>OX940799.1:45227761-45319236 GCA_954870605.1 Acer campestre
TATCCAACTGTATAAACAATTCTTCTTTTCTCATAGTCTTTTGACCTTATGATTATTTACTTTGACAATTATAATTATAAATGCTATAAGATTTTGTTAAAAATAGAAATCACTTTACTAATATGATAAGATTGTCAAATACAATATTATACTCTTGCTATTGAGCATAATCCTAACACATATAAGTATATGTGCAATCAAGCTACTCAAGCAATTAATAAAGAAGCATAAAATATTTCAAATTTTTGCAGGCAACAAGTATGCAATTACTCTCTTTGCACTAGTTCCCCATATGGGGTCAATTCTGTACCGTATCAGGGCGAGAGACAATTCCCATTAGACATACTTAGTCCATTAGACTTGGTAGTATACAAGGGTGTCATATGAGCACAAATGCTTGGGTGCTCATCTTTCCTATTCAACCTATATTCCATCATATCATTTTTAGTGGTCATAATATTGAGTCCTCTAGGTTTCCTAGGATCATGCATAGCCATACGGTTCAACCTCTTTTCTATCATGCTCTCTATTCTATACATCTTGATGTAATTAAAGCAATTTGGTCTTAAGTGACCAATTATACCACAATAATGACAAGTTGGTACAAAAGAAGAATTCATACTATTGCATTGAGTTCTCATCGAGACATTGCCATGTTGATGAGTTCGTCTTTGATGTTGCACCGATTGGCTTTTCCTTGGACCATGAGTCGGAGGATGGTGCATTTGTGGTTTAGCTCTTTGAAATGGATGAGCTGGTTGATGAGCATGCCTCAATGGTTGGTGAGACTTCGATTGAGGCATCTTCAATGATAGAGGTTGGTCAAGGTTCCTTGGAAGCATCTTCAAGGATGAGCTCTTAGAGGATTCACCCACAATAAAACATTTCTTAGGGTGTTGAGATGGCGGCGGACAAATAGGAGATATCTCCTTCACAAAGGTGGTCTTGTCTGAGGATGGTGTTGTCTCATCATCTATAAATCCAAGCCCTCGTTTGTCATGGGGCTTCTTGCCAATGCTTAACTTGATGTCAAGCTTCTACGATCCTAAAGTAAATTTGGCAAATGACTTTCTTGCCTCCTCAAGCTCCTTCTCCAACGTAACTTCATTCACTCTTACAAGTGACACTTCCTCATTTAAGTGAGTCATTTTAGTCTTTAGTTGGAGTTTATCTTCTTTCAACCTTTGAACTTCATCCTTTTCTTTCTTCAAACATTCTTGAAGGTAGTCAATGAACTCATGATCAAGGTTTCTCCCACTTGTGCCTATGTGGGTCATGTCATCAAAGCTAGCTTCATTCAAGCTTGCTCCTATTTGGTCTCCATTCTCCAAGTCACCCTTCTTGAATTCTTCAAGTGACAAACACTTGGTGAGGGTTTAAGCTTCTTCTTGGTTGGAGACCAGAAAGGCGAAGTAGTTGTTCTCACACTCAAACGAGCTTGTGGAACATTTTTCGACTACTTCAACTTCGCTATCACTCCAAGTAGTGATCATGGCTTCCCCTCCCTTATTGGATGGGGTCATCTTCTTTTGAGATTTCATAAATCTCCTAAATCTCTCAATGAAGAGAGTCACCTCCTCATCGGAGTTAATTTCTTCTCTCTCAAATTCACTCATAGTGTTTGAGTCAAATGAATGCAAATGAGAAGAATGCAAGATGTATGAAAAAATCAACAATCACATAAAATGCACAACACACCAAAATAAGCAAATGATCACCTAAGTATATCTAGGAACCCGCTCTGATACTAATTGAAATAAATTACGGTGTGTTCAATATTAATCTATAGAGGGGGGGGGGGGGGGGGGGGGGGGGGGGGGGGGGGGGTGAATAGATTTTATTAGATTTTACCTAATTTTTGTTATTAGTCAATTTTCTGAAAATACCCCTATCTAGTCAATTTAATATATCAAGTGTAATAAGTGACGACACGTTGTTGCGGTGTCGGTCAAAAGATGAACATTTAAGTTCAACCTCACTAGCGCGCGAGTCACATAGACTAGCACAGCGGCATGTGAGGGTATTATTCCGCAAGGAGGTGGGATTCGCCGACCGTCACCGGTTCTAGCTATTATTACAACACTCCGAGAGAACACGTGTGTTGCGTTTGGGGAAAAGTGATGCAGCAAGCAAAGATGATACGGCAAACAAAGGTTTGTATTTCATGGAGCAAAGGAATCGACTCAAAGACGAAGGGTGCAGAAAAAAGGAAGCAAAGACTCGGAAGGGCCGCAGTTGTCAGAATGGGTAAATTTCGGGGGCCTTTTCAGAGGGCAAATGAACTCAAAATCAACATTATAATATGTTTTCGGAAAGCCCAAGACGAGCCCTACAAATGTTATGAAGACTCTATCTTCTATAAAGGGCTGAAACATATCCGAATTTGGCCATTAAGTTTCAGGCGCGCAAAGTCAGCTGTTTCGAGTTTTATGGTTTTTAATTGTTGTCATGATTCTATACGTTTATTTTATTTCCTTTTAATTTATATGTAATTAGGTTATTAATTATTTTATGATTTGATTTATTAAATCAAATCCAATTTCCTTTTTAGATAGGTTTTTAATGTTTTGGGATTCTTTTGATTTTTAGGAGATTTGATATCTTTTTCATTTAGGACTCTTTCCTGATTGTTTAGAATTTTCTTGTTAGTCAAGTTTTGCAATTCTATTTAAGTAGATTGTATTAGGGTTTGAAAGGGAACTTTTGATTAATAAAAATACCGAGATTGTTTCTCAACTATCCATGTACAACATTCTTTGCGAAGATTGAAGTATTTGAAGCCTGTTAACAATCCTTCGTGCGCGAAGTTGAATGTTATCAGTAGCCTGATATTCTGGCATCCGTGCGCGGATCAACAGAATATTGGTAGGTTGTTTCCAATTTGTTTTCTTACAGGTTTTTCTTGTAGAGCTTCCGCTACATCAGTTTGGTATCAGAGCCGTGTTCGCTCGGGACAACATCGACATGGTGCAGTTAAGAAGTCCAATCCTTGTAGATGAAGCCAACGAACGTGACCGTACGACACAGTTGGAGCAGCGGGTTGCGCTGTTAGTCGAGCAGATGGAAAGAGTAATCGCCAACCTAGAAACCTTAACCTTACCAACTCGAAACCCTCGCATGAGTGGAGACAAGGAGGAAAGTGATGAGGAAAGTGACGAGGAGGAATCCGATCCTTCGTTATTCTATGATGAGACATGTCTATCAGAGGAAGTTTTTGCTGATCTTGATCTACCACCGGTTTTTGATGAAGAGATATTTGACAAGGAGTCTAAGATTACTGATCTTGAACTACCACCAGTCTTTGATGAAGAGATATTTGACAAGGAGTCTATGATTGAACTACCACCAGTCTTTGATGAAGAGATATTTGACAAGGAGTCCATGATTGCTGATCTTGATCTACCACCAGTCTTTGATGAAGAGATATTTGACAAGAAGTTCATGAGTTATGATTTTGATCTACCATCGGTCTTTGTTGAAGAGGTTCAATCGCCGTATAGGTTGGTGTGTTCAGTTTACCTTTCCAAAATTCGAGGATGAATTTTCTCCAACCTGGAGAGAATGATGCAGCAAGCAAAGATGATACGGCAAACAAAGTTTTGTATTTCATGGAGCAAAGGAATCGACTCAAAGACGAAGGGTGCAGAAAAAAGGAAGCAAAGACTCGGAAGGGCCGCAGCTGTCAGAATGGGAAAATTTCGGGGGCCTTTTCAGAGGGCAAACGAACTCAAAATCAACATTATAATATGTTTTCGGAAAGCCCAAGACAAGCCCTACAAATGTTATGAAGACTCTATCTTCTATAAAGGGCTGAAACATATCCTAATTCGGCCATTAAGTTTCAGGCGCGCAAAGACAGCTGTTTCGAGTTTTATGGTTTTTAATTGTTGTCATGATTCTATACGTTTATTTTATTTCCTTTTAATTTATATGTAATTAGGTTATTAATTATTTTATGATTTGATTTTATTAAATCAAATCCAATTTCCTTTTTAGATAGGTTTTTAATGTTTTGGGATTCTTTTGATTTTTAGGAGATTTGATATCTTTTTCATTTAGGACTCTTTCCTGATTGTTTAGAATTTTCTTGTTAGTCAAGTTTTGCAATTCTATTTAAGTAGATTGTATTAGGGTTTGAAAGGGAACTTTTGATTAATAAAAATACCGAGATTGTTTCTCAACTATCCATGTACAACATTCTTTGTGAAGATTGAAGTATTTGAAGCCTGTTAACAATCCTTCGTGCGCGAAATTGAATGTTATCAGTAGCCTGATATTCTGGCATCCGTGCGCGGATCAACAGAATATTGGTAGGTTGTTTCCAATTTGTTTTCTTGCAGGTTTTTCTCGTAGAGCTTCCACTACATCAAAAAGTAAGTAATAATATAAATAAATAAACTAACTACCATAATATATACATAGATAGGATGGAATGGAGAGATGCATGAAATGTGGTTACACTAGGGAAATGACTCAACCATAACAATCCTCCCAATTAAGTGCTAGACTCACTTAGTCCCTCAATGTGCAAGTATATCATAGGCTCGTATCCCCTTAATTGATCTCTAATCTCTCTCGAGTCTTAGAAATCACATCCACACAATGCATAGATTCATTAAGTACTTTGGGACACCTACACAAGCTCGGTACGCCAGCCTAGTGATCTCTCAACTGTCTGGTCATATACAGTGGTTATTTCGTTGGGCATGTAATGCGCAACCGCGTGGGCCATACTACAGCCAATAATTCATTCACAATGGCTAACCAAATACGAGATGACAACCAAGTAAAAGCATTAAGAATACGAGATACCCATACAACACGTATGTTATATGCTCGTATCCCCTTAATTAATCTCTAATCTCTCTCGATGTTTTAGAGATAACATCCCTGCATAAATGATTGGATTCATTAAGGACTGTGGGACACACACACGAGCTCTACACGCCAGCCTAGTGATCTCTCAACTTACTGGACAAATGTAGAGGATATCACGCTAAGCATGTTAATGTGAACTACGCAATATATAACACACAACCTAAATATCATCCACAAGGTGGCCAACCGAGTGAAAGCATTAAGTAATGAAATACCCCTATAATTACACGAGCATAAGAGGAATTTAGTTTGTCTTTACTCTAGATACGGATTCGGTTTTATCAATCTCCCTAGGATGGCTAAAAATGGAAACAAGCTTACCAAACAACTACCTGCAACAAGTTGATTGTTATTCATTAAGACCATTCAATTTAAGCTAGGGGTTCATTCTTTTGATTTGGGAATTATCTCTTAATCAATCCATCACCCAACCTAAACCATGGGTGAGCAATTGTGCCTTTGAAAACAAAGACCCATTAAGTACAAGAATATTGAACCAAAGTCTAATTTAGCAAGTACATGCATCAATCAAACTTCTCCCACTCTTTAAAGCTAATACTCAACACTCAAATCATTCTAAATATGGTATTTTGGATCATCCATCAATCAATCAACAATTATGGGATGCTAAATTACTTTACTCCTAAATTAAATTACACTACTCCTAATCTCATTCATGGACACATTAATTTAGACCCATCACACACATGAATATCACAACAAGAGATTTACTCATGAATAAGCAAAGAGTAGAACAAAACTCAAAGAAAATTAAGGACAATCATACATATATTGCAATAAGTGTAGGTTTACAAAATTCCAAAATTGGTGATTACATCCAAGAAAATAAGAAATACAAAAAGAAATGAGTGTAAAGGAGACAACCCTTGAAGACAACTCCTCCAAGCTCTCCTTGATTTCCTAGCTCGTTTTTGGTCCAAAGACCACTTCATTCTTCTTGTAATCTACTCCTAGATGGGTGGATGTAGTGTAAAAAGGGTGGTGGAGGTGTATGGTGAGCTCTCATGGAGGAAGAACCTCCATGGGAGCTTGGATACTCTCCTTATTTGGTGAAGAATGTGAAGAAGATGAAGAAAATGGAAGAAATTTGGTGTGGGGCGGAAGAGAGAGAGAGGAGAAGTTGGGGATCCTGAAAAACTGAAGAAAGGGGGATATATATATAGTGGGGAGGTGTCTTAGGGCAGAACTAAGGTGAAAGGACAAGAATGCCCTTGCAAAAGTGGCTGAAAATTGGGCATCTCGCGGGTGGGTTTCCAGAAGCGCGCACCGTTACGGAAACAGGCATAACTTTCTCCACAAGTATTGGAATCGTGATCTTGAAGAACCGTTGGAAAGAAGACTTCTGGATATTTCCAACCATATGTAGAAAGAAATCTAATTTGTTCTGAGGAGAGAGATATGGCCCCCGCAAGTTGAGCCTTCTGCAGGAAGCTTTCACCAAGCCAAACCCAACCCATGCTTTATGCGCCGTATTCTGTGACCTAGGGCGCAGAACTTCAAAAACGTGAAGCTCTACCAAGAATTCAGCGGCCCCTAAACGCAGAATAGGGCACAAAATTCTAATTTTTTAAAATTACACTTTTGCCCTAATATTTCCACTTTTATGCAAACACACCCTTCGGCTGGAAGAAATCCTGAAACACTTATTTAAACCGTTAAATACCCAGTTTTACCCAGGAAACAAGCATAAAAGATGAAAGTAAGGGGCTACAAAATGTGTAGAAATAAGAGTTATCAATAAGTGCGAAAATATAAAAGATACTAGATATTTACGTGGAAACCCTAATCCCGGGAAAAACCATGAGCTGTTAAGTGAGCCACACTCGAACCTCGAATCCACTAATGGTAAAGGTGATTACAACTTAATCCTAGTATATAACTCACCATCACTACCTAATCCTGGTATAAGTGAACCTAGTCCAATTGCTTGTGGCCAAAGAAACCTTAGCCATCAAGACTTAATTCTTAAAGAAGAGGTAAAATTGCCTATGTGAATATATAATGATATCCAAAGTGAAAATAGAGCTAGGGAACCCTATATGCTTATCTAGGATGATAATATGACAATTAATTCAATCATAGTCATCAAAAGCTAAATGACATGTCATGAAGCTTAGCTAAACATAGATTAAGCAATCCTATGAAGATATCACAATACAACACTCAATCAAATCAACATAACAATCTCTATCTTGAAGATTATAAATTAATCTAAGAACATGCAAGTAATTTAAGAGGTGTCTTTGTTAAGTAAAACACTAATTATGTAAGATAATAGTGAAGAACTTACCAATGGATGTTTGTTGAGCAAAACCCATGCAAGCAAGCATCCTAACTATGCTAAAAAATTCCAGATGATGTTTTGATGCATATGAGAATGGTTTTGAGTGTTTAAAAATGAGTTCTTGATTGATTTTCTCTCAAGTGTCTCTCTTTTGATCTTTAGGGTTCTAAGAGTCATAGAACTAAGTTCAGAGAATGAGAAAGTGATATATTTATAGACATCAAGAACAGGGCATGTGAAAAGACAAGTTTACCCATGAAAACGCACGATCGGCTATTTCATTTGGCAGTTTCGAAACCGCCGATTCAACTTCCGAATTGAATCTCGGGAGAACAGGGGATCATCGGCGGTTTCATAACCATCGATCACAACCGTAAAAATAGACCCGAGAGATGAGAAACGATCATGTCTAAACGGCGATTTCTAATGGCTGTCATGGTAGCCGATCATAACCGCGGAAATGTTCCTGAAGCTTTTGGACTCAAACAGCGGTTTTATTCAGCGGTCATGGCAGCCGATTAAATCGCTGATTCACCAAATGTGGTGAAACCAAAGGAGAAGCCAAGGGCATTCTCCGAAGGTGATCTTCGTGCTGAACCTAGCACACATTCGTGCATGTGTGGATTTTTCCAAACAAAATCGGGAAACGAATTACAAGACACATAAACACACAATAATATACAACAACAAAGTGCAAGTATGAAATGTGACATGTGAAGAGAATGCACACATATGCAAATATGCTAAGTGTGTGTGTGCGCAACTAAATCTTTTCAAAGAAAACTAAGTACTAGAGATATACCTTTGGAGTGCTTGTCACCTTGAGGTCTTGAAAAGGCCTTTGAGCTTGATCCTCAATCACCTAAACTACCCTTACAATTTAAACCCTAAAATGTGGTTTGTTCACGAAATAAGCCAATCAATAAATGAGGACATTACATATAATGCAGTTTGTATCTTCATGACTTTGATGCCATTCAATGTAGTTATGTTCATTTAATTTACTCATAAGTTGTTGCATTTGTGATCTACCGGCTTGGCTTGCTCTACAATCTTATATTTATAGTGTGCATTGTATATCGTTTTCATTGTGCTGACATTTTGAATATCTCTATTCTATAATGTATGCAAAATATTTTTCGGTTTCATCTCACTTTTTGACATATCAATCAACATATTGACCTCTTCTTTGGTGAGTCTCCCAGCAAATGAGTGACCTTCAAGATGTTGTGCAGCTGGATGATTATATAGCCCATTAATAGCTTTTAATGCCCAGTTATCATCACTTGCTAACTTTTTCCCTTTCAACAAAAAAGGACAGTTGCACTTCTTTGTTCCAATTGCTCTTGACCTCTTTTTTCCCTGACATTCACTAATTTTATGCTTATAGGTACCACTCCTTTCACATACAAAACGTATTCTTGGTTTCCTTCTACTAACATTTACTTCTGATTTTCGTATAACAATGACAAATCCAAATCTCTTTCTAGTAGCACGTGTCCATTCAATTAATTCTGCTATACTATTAAAAACCTATACATTTTACAATTAAAAAAAATAAAAATTAAGTGTTCAAAAAAAAAGTAAGCTTTAAAAATAGTTCTTAACAAGTAAAAACCTATAAATAACATACAATATCAGTTGTAAATGCATCAATGTTGTACACAAAGAATAGTTGATTCTCCTCAAAGTTATTATGACCGAAACTTTCATCCTTAAAAAGTCACCACATGAAAAATAAGTTAATGAATGATACAAACTTTAGTACTATCAGATTTTAATATTTGATTTTGTTCAATACAAAAGATTAATTTTTTTGAAAGCAATCATGATGGGCTTGTGGTTGTTTGAATATCAAGTACATGTGTGTGAAGCCGAAAATCAGAGCAACAAAAAGGGATAGCAATTTTCTCTCCTATGTGAAACTAAACATAATAGAATTTTTTTTAACTGCAAATTTTATAGAAGGCCAAGAGGAGACCAAACGGAAAAAAGAGAAAACCAACAAACAGCTACTAGGAACAAAGGCACAAGCCTCCACAAAGGGACCAAACAACAGCTCCGCGACAACACAAAAACAGAGGGCCTAGCCAAAAACAAAAAAGAAAACATAACAAATACAGATAGAGGAAAAACAGTCTAGTCAGACATCTCCCCACACCATTCTATCCGGACTACTATCCGACCCACTTTTAATAGAAAAAAAATAAAATATAGTGTACATAAGTAAACACATATATATATATATATATTTTTAATAGCTGAAGCAAATTGTATTAATCAAACCTGATACAACAGGCAGCAAAACAAAGAAGAAACAGGGCAAAACAGAGCCCAAAAGAAAAGGCTGCTGACCAAACAAAATGAGCACCCAACAATCCCACAACAACAACCAGAACATATTTTTTTTAGTTAACAATAATGAAATCGAAAAAAAAAATATATCATATATATATATATTAAATTTTAATAGTATAAAAAGTAAACTTCAAACTTACTTCTAAAGTAGAAATTGCTTCCAGATGTTTGATACCATTATCCGACAATTCTTGCAGATACTTGTTATCATTGTCAAACAATTCTTGTAGATGCTTTGTATGATTCATATCATTCTCAGACAATTCTTCCAGATGTTTGTATCATTCTTCGACAATTCTTCCATATGCTTGATACTTTTTTCAGACTCTTCCATAATATTTTGCATATATGTAAGAAGCAAATTTTAGGGTTTAAGAGTTAAGAATTGTTTTTTCAAGAAACTGATTACAAGAACGTTGAGGCTTTTTTTTTTTTTTTTTTTTAAAAAAAGGAATGTGGGGTTTTATTAAATTTACTTTATAAAATATATTTTTTTTCTTAAATTGTATGTCTCTTTTAGTAATTTTGATGAAGGAAAAATAAAAAATAAAACTAAATGATTAAAAAAAAAGGGGGCATAAATCAGTAGAGGGTGTGCCAATAGCACCACTCATTGATGACACCACACATTTGGGTTGGAATTTATGTGGAGTTTTTGTGTGGAGTAGTATTATTAATATAATTTATCATTTTTAATTAAATTAAAATATGATATGTTTTAATTAAATTTGATTATTTAAATCTCCACTAATCCTTGAAATCTCCGTACATAAATCCAAGTCATTTATACGACCAATGATTTGTTTCGTTGATTGGTGAGGAATTTATAACTATTTCATTGGTTTCCAAGTTAACAACAACCCACCGCCACGAACCAGGCACAAACGTGAGCTAGTTAGGTTCTTTATATTTCACAAACGTTTGTAAATATCACGATCGTTGGCACTACTGTATAAGAAATTTTTAATTGGAGCGGCACAAACGTTAGCTAGACTATGGCAAGATAAGATTGGTGCAGTGATACATATACCCCCTAACAGTTTTACATAGGTTGTAAGTTCGAGTCCTCCTTCTCTCTCTAAAAACTCAAATAAATAAAAAATAAAAAAAAGGGAGCCGGGCTCCTTAATTTATATATCAAATGCTCAATTTATCTGGCACTTGATACCTAGGTTTTTTTTTTTTTTTTTGGGCATGATTAATTTGTTTATTAAGTGTTTAATTTATGTGTACAAAACAAAGTTTATTATGTCACAAATAAATTTACTACAAATGCTTAAAATAACTACCAACCCAGCAAGACTCGGTCTTTGCCACCCAAAATCATAGTCCTCTCTTTTCTCTTCCTCTCTTCTGGTGCACGACAGCTGCGTGCACTCTTCCTCGCCGCAGTCATGGGGAAGATGTCACGTGTTAATGATGAACACGACGTTGAGGCACGGCGACCACCATCACACCCGCCTCCCCCACCATTGCCTGAGCCGTGGTGCTCGTGGCTGGTGCCACTCATTTTCTTGGCTTGTGTTGCTTTGTTTATTCACAGCATGTATTTCAATGATTGCCCCAGTCATATTGATCAGCCTGAGAAATGTTTTATGTATCCTCAATTGGGCACATTTTCCTTCCAACCAATGTATGAAAATCCTCTCATTGGCCCTTCCACACAAACGTAAGAATTCTATCTCCCTATACATATTTCTCCATGATTTTTATTTTTATTTTTTTCTTTCATGTTTCGTGTTGCATTGAATAATCTTCCTAGCTAGTTATGTTTTTCTTTTTAAAACTTATAAGAAAGATGTTGTTGATGTTCTAAAATATATTGCGTAGACACATGATTAATAAAATAGGGTGAATTTCATTGATTAAAATACAAGCGATTGAGCTGAACTAATAGTTTCGATTTCGATTAAAAATGTCGTTTGAACATATGAAAATGTTAAAACTATTTTACTGAATCTCATTTGCATTTCCTGCAAGCCACATTTTGAAAATGTTGCAGGTTGAGAGATCTAGGTGGCCTTGACCGAAGACTAATTGTTGAGAATGGAGAAAAATGGCGTCTCTTGTCTTGCTTATGGCTTCATGCCGGAGTTATCCATTTAGTTGCCAATATGTTGAGCCTTCTACTTACCGGATTTCGGCTGGAGCAGGAGTTTGGATTTCGTAAGCACTTTATCATATGCATATCTGATTATAACTAAGAGAGCTTCAATTCTTATAGATAGAACCCGAATTAAATTCTTTGTTTCTGAAAACATGCAAAACAAAAACTACTAATGCAAAGTGTTCTAGTATTATGAGTTTTTCAAGAACTTAAATATAAAAAAATTTTACTGCTTTTTGTGAGATTGAATCCAAGTGATAACCAAAAACTCCAGATTGTTTTCTAGTTTTAATTGTATTTTATCTTTTTTCAAATTGTTTAATTTATATATCAAAAGCTCCCGACCTATTAAAGTATGAATGCATGATCAACTTTTACTTGTTATGATACCTAAATACTATTGTTTTGGCCGTTGCCATCAAATTTAAGCTTTTGGTTTTAGTGATTATTTGACGTAGGATCGGAGTCAATTTTACGAAAAATGCTTGGGTTTAAGTTCTCTCATAGATTTAATTGATACAATACTTAAATATTTAAATACTATTGCGTTTGGTGATTTCCTACAAGTTTAAGATTTTAGGTTTAATAATTACTAACATTAGAATTCTAAATTACTCTTGTATATGTGACATATATGGAAGTGAGAATAGGAGTTCTGTACGTGTTTTCTGGGCTTGGTGGAAGTCTTTTATCATGTCTTCATCAAGATCAAGCAAAACCAACCATCTCAGTTGGTGCTTCAGGTGCTCTCTTTGGACTGCTGGGTTCCATGCTTTCTGAGCTCATTACAAACTGGACAATCTATGCAAATAAGGTGATTCCAATTGGAAAAAATAAAAAATAAATAAAAAATAAAGTCTTCATATTGCTGGTTTGTGACAACATATATGTAATTATGTTTGCTAACTTACACATATATTTCTGTTGATGATCAGTGTGTAGCACTTACATGCCTGCTGTTCATTATTGCCCTCAATTTGGCTCTTGGACTTTTACCTAATGTCGACAATTCAGCACATATCGGAGGATTCCTTGCCGGATTTTTTCTCGGATTTATAGTTCTAGTCCGGCCTCAATACGGATATGTAAGCAAGAAACACATCCCTGCAGGATATGATGTCAAGAAGAAGAAAACCAAGTACAAGTTGTATCAACATGTGCTATGCCTCATAGCCTTACTAATCTTACTCTGCGGGTAAAATTTCAAAATATAATTTTCTTTTTTTTCATTTTAATACAACACTTTTCAAAATGACGTGACATATAATTTGTATCTGTTATATCATTCATCGGGATTTTGTCAATTTGACAGATACGCTGTTGGCATGATTAAGCTATACGAAGGCGAGTCTCACCTCGAGAACATACTTCTTTCGAAGCTCAATTAGCTTCGACTCAAATTCTTCTTGCAACACTAGTAGAACACCAAGTTTGTACTCCATTTATATTCGTATATAGTGTACACTTTATAAAGGACGTGACAGTAGAACTCAACAAAATATATTTATACACTTAATTTCTGATAAATAGGTATATATATATATATATATGAATACAATTAGTTATTCGTATATTATTTTGACTTATAATTGAAAAACAATATTTGTTTTTCTTGTGAGATTTAATTTTTATATTATTTTCTTATGTTTAAACAACCTTTTTTTTTTTTTTTTTTTTTTTTTTTTTTTTTTTTTTTTTTTGTGTCATGGGCAAACCTTGATTTTAAAGAGGAAATAGGGGGAAATAGCACCAAATTCCATTGGTTTTGTGGTAATATCACCAAGTTATTAAGTGTTGTGGAAATAGAACCAAAGTAAGTGATCTGCCAAAATTGCCCCTCACTTATTCCTTCTTCCTCTCTCACTCTCTCTTTCTTCCTCTCTCCTCGTTTTTTTTTTTCAAAAACCTCAATTGATCCATCAAAGGAGATCAAAACGACCTCCGTCGAAATGACCTCAGTCGAAACGACCACCATTGAAACGGTCGACTCTCTTTGATGGAGATCAAAACGACCTCCGTTATTAAAAAAATTCTGGAAATAAGTCTCAGATATTTTGAAATAAGTCTTGGATATTTGAAAATAAGTCTCGGGTAAGTCACCCGAGACTTATTTCAAGCTATTTCCAGTTACCCGAGACTTATTTTAGATACCCAAGACTTATTGCAAAATAATCAAGACTTATTTCCAGAATTTTTTTTTATAACGGAGGTCGTTTCAAAGATCTCTAATGGAGTCGACCGTTTCGATGAAGGTCGTTTCAATAGAGGTCGTTTTGACGGAGGTTGTTTTGATCTCTTGATGGATCAATGGAGGTTTTTGAACAAAAAAAGAGGAGAGAGGAAAAAGAGAGAGAAGAAGAAAGAGAGAGAGAGGATGAAAGAATAAGTGAGGGGTAATTTTGGCAGATCACATACTTTGATGCTAATTCTACAAAACTTATTAAGTTAGTGATTTTTCCATAAATGGCTTTGGAAAGAATGTCATTAAAAAAAATGCCTCCCTTGAAAATTGCGACCTCTAACCAAAAAACTATTGGTGGTAGCTGCAAGTTCTCTTTACAGTTGTGTGAGAGGTTTTTGATCAAATCTGGCTCGCTCAAAAGTTTAGGGGTTGGATAGGAAATAATGCAAATGAATAATAAAGTACAGAGAATTATTCCTGATATTCTCGTAATAGATTACTAATATCCAAGATCGAACTATTTGAATCAATTGTACATCGACTTTTAGACGAGTATTGTACACCTCCCATTCCATATTTATAGTTTCAAGTCTTATTATATGTATTTAAATCATTCAAATCTAATACAATTTAAATGAATGGACTAGAATGTTGCCACATCATTTAGGCACCAGATTTGAACACCAAATTTAGACAATGTAACATTATTCTTTATCAATATATGTGTATAAATATATTTATCTCAAGTGTTATAAGCAGTATTCTAGTAAACGCTAGGCGTTGTTGTACAGCAGACTGGCACCTAGTGCTTAGCTTGCCTAGGCAGTGAAACCCAATAAGACAAGATGACGTCGTTTTGAAACAAAATTAAATAAAATATACATATATATATATGACCGGTGTTGACTTCGCCTAGCCCACCTAGGAGATTAGCTGCCGGGGCGGCTGGGCCGATCACTGAAACAATGATTATGAGGGTAGATATCCATCAACTGTGAAAGTAAATATTCATATCTTTTTCTTTCAATAAGGGCACGTAACTTCAAATATATATATATTCAAGGTGTAAAAAGGGCTAGGTTGAGCTAGCCGGACCTGAAATTTTGAAGCCCAGAGGCTTGGAGCCCTCAACCTTAGTTTACATAATGGCTTTTTTTTTTTTTTTTTTTTTTTTTTTTAAGTTTTCATTATTAGTAGAATTCATACCGCTGACCTAAGAGTCATTTACCTAAACTCCAAACTCACTCATCTACCAATTGAGCTATGCCCATTGGCCATAATGGCTCTATCTTTAGTTCTTTAACATGCTAGACTCATTTATACAATATATTTTGATCATTTAATTATAAATAACATATTAACAAAACAAAATATACAACCATCAGACGCATTAAACTCCAATTATGTTTTATATTATTATTTTAACTTCAAATTTGTGTACAAATGATATATATATGTATATATATTAATAATTTAATATGTAGGCCGAATTTTTTCAGGTGGGCTCAATCCACTCACTAATTTATAAAAGTGTAGTCCAAATTCAGGCTTTGATTATTATCTTTCCTCTCTTGCCGGACCCTATATTAATTTTTGCTTTGATTTCAATTTTTTTTATATATATTTGTGTAAAGTTGTATTTTTATTTTTATTTTTTTTGAAAGATATAAAAAATAGAAAGAGTATTAACAGTTTTTTTTTATTGGCCAAACAAAAATCAGCATAACGGAATTATTTTTTATTTCAGGGGCGGTTTTTGATTTTAATCTTTTTTTTTGGGGAACATGTGGCATTTGACTTACCACGTGGCATAAATCTAACGAGAACACGTCACAAAATCTCAGTTTATTCAGAGAGAAAAACTTGGTGGATGCGCACGATTAGTTTTGGAGAGACTATCAGTCACTAACAACAGTACAGAGTCATGGCGCTTATTGTTCCTGGTGGATGCGCACGATTAGGCGTATCGGGCCCTGCGCATGTTAGCAGGAAAAGGACTGTAGTTGCTACTCTATCCCGTCCACAACGTGAAACAGAGGACTGGGTCGATGCATCTTCAAGCTTTTTTCAAAATGACTCCAGACCCATCATGTTATATGATGGTAAGCTTCGTTTTCGCTTCAATTTTTTTTTTTATTTTTTAATTAGTATTCCTGATTAAAATTTTATAGATTTAATGCTCCATGAGTTTGCATAAGTATAATTGTGTAATTATATTGAATTCATTATAAGGATAGTTTGCTTTAATTCATGAGTTTGCAAAGGACATTTTTTTTTTCTTTTCTGTTTTTCCTATTTTAATTTGTTCTTAGTTTTCAAGGCTTTCTTGAGTTGATTTATGTTAGAATATAGAAAGGTATAAATAGTTCTTGAGTAGAAAGTGCTTGTAGTAAACAAATTAACAAAAAAAAAAAAAAAAAAAAAAGCTTTGAGAAAATGGTTTTATTCAATGTTTTGCAGAAAGCACTTGAATAGCCTTTCTTTATCCAAAATGGGAGTCTCCACTCTCTACAATTTTGTATTATTTGAATTTTCTGCATAGAGAAGAGTAGATAATTAATCTTAGACACACCTGTTTACATACTCCTTTTTTTTTTTAATTATTGTTGTTGTTGTTGTTGTTGTTGTTTATATCTCATAAAGCATAATCAACTGGATTGTTATTTGTTAATACATTTCCAGTGAAATCCTCTCGGTTCTGTCGACTAAATTTTTTATTTTTGCACTTGGGGATCCAATTATTAACTGCTAAACCCCAGCAGGCATGAGTTACTTTCTGCTTGATATGTTATAGATGATTATCTACTTGGTACTTTCTTTCTAGGAAGTCTTTAATAGCACTGCTGAGCTTTCACTTAGCCTTTCGGCATTCACCATCTTATTGATTTTTCAAAGCTTTTCTGATTCAATCATCTTTCGGATAATCAAGAATTTTGAATAACTGGCCTAGCTGAGAAAGAAAATAATTTTTTTTGTTAATTTTGCTTGACAGGCGTTTGCAACTTATGTAATGGAGGCGTGAAGTTTGTGCGTGATAATGATCGAAATAGGTCAGTAATCTCCCCTTTTCTATTCAGTCTTTGCTCTTTATATAATCTTTGTGTTTTACACTATCAAACCTTGAGTTCCAAAATATAAAAGTGGGATCTGACTTGCGGATTGATTAGTCGAATATGAATCTTACCATCTTGTACTAGATGACTAATATTAAATGTATATCGTCGGGGTAAATGGTTACAAGCAATTAAATCATGATGCTTTTTGGTATCAGCAAAATTCCCAGGTATGCTAATTCTGCAGTGGATCCTGCACCATCAAATATGTCCACGTATCAGCTTATTTTGTGCAAAACAAATATTCTCAGATCTATACCTCCAAAACAAATTGCAGCCTACAAACTTTGATAAGTTTTTCTTTTGGGGGTTTTTCTTATTAGCTTCTCTTCACAGCATTCAATTTCATAGTTCTTGTAGTTGAAAGTGATAAGGACAAACATTGATGTTGAATAAGATGAATTCAGGTTCTGTTGATGGGACTAACATCAAAAGGAAAAGACACCAATTCACTGATATGCTCAGTTGCTCACCTTCATATTCTTTTTCATACAAACGACTTTTCAAATGTTCAAATTTATTCTAAAGTTGTGAAGATAAATTGTGAATGGTAGTAAAGTGGTTCTTTTTTAAGATGATTTGTCCCTGGGGCCAAAAAGACCTGAAAGATATTAATCAAGTACAGATTTCTCACCAAATTTAACTGAACTTCACATAATTTGTTCTATTTCCTGTTTTTTCACAATCGACAGGAGAATCAGGTATGAAGCTCTCCAGAGTGAAGCAGGCAAGAAACTACTGAGGAGGTCTGGAAGAGATCCTGATGATATTTCTAGTGTTGTTCTCATCGAAAAGGATAGGTAATTTTGCCGGTTTATAGTGTTCTAAAATATAATGCTACTTGGTCGAAAAGCTAAAAGCTTAGCTGCTGAATTCAGTTTCTAAGCTTCCTTTTTTTCTTTGTTGGGGATAGATAGTGTCTGAGCTTTTAAATATCCTCATTAATTCATTTGAAAGTGAAGAAGACCATGAAATATAAAAGAATGATTTCTATGTACGACAAAATTCAACCTGCAGTAAATTTTCATATTTTATTCTGTCTTCTCAATTAAATGAAACACTGCAATTATATAAGGGATTTAAAGATTATCCCCTGCAGTCCAAACCTGCCTTTTCTCTCTTGCTCCGCTGGCAAAGTTGTGCAGGAGAATAATGAAGAACTAATTGTGGATTTCAGATCACATATCAAATCAGATGCTGTTCTCAAGATAATGGAATACATTGACTTGCCTTTCCCTCAGCTAGCATTTTTTCTACAGTTTGTACCTCAGTAAGACATCCCTTTCCTGTTACTTTACGGTATCCGCCTATCAGTTCAGTTCTGAAACTAACAGAGGCAGCCAACAGCATTTATTCTTTAAATCCCTTTTACGGACTGTTGCAGGTTTATACGAGATTTTACATATGACAACATTGCTATCAACAGATACACGATGTTTGGCCGCTCAGACTCATGTGAGTTATATGATAATTAAATTATTCATGTATTATAGTTAACAAATCTATGTATATTAGAAAATTCTAAAATGAGGATATAATCATTGTTCTTAATGTAAATTGTGCATCTTGATTGAATGGTTTCTCCCTTGGAACCTCAGAGTATATAATAAATAATATGAATGCAAGAATGTAGTTATTCTAGTTTGTGATTTTCTTAAAAGACAAGAAGAAGATAACATAAAAACAAAATTATCACGTTTCTTTTTCTCTCGGAGAAGAGAGTCTTTGGTACGTAGGATGCATGACTTACTGTTCTCTAGATGCAAATCGAAATAGAATGCGGTTGGCATTGGAAAAGAATTTTGAAAAATGGAATGCAAATCCAGACTGTCCTTAAGGTTGCATTGGAGAGTGCAAATGTGGTATGTTAAACCATCTTAAATCCGAAGGTTTGAACATTCAGGACTCTTTCTGTCTCTCCTCAGGCTACACAAAAATCACCTACCTTAATGAAACCAAAAAAAAAAAAAAAAAGCTATAAGAGTCGAGGTGCATACATATGCACAAATATATAGGCTGGAGAGGTGTAAATTAGGTCTAGTTGGCTGCATTCAACCTCACTCAAGGCAATATCTTTGTAAGCTTAACATAGCACAACAAGACTTGATATGTATATATACACAAGGTTCTAGTAAGCGCTAGATGCTAGTCGGGGCGGAGTCATGGCACCTAGCATGTATGCCGATTAGTCGGAATTTTTTTTCTCTTCTATTTTGATCCGTTCTTGTTTGTGCTTTTATTTTTTTGTCACTAACTTTGGTGTGGCGCATCATAGAGCCATCATAACTTTCTGGACCCACCATTTGACTTTATTACTAGATTTATGTTTTTTTTTTTCTTTTTTCCATTATTTTTTTTTCTGGACCCTACCATCTTCCTCTCGATGGCTTCTAGTTCCAGGCTTCCAGCGTTCCACATCCCAATACACAAACACACACGCTCTTTCTCTCTCTCTTCAAAACTTTTTTTGTTTTTTTTTTTTTGTTTTTTTGTTTTTTTGTTTTTGCAATGGAGGGTAAAAGCCTAGAATACAAACTAAGTAAACCTCTGAAATCTGCATCAAACTAGAATTAATCTCTGGAGGGGGATCTTTTTCATCTCTTTTGCTTTCTCTGCAACTCATCTTCTTCTTCTCAATCATTTTCTTTTTCATTGTTGATCGATTCATTTTCTTCTTAATCACAATGCTTTGGGTTTCCAGCAAGATTAGATATACTACCTTCTTCCCATCAACATCTTTAATTTTTAAATATATATTTTTTAAATCGGCTAGGCGGAACCAACAGCTTTGACCCCGTCGAGCCAGTCGAGACCAATTAATTGGTTGCTGACTAATCTGGCTGATTTTGGCCTTTTCGCCACAGTGAGTTGTCGACTAGAGGATTTCCAACCGATTAATCAGCTTAGGTGGCCGATTTTTCGAACACTATTATATAGTCATTTTCTTTTCCGTGAGTGCTATTTGGTTAGTCAACCATTAGTCAACAGGTCAAGGGGTAGTTAGTGGTATGTATGTTCGTCAATTTTTGTGCAATTATGCATATATATATTCAAGGTAAATTTGTGTAATTTGCCTAAAAAAATGTTATCCTACCAGAATACTATTTTATGCAAACACTATTTTACAATTTTACTTTTAAGTGAATTATTGATATTGATAAACGATTTTTTATATATATTTTTTTATTTTTCGAAATACATGGATAAATGATTTAATAACTAACTATTTACTAAAAGATAAAAATCACAAAAATGATAGCATCTTCTAGGCTTTAACAATAGAAACATATATTAAATATTTAATTTTGTGCTTATTGTGAATTTGCCAGTAAATTATTGATATTGATAAAATCACTAAAAGACAAAAAGTCACTAAATAATACTATAGTAGCATATTAGTGTTTGCATAAGACTGTAGAGTAATATATATGAAGAGAGGGAGAGAGAGAGAGGAAGTTGATCAGGTGTGAGATTCTATATGATTTATTTTTATAATTTTTGGCAAACATATACATGGGGTCCTTTTTAGTTTACTGTTGCACCCATTGTGATCATTACTTTTTGGTTGCTATCACAATAATTTAACTTTATTTTAGATCGATTATATACAACTCATATGCAGTAACATTATATATATATATATACGATCATATGCGATCATATTAAAAAGTATATCGTTGCACATTAGAATGTCAATATATATCAAGTGTGAGATTTTACATGTTATTTTGTATATACAAACCACCGTACGTATATACATATAAAGTTACATGCTTTTCGACATATAAATGTCTATTTATGAAGAGTAAATATAAGTATTTAAGGGGTAGAGTTGAGCTTTCGTACTTGTGTTTCTTGAACATATTTCAGCTGAACCAATAATACTGATGGAACAATCAACTTTTATTGAAGCCCGGCAGAGGCAAATTTATCGTCTCGCCTCTGCTTAGTTTAGACTCCCCCATCATAGCTCTGCCAAAATTGTAAAAATCTTAGCAAATAGCAAGTATTATCCAATATAAATAAATAAATGTATATATGTTTATTGTAATTTACCCAAGAACAAAGGCGACTAAAGCTATAACACATAAAAAATGTTGATAGAACATGTACTTAGGTTCCTTCTTCTTCATATCATGTCCTGTATGGATATAACTTCTGTTAACGTATCCGTATTGAGGTCGCATAAGTAGAATAAATCCTAGCAAAATTCCGGTGAAGAATCCTCCGTAATGTGCTGATTGATCCACTCCAGGTATGAATATACCAATACACATATTAACGATAATGATCATCAATAGACTAGTGAACGCCGAACACTGAACAGACAATAGTTAGAAATCGAATCGAAACATATATTTTTCCATTCTACAAATCAATATGCATGAGATTTTGATTTAAAAGTAGTCACACCTTGCTCGAGTAGGTTGTCCAGTTTGTGATGAGTTCAGAAAAATTGGATCCGAGCAATCCGAAAAGAGCGCCTGATGCTCCCACTGTAAACCTATCTTTTGATCGAGAATGGAGACACGATAACAAGCCCCCACCATATCCAGAAAGAAAATACAAAAGTCCTATTCTCACTGCCACAGTACAAGAACTCGTAATAACAAATGTATGTTTTAATGGCTTCCATCTGTTAGATACTAAATATCTGGATGCCCACATAAGAGAAGGATTATATATATAAAAATGTGTCAGATTGACTCTATAACATTATAGAACCTTTCCTGTAAGATTACAGAGTGACATGATCACTTTTGAAAGGGTTCTATAATGATACAAAGTCGATTCAACACCTGAAACCTATTAATTATATATATATATATATGTATATGTAAGTATATGTATGAAGTTCTTACAGAAGCCAAATTCTTGTTCAAGTTGGATGCCGGTTAACAGAAGACAGAGCATATTAGCAAGCAGATGGAAAACTCCGGAATGAAGCCACATGTAAGTGAAAAGACGATATCTTTGGTCATTGTCCACCACAAATTTTGGATTAAGACCTCCTAGATCTTGTAGCCTGCAAAAATCACCAAAATCTATCTCCATCTAAAAAAAATTAAAGAAATTTTTTGTGTTGCTATGACCTTGTTGATCATCAGTACTATTTCAAAATCCGAGAATTCTTACGTGTGACTAGAAGGTCCCAGGAGAACATTTTCAGATAATGGTTGGAAGGAAAACCTGCCCAGTTGTTCAAAACCAACACAATTGACAGATCCAGTGGTCTCCGGGCAGTCATTGACATACATTGTGTAAACAAACATGCCAACACAACCCAGAAATATGCAAGGCACGAGCCACGAACACCATGCCATATGGTGGCCGGCAACACAAATAATTGATTTTGTCAACGAGCAAGGAGAGAACGGAATAGGATTTTGGGTGGAAAGGAACGAGTCTTGTCTTGTCTTGTCTTTTTTTTTTTTTTTTTTTTTTTGAAAAGAGTCTTGTCTTGTTTATGTCTATTTTTAGCCGCTTTTACTTTTGTTATACAAAGTTATTTTAGCTACTTTCATGCTCAAGCCAACATTGGATGTTTTTTTTTTTTTGACTTTACTCGTATGTAGTTTTTATTCTAATTACAACCATAATTACATGGTTTCCAATGCAAATTTATTAAAAATTTCAATAATACTAATTTCAAGTTCATATGCTTATGTCTCTTGTATTATTAGCGGCAATTTAAGTATTACAATATTATATAAATTTGAGGTTTTTTGGGGAGGATTCGATCCCGCAACCTCGCGGTAAAGGTGTGAAAACTTTACCACTGAACCAACCTTATCTGGTATCGTGTGTGTTAATTTAACTCAACCTTTATGAACATTGTAATTTCCCTTGTGTTTAGAACTTTTTTATATAAGGGGAATTAAAAACTTAAAACATAAAAAAAAAAAAATGACAGTGAGATAAATATACATAATGATTTTAGGGTTTGGCTAAGTTGCTGTTAATAGCAATGTTACTGAGCAGCTATGTGAGAGAGTTGGTTTATTTTTATTTTTATTTTCAAATCCTTAATTTGTATATATATTGGATTGAAATCTAAAGACCGGAAACTACTCGGTGGTATTGATGTTAATAGCAACTTAGCCAAACCCATGATTTTAGGGGCACATTTGGTGGCTGGATCCTTGTTCGATCCCACGTCGGTTGGCTAAACGAAATTCCACAAAGGTTGGGACAAATAATGTCCCCACTTTTTGCCCTTTTTTTGTTTTCCTATTTTTCTACTTTATCAAACTATTTATATATAGAACATTAAATTTGTTTAATCTATTTTAAAATTTATCTGAATATATTTTTAATATAAAATTTTAAAATAATATTTTTAAAACAATTTCAATCTTAATAAACACAAGTTACGATTATATTTGTCAAATTAATCCATACTACATCAAACAGACAAACAAAATATAATACTATTTGTAATCCAAACATATCACAAATCATAATACCAATCTCCAAACGAATCTTAGTATGTGTTTGGTATGACTTTTGTAGGGGCTAAAAGCGTTTTTTTTATTTTTTATTTTTTATTTTTATTTTTATTTTTTTTATACAAAATTAAAGAAGTATTTTTTTTTTTAATATTAAAAGAGCTATTTTATGTCTTTTATGAGAAATCCAAAATTTTTGAGCTTTTTAAAAAGAGATGAATAGTTTCAACTACATTCCATAGACTTTAAATATTTCACTATATATCTTTATATTAAAAATACTTTGTTAGTGCCTATTTTTGTAATTTTAAACAACAAAAGCTCTTTTAGAGATATTTTGACGAACAATTTATTAACTTAAAGTGCTTTTTTGGAGGGATAAAATTGGTAAAAAAAATGGCATGCTGTAAAATGGGAGACGGTGTGTAGAAGCAAGAAGAAAGGTGGTTTGGGGATAGGGAGGGTTCAAGACAAAAATAGTGGTTTATTAGCAAAATGGATTTAGAGATTTGGGTATGATGTGAAGCGTGAGTTATTTGTGTGAAGTATGGTGTTGAAGATAACGGTCTAAGATGGAATTGGACCAACTGTCATTCAACATCCTTTTTCGTCGAAGCCGTTGCATCTCTTTTCAAAGAAGGTTCGTGCACTGCGAAGCTCATTCAAGATGGTTGTAGGGTGGTCATTGGTAGAGGTGACAGGGCGGATTTTTGGAATGATATTAGAGCAGATTCAAGCACTCTTAAAGAGGCCTTCCCAAGAATTTTCGCCTTGACTATCTTGAAGTCAGGTCCGGTTTAGCAGTTTGGTGCTTGGATTGGGTCGAATTGGGAGTTGAGAGTGAATTCACGAAGGAGAGTATTCGGTTGGGAGGAGAACCAATGGTCCTGCTTCCTCTGTTTTCTTGACAGTGCTCATATTCATAGAGAGGTTGAAGATGTTTTAGCTTGGTCTTTGAGTCCTAAAGGAATTTCTTCAGTTTGTTCTTTCCGAAGAGCTCTCGGAGATAGTGTTATGGAGGATGAGTCAAATGCCAGTTTCATTTGGCAAGGAATTTGTCCGCTGAAAGTTGAGTTGTTCCTTTGGCAGGTCTTGAAAGGAAGAGTGATGGTGAAGGAAATTCTCCACAGATTTGGAATAGCCCAAGGTTCAAACTCTACCTGTCAGTTGTGCAACTGTTATGAGGAGTCAGTGGACGACCTATTCCTCCACTGTAAGTGGTCGTGGGATCTCTAGACTACATGTATGAGATGGTGGGATGTTGTTTGCTGTCCCTCTACTTCTATTCGGGATGGGTGGGTGCTTGGGCTGGATTGTGCCCATCGAATAGGCAAGGAAGAGGTTGGAACACCTTATTTTTTGCTATCTTGTGGACAATATGGGAGGACCGGAAATGCTATCATTTTTAAAGCCAAAGAAGCTAGCTTTGCTCTCGAGGAGGACTCGATAAAATTCCGGGTGGCGTAGTGGTTCAAAAATCACGGCAGTGGCTCGCAAGACTCCCTAACATCCATTCTCCTTAACATCAAGGATTTATGCGTGGAGGCTAAAATAATGACAAAAATGAAGATTGATGAGTGGATCCCTCCGTGTCGTGACAGGTTAAAATTCAATGTGAATGGTTTAGCAAGGGGAAAGCCGGGTCCGGCAGGCATTGGGGGGGTGTTGCAGGCTCGAGAGGTAAGGTCTTATGCTTGTTTTCGCTTTACGCTGGAATCCAAGACTCAAACTTGGCTGAGGTCTTGGCCATTGAGAAAGCTTGCGAATTGTGCGCTTCTAATCCAGTGATTGCAGGGCGTGAGATTGAATTTATCAGTGACTCTAATGTGGCGGTGTCATGGATCAATAAAGATGGTCTTGGGAGCTTCAACCACATCAACATTATCTACAACATTCGCAGGTATCTGGGTTTATATGGGTTTACTTGGTGGTGCAGTGGTGATCTTTAATCCTAGAGGGTCAAACACCTTTGCCAACAAGCTGGCAAAGATGGCGTCAAGTCTGTTAGGGGATAAAATTCAATGGGGCGATGTTTAATGCTCTGTGCCTCGTTCTTCTATTTTGCTTTTGTTTCTGAGGCCTCTTTTTTTTTTTTGGCTTCTTCTTGTGCTGGTGTGTTGTCCTGCTTCCTGTGGTGCTGTCGGTTGTTTGCCTTTAAAGGCTTGTTAATAAAATTTAATTGTTTTTTTTAAAAAAAAAAAAAAAAAACCTTAAAGCACTTTTTTAAATGAATACAGAACAATATAAGGCTTCTTGTTAAATGCTCTACTCAATAGAAGCTCTACTTGTAAAAGATTTATTTCAGAAGTTCTATTTGAAAAGTCATTCCAAATACACTCTTAGTGAATAATAAATAACTAAGGGCCTATTAGTCCAATCCCATAGTTGGAGTCCTGCATTGTGTAGGACAATTTTTTTTTTTTTAATTTTTTATTTCAGTTTTTTAATAATTTATTTATTAATAAATTATAAAATTTAAATTTATTTAAAATCAATATAAATTTGTAATTTTATTTAAAATTTGTTTTAATGTTATTAATTTAATAATATATATATTAAAATATTCATTTCATCGAAATAATTATTTTAATAATTTGTTATTCAATTTTCATTTGATTATTAGGGACTGAGATTATTTCAATCCTAATTAATCATAATGGGATTGAAGAATCTAATTTGTTGGGCCCACTACAATATCAACTATATATTTTTAAATATATATATATATTAGTAAATTAAAAAATTAAAAAATTAAAAAATTAAAAAATATTTAAATTTATTTAAAAATAATATAAATCTATATTTTAAAAATATTTTTGGATATTATTACTTTAATAATATATAAACTAAAACATTTATTTATTTTTCATTTACATATTTCAATAATTTATTATCCAATTTTGAAATATTATCTAGTAAAAAATTATTATATTTCCTTTCAAAATATATATATATATATATTATATTCAGTCCTATCTAATGTTTCACCAAACAAAACATGATATTAATTTAGTCCAGTCCCATGTTTCTCCAAACACTACATAGTATTAATTTAGTTCATTCTAATCCAGTCCAATCCAATTTCATCTAATCTCAATCCAATCTCATCTAATCTCAGTCTCATCTCAATCCAATCTAATTCAATTCAATCCCATGAAATAGTCCAATCCAATCCCGCATACCAAACAAGGCCTAATGTTGATTATTAATACTTTAAGGTTGTGTTTGTTGCATAGGATTGGATTGTTTTTAGTCCAATCCCATATTTGGTGAGGCATGACAATTAGGACTATTTTTAGTCCATATTTTTTTTTTATCCCATCAGAGGAGGATAAAATAAACCCCTTCAAATCAACGGGATTATTTTATCCCCTATAAATTTGGCTGTTCTTCTTCTTCAATCAATTTTTTTTTTTAAAAAAAAAAAACAGATTAAAAATAATTTCATATGAACACGGACCACCACACCAGTCATCACCCAACTCCCACATTAGCTCCCATAGACCACCACCACCAACAAGAAATAGAAACCAAGGAATTAACACCAAAAAAAAAAAAAAAAACGAAACCGAATCCGCCCAACTCTCCCACTTGTAACTCCATTCAACACTAGATTCTAAGTAATTGAAAAAAAAGAGTCAAACTAAAACCAAAATCAAAAAATTAAAAGTAAATCCAAAAAAAGTCAACACTTAAATCCAACCATCATCCCCAACAACCGGAAGCACCCAACCACCCTCATTAGCTAATCTCATCTCGATGGAGGAGAGCTCTCATCGCCGGTGACCACCCCCTACATAAACCCAAAAAGAAATTCATTCACCACAATCGCCACTATCCCATGATGAGAGACGGGAAGAAGAAGAAGAAGAAGAAGAAGGGGAAAGAGAGAGAGAGAGAAGGGACTCGGGGCCAGATCAATTAAAAAAAACAAGAAAAAACGTGGTAATAAGGAGAAGAAGAGAGAGATGGAGAAGATATTTTATTCTTTCATCTTCTTCATAGAGGTCTGTTTAACAGACCTCCAATAGAGGTTGAACATCATAACATTATCAATGCATATTCATTGGATAATTAGTTTAGTGGCACTACGCAGACGCATTAGGGGGTCGAGCTTTTTTTTCAATTTAAAAATCAAATTGGGTTTATTTTCATTTGTTCTCCAAGTCTTTTGTAAACGTTAAGCTGGTTGTATAAATTTTATATTTCCGAGACTTTCTATATAATGCCCAAGCCTTTTAATGAACTGTTCGAGCCTTTCTAAGCTCTGTTCGAGCCTTTTTAACAATCATTTTTTGTTGTTGTTAATTTTGTATCTCCAAGCCTTTTAATAAATTGTCTGAGCCTTTCTAAGCTCTGTCCGAGACTTTTTCGAGCCTTTTTAACAATCGTTTTTTTTTCTTCACACAACCAGCTTAAGGTATACAAAATAGGGTTTTAAATTGAAAAAAAAAAAGCAACTAACAAGAGGGTTTGTATCTCAGATACAACTAACAAAGGCTCGGACATAAAAAAAGTCTCTATTATGTTTGGTTGTGGTCGTCGACAACGACGTATGCGTGTTCATGGTCCACGTCATCGCTGGTGTACGTGTGTTCATCGATTGGTCAGTGCACTTGTGTTCGTCAATTCATCAGTTCCACTTCCATTGATGGAGAATTTTGAAAGAAAAGAAAAAAAAATCCAAAATGGTGAAGAAGGTTACTGTGGGTGACATTTTTGTCCGTTCACCATAATATGTGCCCTTTAAATTTAAGTTATTAAAGTGGTGACTTTCTTACAAAATTCGGTCCAAATAGTGACATTTATTTTTTGAGCCCATATCTGCACTCATTAAATAATGGGTCACGCTATATCAACTTAAAAATTTATCTCAATTTTGGTGACTTCAATATCCATCAACTTATTTGGTCTAAATCTTAAGGTTGTCATTTAGGTTATCATTTACTCTTCTTCTCAACCATTGGATTAATAGCAAAAGATGGATGAATATTGAAGTCACACAATTTAAGTCAAATATTTAAATTGAGTTACTCTAAACCTTAAATAATATATATATATATTTATTTTTTTTCCATGGGTTTGAGTTCGTGGAAGTGAATACCCACCCGCAAAATTTTCCGGGTTCGCAAACAAGGTTGAGTGTAGCCTAAACCCGTAGGGTGAAAACCCAAACCCATCCCGTTCCCATCCCAATTTGGCATATAATGAAGATTGAAGAAAAAGATTTACCGGAGTGCTCGGAAGGTTTCATTTTCAAGGAAAATTTCTACAAGCTAATGTCTCAAATAGATTGCTATTGCCTAAGGAGGGCATGATCGCATGAAATAAATCTCTAAATAATTTATATCTTTAAATTTGTTTGAAAATATTGTTCTAAATTACTAAATGATAACAATTTGGTAATTATTTTATTGTCAATCAACAAATCGGATCGATTACCGATTCAATTAACAAAAGGTTCCGAAATTTTAGATTTGGACATGTGCTTGATTGAGTCAACAGATGCTTGAGTGAGACAAATTAATATGACATGACACGTATTCATAATAGCATAAGCCATGAGCCATAATTAGGTCAATAGAGTGTATATTCGGTTAATTATCTCATTAAATAGAAGATGACAAAAGAAGAGGTTGATCTCGTAGTTTGCCCCTCAAACCTCTACCATGAGATATAGATCCGAGTTTATCTCTCTCTCAATTCTTAAATTATTGTAAAATTTCAACCAAAAAAAAAAACGCGAAAGAAGCTAAACCATTCCCGCATTATTTTATTAATTGAGATACTTGAACATCCATCACCAAAAAAAAGTACTGTCAGAAATATATCCTGACATCTACAAGATTATTGTGAATTATTATTGCATAGCTAAGGCATAGAGATATTTGACACACCAAAAAAAAAAACAGTGCAGACTCTCTTTGTGCATGCTGTTCGCATACGTGTTAATTCCTGATGAGATTTGGTTTATGTTGTTTTACTGCTTTAGACAATCTAGTGGTGGAAATGAAGGACCCGAGACCAATCCATGAGCATCGAAGCAAGAAGAGCGAGTAATTTCACCAGGAACTGAAGATGTTATTTGGATATCATTGACAATAATATTAGTGCAACCAACACTTCCGCTGCAACTGAATTGGATTGCCTCCTCCGTGCTTGATGTTCCTCGCACTCCTGTGAACGAGACATCGCTCACTTCAACCGCTTCTGTCTGTCACATTAATCCAACAAAATTTACAACTTCATCACAATCAAACAACCAAGGATTTGATTTATAATTAAACTAGTAATTAATGTTATTTATATCATGCCTGATTTTTGCAGTCATAATCTTTATTGCAATAATACTGATCAATGATGATAGGGTTGGCTACTGCATCAAGAGTAATTCCTTCAAATGAGATCCTTCTAGCATAGCCAGATCCTCCCTGAAAACAAATTACAAGTAGCCCAACAATTAAAAATTGTGTGTTAATCGATAATCTTAGTTATAGAGTAACTTTCTAATACGGGATCCTGGCCTGCACAAATTTTTCGTACATAATCATTGATTATCAGAGGAGATAATTGGTGTAATTTTATTTATTTATTTATTTATTTATATGGTTTATCTCCTCCGACAATTATTGACCCCACATGAAAAAATAGTACGGGATCCCGCATTTGATAATTTTCCATTAGTTGTATATATATTTTCATCAAATTTAGCAAAGTGCTAATTCGATTATCTTTCTCACCTGCCATGTTTTTATCCTGGCTCCATTTGTAGTTCCATGGAAGTGACAATCTTTGACAAGTACATCTTCTACAGTTTCTGTCTTTCCATCTGCTCCCAAACTTCCAACACTAGAAGAGATACAGGTTTTGTGTTAATTGTAGGACCAAATTAGTGGTGATAATTTGTAACACCATCTAAAGTAGCTCGATGGAAAAGGCGTTGATTTAACCTGATAATGTCACAGGTTTGAGTCGTTGCCATATCAGTATACAAAAAATAATAATGTTGATGTTTTTTTTTTTTTTTTTCTTTTTTCTCGATATACCATCATGGCTATTCGAACTTGGGATATCATTTACCAGAGTCTCATTTGGTGGTGGTGTGATGTTTTGTGTTAGTTGTAGGAACAATTAAGTGTAGCTTGTGACTGTATATATACATACATTAGATAAGATTTAACAGTTAAAGTATAGTCTTATGGAGTTTTGATTGATCACCTTATGCCATGACCTGGTCCGCAAGATACGCGATCTATGGTGATGCTTGAGGATCCCCCGCCAATGGCGACACAGTCATCACCTACATCCATTTTAATAATACTTGGAACAATAAAGCTACTACGCACAAGTGCTATATATGTTACATTAATGGTGACATATAAACAATTAATACTAGTAAGACTGTAAGAGTAAAATCAATAGAAATTAAAATACCAGTTCCGATGAAGCAATCATGGATGTTTACAAAGAGTGAGCGGCTGATATCGATACCGTCGGTGTTCGGGCTCCAGTCCGGGGCTGTAATATGGAGGTTAGAGATGGTAACACCATTGCAGCCGTCTATGGAGATGTGGTTACGCGGACTGTTTATATGTGTTAATCCACTCAGTTGAAGGTTTTTGCAATTAGAAAACGCCAATGCCTAGCCATGAATAATGAAATGTAAATGAATCCTAACAACCCTTTTAAAAATGTTGATACATCTATTAACTAAAAAGAATCTTCTAGGGATGAGTTGCGGAACCGGCTATTGAAAATGAAACATGTGGCTGACACATGTATATTTATTTGCAACACATGCATTTTTTACCATGTCCACATTTTCAATGGCGAGTGCACCACTCATCAATGCATAAGATGTACAATACTAGAATTGTGTATTTATAAGAGAGGAAATGCATAAACTTACAGTGGGTCTTTTATAATCCATTTTTTTATCTGCTTGTTCCCACCAAGTTTCTCCTTCTCCATCAATGTGTCCATTTCCAGTAACACTAAGCCCATTTACATCAGAAAAGACGATCCAATTGTCATTATCTTCATCTTCCCATTCTTTTATCTCAGCCGGTGCTACAATATTTCCTTGTACCTGTAATTAATATAACCCCATCAAACAACCATCAATAATTCTTTCAACATGCTGATTAATTTATTCTAATAGTTTAATGAATAACTTTTACCAGAACATAGATGACAGGGGACTTGCAAGGACCTCGAAATTTGAGTGGCTTCAAGAGAAATGTTTTTTTATCTGGTATATATAGGGCAGGAGCCTCTGTTGTTGCTCCACAAACACTTTCCCAAGCTCTCATAAATGCCTTCAATTTTGCACCAAAATCACATTAATAACTTAAACAATTTTCCAGATTCAAGTCGCTATATAGCAGGCGTATAAATATATATATATATATAACTCAAACGAATGTCATGCATGCAACCTAGATTACTTGTTGCGTAACCTTGGAACGAAAATAAATAAATAAATAAATAAAAAATAAAAACACCTATTCAAAACTTAAAAAAAAAAAAAAAAAAAAAAAAAAAATACGATATGCATAGATAGCAATACGATGAGCTCTTATCAACAAACCACATTATATATATATATAAGAAAAATCAATAATATTACCTGTGAATCATCTGTTTCTCCATCTCCAACAGCTCCGTTTTGAATTACATTAACAGCATTATAATTAGAAGGTGCTTCACAGGGTTCCTCCATGCTCAATCCCAGCCTGACCATTGACATTAAAATCAACACCAATAATCCCTGCATGTTGAACGAAAACCTGAATACAAAATCCCTCAACAATGAAGAAGACGCTATCTACAGATTATTCGTGCAGTGTTATATATATATATATATACAACGTTGACTTTATAAAACAATTTATGTAGCAAAAATAAGTTGGGCTGCTTACCATATAGAGTTTTTACAGTACTCTAATGGGGTTATTGGTGATTTTGTGATTTTGTGATTTTGTGAGCTGATACGTTAATTATTGCATTAATTTGATGGGATTCTGAATCGACCATAATCAATAGGATTCCACTCCTTTTATGGAAGGATCTCTTCAAAACTACTTAATAAGTTTCACAAGTTTAGGAAAATTATTCCAAAACGAGAAAACAAAAAATTACTCAAATAGTTTAACACTAGAAAGAATATGTTGTGACATAATTGCAAAGAGTGGTGCTTTTGACGAATTTCAATCATTTACTGAGCCGATCTTTGTTGACTTAAATAGATCTGGTGACATGTGTAGTCAATGGTTGAGATTTATTTCACTTTTATTATCTTTAAATACAGAGTATTATTTCTAAGTGTTTTAGATTAGAAAAAATCTTTTATTTATTAAACTTTTATTATATTTAAATACAGAATATTATTCTTTCAAAAAATAAAAATGCAAAGCATTATTCTAAATGTTTTAAATCAAGAAAAAGATCAACTCATCATAAGATCAAAATCTGCTATTGACACCTCTATAATCACCTAATAATCCCCAGTTTTTTAAAATTTTGGTATTTTGATTTAATTATATAAAATTAAACGGTTTTATTAATTTTTTTTGATTTATTTCCAAAACTACCATTTTTACTTATTTTTCAAACTTATTACACACATTCTCTCTCCTTTCTAAAATAATAATAATAATAATAATAATAATTGTACACCCCATCTCTCTTCTCTTTGTATATTTCTCACCCCATCACACGATCTTTTTTTTTTTTTTCTTTGAGACTTCGTGATCACCAAAAATAAGCAATAAAATAATTATCTTTCTTAAAATATTTCGCTGCCTTTTGTGATGCCCCCGAAAGATCAAATATCACTGTGAAGAAAAAAAGATCAAATATCTGCCTAGACAGATTTGTGAGGCAACGACTGGATTGTATCCCATCAAATGAGCTTGAATTCTGTCACATACATTAGTTTCCAACTTTCCATTGATGACTTGGAAATAAACATAATTTTAAAGGTCTTCTCTGTGAAACCGAACAAAATAGAAAGAAAAAAAAAAATTGGAAAAAAATTAATATATACATATATATATATATATTAAATTTCAATAATACAAAAAGTAAACTTCAAAATTACTTCTAAGAAAGGAATTGTTTATAATGCTTGATATTATTCTCAGACTCTTCCATAATATTTTGTATATACGTAAAAAGCAGATATATTTTAGGGTTTAAGAATGAAGAAAAAAAAAACTCAAGCAAACAAATTAGAGTGGATGTGGGGTTTTATTAGAATTTACTTTGTAGCTTTATTATTATTATTATTATTGTATGTCTCTTTAAGTAATTTTAATAAAGAAAAAAAGAATATTAAATAATTTAAAAGGGGACATTATTAGGTCAATGGGGTGCCAATAGCACCACACAATAGCTATATTTGAGTAATGCTAGACGGTCCAATTTTTTTTTTTCCCAAATGATGTGGCATATGGGGTATCAACTTTTTATAAATCATGAGATTACATAGTAGTTAATGTGATGTTGACACCTCATATGCCATATCATTTGAGAAGAAATTTGAGAAAAATATTTGGGACGTCTAGCATTACTCTGGAAATTTGTTGTTCGGGAAGCAAGAAAATGAATGAATTTGGAAGGAAAAAAAAAAAATTGGCAGAAAAAAATTAGTAAGACCATTTTTCTTGTATTATTTGTTTAAGATTTTATTTCTTCTATTACATTTATTTTTTAAAATATTTTATTATAAGTTTTATTTATTTATTATTATTATTATTATTATTTAATAGTTTAAAATTGATTAATTTAAAATAAAAATTGATTTTTCCCCTTAAAAAAATTGATTAATTTAAGAGTAAAGGGCATTTTTTTTTTACTCAGTCAACCGTCAATTGAGATGGAAGTCAACTTTGGACAAAGGATCTCTTGCAATTAAAGCAATTAGTTAAATATGGAAATTATCAAGTGCAGAATCTCATACAAAAAATTAGTGCAAAATCCCACACTAAAAAGTTGCTATAGTTAAATATTTAACTCAGTCCCTAATACTCTCTATGCTATAATTGTACTTGATTTTGATGCATTGCTGTTCATGAACGATGAAATCAAAATCATGAGTTTCTCGCATTGCGTTAAATTGGATTCACAGTCATTCACGTAAGGCTGTAGCAATAATATTAGGCGTTTTATTATGGAGGACATTTTATAGTGACACCCCAGCTGAAAATTTTCATAGCTTTGTTAGTGGATTACATATCTGTGATGGCCAATACGACACCGGAAAATATTCCTCGTTCGACATCCTCAACATAGAATCACATTGTTTTCAATTTGATCAGGTTAATATTTCTGGTGATAGAGTCTTCACAAAGGAGGGCTTAGCGAGCCTTGGCATGCTTGTATTACTGGTGACTGGTGAGGCTGTTTGTTATCGCCTCACCCCCATCTGTCCTGGCAATGAAGGACACATTTTGCCTCCGCATCGCCTGGGGAGGTCGATCCTCTACTGGCACTGGAGGACAACTCCTCCATCACACATAAGCTGCTCTCCATTACACAGCAAGCTGGGCGCCTCTAGACATGAGCCTCGCCTAGCCTGCTCAATGCGCCTTACAGGGCAAGATGCGCCTCGCAAATTCACAAACCACAATTGAAGGCCAAGACTGGAACTTTTTTTTTTTTTTTTTTTTTTTTTTACTCGAATTAATTTTTATTCACAAAAGCCGACAAAAAGATTGAATAATCATAACAAAGATTTGATAATTTTACTTCTTCCTAAAATGCTGCAAGTGCTTTCTAAAAATAGAATATGTTCATTTGTTTCTTTCAACAAAATAACCCCACAAAACAAATGTATATGATTAGTTGAAAGTGTACTTCACATATATTAAAAACAACTCTCCCGAACATAATCTACAAATCCTTGTTAGTCTAACTACTCCCAAGTTCCAGCTACTCCTAGTGACACATCAATTAAATGACTCTAAACACTAAATACATGGGTAGATTATGATGACTAGCGTATAATCAACCAAATAAGATAAAGTAAAATGTCGATCAAATTAGAAATTTGAAAGAGACTATCATACATTCGAATAATGGAAAATTTGTTAAAAATTAAATGTGTTATAGTAATGCTAGAATTATTGGGTCGAGTGAATAAATTACAAAAAACTGATTCTACTTACGGTTGACCTTTAGAAGGTTTCTTTCTGCAAATTAAGAACAATATTTATTGGAATTTTGTGAATAATACAGTAAGAGGGAAAAATAACTTAATAAGAATTAGAGGAAATACAGAAATAAAGTTGTACCATATTTCAGCAAGACTACCACCATTTAGAGACCTGGTAATCGAAGGCTGCATTCCAATCAACAAGTCCAGTGATGGCTGAGAAGGCAAAAAGTGACAGTATCAGGTGCAGTAATACTACCCTTCACCAGCAAACCGAAACCAAATACAACACATTGAACATGAAAAACAAAGACTGTAAAATACATTCTTTTTCTTTCATTATTTTCATCCTTTTTCAGTTTTGCACTTGTAAGGACTTTTCATTTACATATGTAAACAAACCGGTATCTGTTTACAGATTTACAAAAAAATCAATTTGATTAAATCTGAAAGAAATAAACAATAAAAACGACTTTTTATTCGCTTTAAACTGTAAATCGATTTTCAAATTAATCTAAAGAAACTAAATTTAAAACAAAATCCAGCAAAACGCATTTTACTATCTTTTTTTTTTTTTTTTTTTTTTTTTTTTTTTTCTGAAAACTTCAAATTTAGTATCTTGTTTATGACACCGTTTGAGAATTTATTGTATTTCATTAACTTTTTCCCAAAGCAATGAATCAATATATTAGCCTTTCCATCCTGGAGCTTCAAACATTGTAATAAAAGCAACATAAATGTTTTTGATAGCATAATGAATAGAGATGATAGTCTTGTCTAATAAAGTATCAATATTAATTCTGGAATCAATTCTCAAATTCTGGAATGCAAAACATATCAATGGTGAAATTATCACCTGCTTTTGAATTAGAACTTAGCATACAAAGATGACCAATTCATTATTTTATTTGTTATAGTGATGGTGGAGCAACAAAAGTTCACCTGAAAATGCACACTTTGCGACTTGCATGAACCTTGGAATCTCTCATAGGCTTGAGAAATTATGTCTTCTCTTCTGATATTATGAGGATGAGAATTCAAGTGTAGTTCCGCATGCTGCTTTCCATGCCTCAGTAAAAGCCTAGACATTTTACATGAAATATAAATTTAAAAGATAAATTTCTAACTGCAAAAACATGGACTAAAAAGCAACTCTAGTGAGTCCATATAAGAGAGGTTTATGTTAAACTTAATGAAAATTTTATAATGAATTTCAATGATTAAGGGATTATAAGCAACACATATACACTTTATAATCATCAGTTCCATATTAAATCACGTTAAAAATTTCAGAAGATATTTGGTCCAAACCCCAGGTTAGCCATGCTCAAGAACAAAATAATGGTTAAAATTTGATCCTGCAAAAGAAACTCAAAACTGTAATATAATCTTACAACACAGCAGATTAGTGACAAGCTTGATGATGTAGCAGGTTACCATCTATTCATATTAATTCTTTAAGATTTTGGATTGACATTTTAATCCCACTACAAATCTCTTATTTACACCAATTCTCCAGAAATTACAATGTGAGGGTGATAAGAAACAAAGATTTTAGTATCACCAAAGCAAAATGAAAGGTTATCCAGAAAATAACATGTATGGAGCAATCAATAACCCTCAAGAAATAAAATATGGTGATACCTGACAGGTGACAGCCTTAAAATCCAAGGGTAGCTGGCTTCTTTCTTCAGTGAGTACTTGTGTGGAGGTTGTCAAACGAATGGGAGAATGAATTCACATAGATGTTGGTGCTGCTGGGCTCACTTTACAAACCTCTACATTAAACCCACAATCCATTAACAACAGTAGCCATGCTCTTTGTTGTTCTGAGAGTCGATCCTTGGGGCCTTTAACTTCAACAAGCTTGGCTTCACCCCTGTATTCTTCATGGAAACGCCATAGCAACAAATCTGGCATACCACTGGACCAGCTACCATAATCTTGAGCGAGATGTCGGCACAATGAGGCCAAACAAGGTCCCCCAATACAGGCAACTGCTGCCCGAAGCTCAGAGAGGGAATGCCTGTCCCAATTAACTCCTTTGCAAGCTGTTCCCATATGTGATTCCCATGATGTGATGATAATCTCCTCAGCCATACCATCATGTATTTTTTGTAGTTGAGATTCTATAAGGGTTTTTCTCACTACATAAAAACTATCGGTTGCCAAATCCAACGGAGCAGTCTGCAAAATGGAAGAGACACTTCTTTTCCTTTTCATAAAATCCCATCTTACAAAAGCAAAAAGAAAACTACTAGAAGCAGATTGTAATTTGGAAAATAACAAATGTGTCTCTTGAATGCTTTGTCATTCTTATGCTAGATTCTGAAAATTAATCCATTCATTGCATCTTTCAAATAAAATTATTAACTGATCTTTTTGATTTGATTTGACATCTTTCAAATAAAATATCAATATTCCCCACATCTATTTTATCTTTTTGACCAAGGTTATTTTTTACTATTTAGACAAGGTTAAAACAGTCAAACCATTGTAATAAATATAAAGAAAAGCATGATAGTCATTTATTCTATTTGCATGTTCCATGCCACTACATTTTCAAAAAATAAATAACTACTGCGTTTTTCCTTTTGCTTATTTCCAAAACAAAGGGTATCTATATCAAAAAAACAAAACAAGAAAAAAAAAAGGGTATCAGCTTACAACTCGTACATTGATTGGGAGAGTTGAAATTTGCGTTTTATTTTGTAGAGAAGAAAAAAATATGTTGAAATTCTATTTCTATATGATGGTTGCAGATAACGAGGGACCTTGCAAACTTCAGTAGTTGGATATTTGTATATTGTGCTTTCTCACTCAGTTTCTTCCACTTGTGGGAGAGGAATAATTGGAGCAAAATGTAAGATCTGCTCCCAAAAATCTCTCTGGTTTTTTAAAAGGCACACCCAAAACAATGAAAAGCAAGGGCTGAGACATTGACATGTAAGCATGTGATTATGTGAATAATGTGTGTGTGCAAGAGAGAGAGAGCAAGCTTAGCAGCTCACAGAGAATACTAATACCTGAAACCTGGAGCGGAAAACATCAGGTACGTCAGAAAATAAGATATCCCACATGAGAAGCCCAAAAATAGTCAACCAAATGCCACTCTCAGTATGAACACCCTGCCATCCACCACCTTCCCCAGCAAAAAACTGTAGAGCAAGTTGCTCCACTCCACATTGCTCTCCATCTTCACCATAGAACCTGCTCTTCATACCAGTTTCAGAATTCAAAGGCCTCCCTTGAATATGAACCTAATTATTTGCCACAATATCCGAGTCATAATTAGAAAATTTATACTAGTTCAGAGTCAACATGGGAAATTTTCTATCATTAATTAAGTAGTCAATATTCAAGTAGTATCTCAAATCTCAAAAAATCAAGAGAATAAATTATGTAATTACCTCTGTGATATTCCTTTGAATGGATTCTGAAAAACTAGGAGTTTTCCACCGCCTTGGTGGTTTTCCCAAGCGAAGGACCCTCCTTTGCAGTGCCATTCTTGAACCAGCACGCACCCATGGATCCAGTAACCCTTCTTCAGCAACTGACAGACTCTCATTGGGGCAGCTCAAATGCTCCAAATCAATTGACAATCTTAGTGTCCAATATCCTCTTCTTCCATCACAAATGAAACTAATAAGCAACCGTTTCAGTAAATTTACAGCATCTTTGTACCTGTAACAGTGCAATAACATCCTTAAATTTACAGCATCTTTGTACCTGTAACAGTGCAATAACATCCTTTTGGTAACAAAAGAAACCCAACTAATAGCATGAATTGAGAAGACCTACTGTCCCAAAGTCAGTCCAACCTACTATATTACATTAATTCTCTCTAGACATTAGTCAGATCAGCTGTAACAAAGAGCACTATGCTTAATGGAAACCAGTACATCAATTAAACCATGATAAAGTGACAAAATAAATAGTTTTACAGAAGATAAGAAAGTAAAAGATTATCCATAACTAATAATAAGAAAGACCGGTCATATTATATATGACTAATAATAAAATAGACTACACAAATCGCGTGAGATGTGTCACGTGTAATCATTCTTTATCTCATTTCTTTCATCCTCCTAAAGCTAAAGTAATTCCGAGTATGTACATATTTCTTTCCTTAAAGAGGAGAGGTTGTATTGCACAATGTAAGCATTTTTTCAGTATAAACAGTTAAGATCAATTTCCTACACTCTAATCAGGTCAGAGAGCAAAAGCATCATTTTACATTGAAAATCAACGCATTACAGAACAATAAATAAGATTATATTAAACAAACTTATCATTTTACTAGGGGAAAAAAAATTAACCATGACCTACAATTAAACATACTGGATAAAAGGTCTGCATTATGCAACATTTCCTTTGTTTTATCCATATTAAATTATTTCAAGGGTGTACAGGGTTATTGTAATGAAGCAGGAGATAAAAAAATACTGACCGGAAGAGCACATAATCTTCCAATCTAAGGAAGCTGAAAGTTTCAAGTTTGTAGTGATCATTTAAAGCTGGAGGAATATCTTCTTCTTTTTTTTTTCTTTTGATAAGAAGAGGATTATCTTCTTTCTGAAAGGTACAAAGTTCTTGTTTCAATTATTAAATTCAAGAGCAATTATAGGAATAACTTCTTTCCATTCCAAAAGGGTTAAAATGAGATACAACTCGTAATCCAGAGAATTGAGAGAGAAACAAGAAAGACAATGTGATCTATCAGTTAGTGTAAACTAAGGTGAAATCCTTTGAATGATGTAAGAAGGGGTATAGGAACAACCTACCAATCAAAGAGGAGTATGTGCAACTCTTAATACATACTTTCTGTTTCCAATGACGAAAAACAAGAGCCAGCCTTGCGTAGGGCCAAGTAACTTATTGGGTAAAAGATTTAAGGAAGCAGACCAAATTGGAAGCATGATAAAAAAAAAAAAATGAAGTTCATTGGGAACACATCAGCAGGCAATTAATATGGGAGAAAAAGAAATAGGAAAATGGAGAGAAAGAAAGACAAAGAGGCCATTCACAAGTCAAAAAACACAGTTGATAGATGAAGTCAAGGACATAGATCAATTTTATAGTTCCAACAGAAACATCAAAAAAGATGTAAGCAATGGTCCATAATTTTCAGTTCCATACCTACGCTCACGCTCAAGAAAGGAAATTCCTAATAAGACCACTTTTGAGAACACCCATGATGCTGAAAAGCATGAATAAAATGGGGTTGCCAATTCAGAAGTTGTGGGCTCAGCTGCTTCCCAACAAGTGCTGGATATTTGGGAATCAGCTATCATAATGCATCTTAACACCAATTCCACGTTGTTTTCATCAAGAGATTGATCCATTATTTGTGCCAGTTCAATGGCCTGCAACAGATTCACATGTAAAATAAAAGCAACATAATAGTAAACAATTTTATATGAAAACAATTCAAGACCTCTTCATAAGCAAGTAAGTCACTGCGATTGGAGAAAATTTGTTTCGAAATTATGCAGTTGTAAATTGGATATTTGACTATCCCCAAATCGACTAGCAGAAATGCTGACAGATCCTGATCTCCATTAAGGAAAAAAAGCCTCTGCAAAAGAGAAAAAAAAAAAAAAAAACCTCAAAGAAATTTGATGTAAAATATACCCACACTTTTGCTCAAATACAATGCTGTATTAAAGAAACAGTGAAGCAACCTCAGCACGCCAGAGAAAGGATTCAGCTTTTGAAGATATTCTAATACAGATCCCTGTTTTATCCAGAACCATGCTTGGTAGAAGTTGGCTGCACAATAGAAGCCAAGGACATTAACACAAAATTTGGTAACAACTCACTGACTTTACTAATCTCTTATAGCAAATCATTCATACCATAACCCGTCTTCATAAGAACACAGAAGAGATGCAATAAGATCTTGCTTTCTTGAACCATGGTTTGAACTCTGTCTCTGAAGCCTCAATATAAAGCACATTGTGTAGAAAGACCCATCAGCAGAAGAATTATGAAACAGAGAACATCATAGCAGTTGCAGCATCAAGTCCACTAGACCACTACACCATTTTAGTTATGTTCATCAATTCCCATTTCTATCAATATGAGCAATGGTACACTACACAAATGGGATTCTCTTCTTTTCCTTGTCTAATAAAACAAGGAGGTGGCAAGGCTTGGAAATAACAGACATGATGCAAAAGACAGTTTGATGTAGAAGTGTAGAACCAACACGAGATTTAGAATAAAGGGATGGTAAACTATAGAAAAAAGGGGAGGACATTAGATAAGAAAGGGGAGGACATTAGATGAAAAAAATAGGGGGGAGACGAATAGGAGGAGAAATTCAATACAATTTCTTTCATCAAATAGTAGTCTGAAAAAAAAAATACATAGAAAAACCTATTTATAGGCACCTGGAGTGAACTTATTCAAATTGGAAACTAAATCACTTAAATAGGAAAGAAAGAAAATCCTCAGAAAATCGTAATAAAAGAAAATTGATCATTAAACTCTAATTCTAATAAAGTTATAAATCTTTAAAAATATAATTATTTCCTATTCTCCATCACAAGTACTTATTACAGTCATATCCTGACTGGGTAGAACCTGATGATCTAAAAGGGTATCCCATCATGTATCCAAGTTAAAATGGAAAGATTATTGACAAATCTTAAACAAATTATTTAAAATGAAATGAAATCAACGAAGTAGTTAAGCATTCAGTATGCCAAAAGCCCTCATATTTCAAAGCCAAACACTTAATATTATAGTATGAAGCATATCGTATATGAGTCTACATGCAATATTCTCAAACAAAAATTGATCTTGACTCAATACATAACTCAGTGACATGCATAATCTCAACTACATGCAGCATAAGGGACATTTAATGAATTAATTTTGCTTACTAATAACTTCACTCCTATGAATACCCATATTAAATGAGATTTATACTCAATGGAATAAAATTTCAACTGATAATTCTAAGGTAGTCATCAACATGTGTAAGATTCTCAACAAAAGAATGGAAACACATAAGAATGCAAACAAAATGAGACTAACTACATGAACTGCAAAAAGAAAAAGAAAAAGAAAAAGAAAAACCTTCAAAATTTCACGTAGCTCAGAAACGGTGAGTAAATTGCAAATCTCCTTTATGTCATCATGGAGTTCATTAGCATCTTCAAGGAGGCATAAAAAGCCATTATCTGCAATGTAATGTGAGAAACAAATTTTCTGTTAGGAATTCATAGTCATTTGAAATCAATATATTTAATAGAGATAATTACCCGACAGCTCCTTTATTGCTTCTTGCAAATTCGATACTTCGGAATAAGAAATATTAGACAGCCGAAACCATGGCCCTAGAGAATCACCAATATACAAGCTTAGCTCAGTCATGGGAAAAATAAGAGGTTGAAAGAGAAAATACTCTCAATCTTATTCTATAAATTAGTGTGTACAAAAATAAGTAAAGTTGTACACCTATTCTAGTAAAGGCAGATGATTTATCTTAACTAGTATGGACTGATTTCTATGGTCAAATATAAAAGGCAACTAATTACAATTAGGAAAGCAAAATACAATCAATACATAATTAGGGAAGTCAACACAATTAATCAGGATAGCTAACACTTAAGAGAGCAAACATTAATCCAGTAGCTTTAACAAGACTAATACTATCACTTACTTCATAAACTGATAAACAAATACACAAACCACGTAAACAGAACATCAAAAATTGAACAAAAACATGCAAGTATGGTGTATAAAATTGAATTTGCAACATCTAGAACTTGTAATAGAAATATAGAATTAGCACTGCAGTTCTCAGTCTGCATCATCAAAAATCAGTATGACATATTTAAAAGAAAGAGCAAGTCAAATATTTTGCAATTTTAATTTCATTCCTTGCCTTTTTAGAAATTTTCATCATTGAAGATGCAAGTGACACAAAATAGTAGTTAATTACATGAGCCAATTCACTTGGAAAAGGTTACATAGAGCACATTTGAAGCAAAACTAAGGGATGGCCTATGCAGCACAAAAAAGCCAAGAAATCAAATGGAAAGTCCCTTGTAAACCTCAGTTCAGCTTAAAACAATGGAAACACTAGTAATTAATGATTCTAAGATCATACTTTTGCCAACTCAGCATTAATTTGCAAATATATAACCAAGTGCTCTACTGCAGTAAGAAACTTTATAAGGGAATGACACAAAATCTAATAAAATGGTTCTCACATGAAGATGACAAAATTTATCAATTAGAATACATCTCTCAATATGTAAATTGAAGAAGACCTTATACATGTTTATGCATCTCAATGGGTGTCATGAGAAAGTATTGAGGTACTAGTATTTAGCTAAAGATTATTAGACTAAACAAAATTATTCCTTACACAAATTGATGAAAAATCTACAGAGGCAGCCTGATCAACATAAATAAATATACTTGGGAGATTTTTCATTAAGATCTATCCAAGTTGCACTTCTTGATTGGAAGTGAGAAAAAATGATGTTAATGCTCAAAATAGAAGTTAATGAAAGCACTTTAGGATTATGGGGAAAACTATTGTCAGCATGGTTGGAGAAGTATAGTAATAGCACAGGCACTTTCACCAATACTTTTCAAAGTACTGGTTCCAAGGGGATGAAAGATACTATTATCCTAAGAGAAATATATACAAATGATAGCAAATGATGGCAGATTTGTTCAGTATTATTTTAGTCTACACCGGGAAAGAAGTGCTTAATAACTAAAAAGCAAAGAATAACACACCTAAAGGAATTGGCAGGCGTATATGATTAAAAAATGTGAGTTACCCAAAAAAGGTAAGTGTTTAATATATTGTAGTGTGACAAAGGGAAAATTTTATACCAGAAGAAACCAGTTTGATGCCTGGATAATTTAGCTAGAATCATAAGGGATGTAGAGTAGGGATGCACATTAGGGAAATGGGGATGGATATAGGTCCCCCCATCCCCATCCCCACTTCTCAAACCCTTCCCCATCCCTTCCCATTTCCCCATTTGGGGAAAATGGGGATGGGGGAGTTTTGGGGGGAGGTCTCCCCATCACCATCCCCATTTCCCCGTTTACCTCATTCCCCCATTTCCCCGTTTGACTGAAAATTACAAATTAAACTAAAAAAAATAAAATAAAATAAAAAAGCATTCCATTACAAATGCAAAAGAAAAAAAAAAATACATTACAAAATAATGTTATATATATATATTACAAAATAATGTCAAAGAAAATACAATACAAAAAAAATATATATATATATATTTTTATAATATTGTGGGGGAAATGGGGAAATGGGGATGGGGGTACCTCCCCCCATCCCCATCCCCATTTCACTATATTAGTGGGGAAAATGGGGAAATGGGGATGGGAGGAGGTCTCCCCATCCCCATCCCCATTTCAATTTGGGGATGATTTTCATCCCCATCCCTCCCCATTTCCCCATTTTTCCTCAAAATTTTTCCTCCAAATGGGGATGGGGAAGCGGGGAAATGGGGATCCGGGGGAAAATGTGCAACCCTAATGTAGAGCGGTGATGGAAATCGATCATGAGGGGCATACATTCAAGTCAAGATTAAAGAATGTTTTGGTCAGCAATTTCAAGTAATACAAATACTCTATGAATCAGCTGAGACGAAGAAAATGGAAGGAGGTGGAGAGCACATTTAGCAACAGGGGAAAGTTATTCATACAAAACATATTAAATTGATACGCAAAACTTTTTTTTGATCAATAATTTATCCCGTAATCGTTGTAACAGGCACAAATTATCATAGAGACATAGAGTGAGCCAATTATGTTGGGGTTATTTAAAATGTTTTCTGAGTGACTTAACATGAATCTTGCACAGTATCTCTAGATAACCAAAAGTAATACAAGAAGCCATTGCTCATCAGCTTAGGCAATTCTCTCTTCTAAGTATAAGTAATTTAGGCAAATAGCTTTTTCAAGTAGAAACAGAAATAGGCATATGAGAGACAGCTTAAAAAATAACACAAAAACAACGTAAAAAACATAAACATATAGAAAAATGACCTTTGCGAGTATAAAGCCGAACAAAAAGCCTTTGACTATCCCCGGAGAGTGCAGAGAATGATTCTGGCAGCAGAAAAATCAGGTAATAACCTTACTAAATATATAAAACAGAAGATATGATAAAACCAAGTAATGTAGTAGATACCCATGAAAATCTTTTCATCGTCTGTAAAAAGGTGAGGGGTACTTCTAAGAACTTCTTGTATTAAAAGATTGAAATTATGCTGATATTTTAACATATTGGATGGATAATTCTTTGTAAATTTGGCTACATGAAGAGCCTTCTTCCACAGAAATTTAAAAACCTCAATATCATCGTCTTTCCCACCATTTGATATAACCTTGTTGTAGGTAATCGTAATTGGAACATCAATAGAATTTTTTGAAGCTGAAGTCACATAACCCTGCAAAAAATCCCGACGTGTTATAATAATCAAGAAAGTCAACCATTGTCAGTCTTTCAGTTTCAATACACAACTTGTACGATAATGGCAAGATAATGGCAAGAAAATATTCATTCAAAAGTAGACACTGGGGATTGGAAAGTGTGCAATCGAAACAGAAGCACACACAATGAAACCAAAAGGCCAAGGAAGTTTCCCATAAGATTAGACATCAAGGAGTTCTGAGGAATTAACCATCAATTGCAGTTGACAGATATGCATCAATAAACAGCCTAATAAGCAGCTTAACTCTATTCAATTAAAAGATTTACATTAGCAATATGGTTTTCTATATTTTGCAAATAGTTTTAAGCAAGTTCAATGCAAATGTGCATACTTTTCTTCGGATTTCCGAATCCTTTGAAATCAAATGAAAATCAAGAATCATGTTCATAAAAAATGTAAAATGTGGATTTCATAGAAAACAAGAGATATGCATAGTAAACTTTATACACATGCAACCATTATTTAAAGCCTATGTTTGATTTGCGTAAACATATAATATTAAGACTAGTTGTTCATAAAATATAGGTGTGCTTTTCTACACACATCTGACTCTGATGAAGGACAGAAAGAGAAATAGAGATTGACAAGAAATAGAGTTAGTAGGGCTAGAAATTAAGATAGAATAGGGAGGAAAAACGAATAAATAAAAAGGGGAAATTAAAGAGAGACTCAAATCAATATCATTTAATAACAGGTCTGAAAAACAAATAGCATAGAGGGATATATGTATAGGCAACCAAACCTATTCAAATAAGAAACTATATTCCTTAAAACCAAGCGGCAAATCCCTAAAATATATTTGTTCATAAAATATAGGTCTGATTAATACAAAAGAGGATATAAGTACCAGAAAATTAAACAATACTATATGCCAATTTTCATTGAAATTAAAAAGAAAAACAATTGACTTGTGTGTAAATACATTCTTTTATGATAAAGAAAATGATAATCATAGTTTCGTCTGATTAGGTTTTTCAAAGTGATACAGGAGTGTTGTGTTCTTAAATGGTCCTTAGAAAAGAGAGAAAAAGAAAAAGCCTGCAATAGCGAGCTACACACACATACCCCATTTACCTTCCACAAATTTTCTATCATAAGATTAATTAGTTGACCTCCCCTTTGAAAGGAAGAGAGATTGCACTTTACTACGAAGGATATTGGCTGTGCAAATGCACTAAGAAAACTGGTAACATAATTCTCTTAGAACTGATTATTTATTTTAACTTCTTTTTTTACATTGTTCACATAATCAGAAAAAAAAATGGTCATGCATTCAGTAAGCAAATGAATACATCTTAACTTATATGAAAGCTCCCTACTCAAGAACTAAATCACCTCAAAATCCAGGCAAAACTTCTCGATCAGAGGTGACAAATATTGAGATAACTCACGAGGAAGATAACCAAGCGCTTTACAGCATCCTGAATCTACAGAAAGAACCTGACTCCAAAGGACAAGTAAAGTCATTATAACATATATATATATATATATGAAAATGAAAAATCATGCAAATTCACAGCCAAAGGGAAATAAATTACTCTGATAGCATTGGGATCCTTAACATTGTGAGGCTCTCTCAAAAGTGTGATGTGAGCTCCAAAATTTATCCCCTTTTCATCACTAAACCTACGGCCAACAATAAAAGTTTGAAGAGTAGCTCCAGATATGTCGTCAATATTCACGTCCACGTCAAGTTTGGGCACCTCGCTATTCGGAGATGATGAAGACACATGATTTCGGCAGTGGATCCTTTGATGGTTGATTGGTGTTTCAATTGAACCACCAATGTTAGTTTTCTTAACCGATTTGAAGTTCAATTGAGATCCATCGCAATGATTAATGTCATTTTCTTCAACTAAAACATAGTCAGTAGATCCACAAAAGGCATTCTGTGGAAGAATCTCACCAGGACTCTCACAAACCACATCGGTTCTTGAAAGATCTGTTTCATTGCATTGAATATGCACTTTTGATTGTGCAGAGAAGTTAAACTGAAGAAGGGTGCGCTGGGACAACTTACGTTTGGTTCCTCTAGACAAACAGGCATCTGGAAGCATGCATTCAGAGTGTAAGCTTAAACTAATATAATTAGATTACATCACCCAGTCTATAACATCCTTTATCAAATGGACATAAAAAAGTTTTCTTTCCCTTCCCTTCAAACTCTAACACCTGCATTGCTAGCCCAACAAATGGTGCAAAAAGTAAACTATCTAAAAGTTTAAAGCTTTACTGGCTCACGTGTATTTGGGCTCATGTACTGTAATGGAGTCTAGTATATTAACAATGAACTACAAATGGTCATAAGCAGAATACTAGAAAATCATAAAACCCAAACAAAATGAAGAAGAAAAAAGCATACCCAAATGAGAATTGATGACAGAATCATCGCCGGGAACATTGAAGGCACAAACAGGACAGGTTACCATAGGAGAAGGTGTAGAATTGGCAGCACCATAATTATCAGAGCAGAGATTGAAAGAGCTCTAGAATACAAAACAAAACAAAACAAAAATGATTCAATGAAACGAATTTGTGAAAATGAAGAAAAGAAGAAAGATATAATAAGTTACCTGGATAGGAGAAGAGAGGAGAGACTCACGATTTGGAAGAAATCGCCTGCGCTTGCCGATCAAACGAATCAAACTCTCTCTTCCTGTTAGCATTTTCAATCTTCTTCTCTACACTGTTAGGTTGCTCTCGTCTGCTCCTAATAATCAACTCAACCCAACACTAATCCAAAATTAACCATATGGTTGTTGCCCATTATCCACATTTAACACTATAATCAGTATAATTTCAGTCTTGGGCCCTGAGTTTTTTTATTTAGGGATATTATCATTCCCCCCTGACCTTTACCATATTAGAAAGGTGAGGACAGAGTTTGCCCATATTTGCCGGTCTCCCCCCCTGAAATGTAGGGGTGTGCGGCAGATCAGATCCAATGGATTTGCTATGATCCAAGATCCGATCCGATCGAAGAAATTGCAATCCGATCCGATCGAAGAAATTGCAATCCGATCATATCCAATTTTATATCAGGATCCGATCCAATCCGATTAATATTTGATCGGTTGGATCGAATTAATATAAAGTCGTTCTTAATATATAAAAGTTATAATCTGAAATAAATAAAATCAAATAAATTATTCAAACATTACTAATTAATTCAAATAAAATTAACATTAAAAAAATACATAACATAACTTTTAAACTTTATATAATTCAAAAAGTTTATAAGCTTTAAACATCAGCACCAAATGTAAACTTAATAAGTCGTGATATTGATGAAGAAGAATAGATGAAAAGAAGATGGTGAATTGTTGACCGTAGAGAAATTGAGAAAGAAAACCCAAAATAATAACATTAGAAATTGTATTTGGGTTGTGCCTTTACAGATATTCAGATAATCAAATTATATTTGGGTTGGCCTTTACATTAGAAAGTAATGGATAAAATAAATTGTCCAATATAAAAATAAGGTCTAACATTTTAGGCAGATTGGTGGATTCGACGGATTTCCAAACAGAAATCCAAAATCCGATCCAATCTAATGGATTTTAGAATTTAGGATCCAATCTGATCCAATCACCTCCCTGGATCCGATCCCATTGATCGTATTGAATTGAATTGGATTGGATCTTGCACACCCCTACTGAAATCGAAATATTGTTAAAAGAACCCCATCTGTTAGCTTTTTCAACAGAAAAACTAACTCTGACACTGTTCAGTGGGTAAAAAGACAAAATTATCCTTATATACCTTTAAATGCCAGACAACACGTGATGAAATAGATGAAATTGCAACTTTACCCTTTAAGAAATTCATTAAATAAAAAATATATTAAAAAAACACAACAACAAAAAAAAAAAAGATGGGCAGTGGAAATATCTCTATTTTATTTTATTTTATTTAAACTTTAAAAACAGAAATTAAAAATAAAAAAATTTAATCTGGTGGATCTCTACCACCAGATCTGGAACATTTAGAAACCCACATTATCATCTTCTCCCTCACCATCTCTTTTGTCATCATGATCATTGTTGACGGTGATTTTTGGATTGACTCGGTCAACAATATTATGTTAATAAAAAACGAATAAACAAAGAAAATCAATCAATACATGAAAGATGGATTTTACGTGGAAAACCCTTGAATGGGAAAAAACCACGGTGCCCCTTGAGGGCGAGAGAAATCACTATGAATTGCTTATAGTTTACACACTCAAATCTTAATCTCTCATACAAAAGCTTGATTATTCTCTCTCATCTCGAACCCTTTTTCATGGGTGTTAAGGTTCTATTTATATTGGTTCTTTCTAGGGTTTCCCGTGCCCATGCCGTGTTGGTAGGGTAGTCCTTATTTTGTGTTGTATAAGGAGTTTAGAGTCTACAGATAACTTCTTTAGGGTTTGTTTCCTGTTTGGACTCCTCCTTGTTTGAAGAAGATTATATTTTGTTCGGAATAGGATTTAATCCTTGAGTCTTGTATCTGATTAAACCCTCGTTTTTGTCGTGGAAATATACTTGGAATTGGATAATTGGACCACCCTTTCCAGCTATATATCTCTGGCGAACGCCTTAGACTGGCGAGCGCATTTCACCTCTCCGCTGGACAACAGTTGTGGCGAACACTCTTTTTCTTTGAATCGGAGAGCGTGCCTACTGGCACTCCTTTTGATTGATTTCCTCCTGTTGACGAGTTAATGGGTGACGTGTCTATGTCTTTATTGCTTCTTTGCTGACGTGTTCTTTTATCATATTTGCACATATAACAATACCCCCATAAATACTTCGAGCTGATCCAATGTAGGCTAGTCTCTTTGGTTCTGCGAGCAGTGTTTATATGTTTTACTTGTATTTCCTGACTTTCTTCGTTTTCTGAAATTTTTACAGATGTTTTTTCCCTCTCTTTTTCATTTTTGCCATGTGTTCCTTCTGATATTAAATCTTCCACGGCAAGCTTTCATTTTCAGCCACAGAATTTCAAACGGACTGTATTGATGTGACGTGCTGCAACTGATGTTACGCCTGCGCACCACGCCTGCAATGATTTCGCATCTGTTGGGAGTCCCCATAACGCCACGCGTCCTTCGTTTGATGGATACTTTCATCCCAGCCTTTACTCACAGGCGGCGACGCTTTATCACAGCCGTTTTCAATTATTATTTTTTCTTGAACTTCGCGTTTTCCCCCTTTAAAAACGAAACTGCTCTACTCCGCTTCACTTTCTTTATTTCTTTTTGCTGTTATTTTTCTCAGAAAATATTCTTTGAGAAAAAATCTTCCTCTTCGAGAGAAAATCTTCCAAGTCTCCGATTCACAGGCGTATTCAAGTTTCCGGCGGTTTCCTTTGAAGCGCGGTTCTGTTACCCATTTTTCTCCTCTTCTTCAAGAACATTTATCTCTGGTGAGTTTCCATGGATCTTCCTCAACGTGTTTTTCTTTTTAATCAAATGATGCAAGCCCTAAAGCTTGGTGATAAGGAAGTTGCTGATAAAATCGAGTCATATTTGCGCAATTATAACCCATCTTCCCCTGTTCCCATTCCTCTTTATTCATCTTTTAACTCCGAATCCGATGCTCCTGATTTCATTTTTCTCTCGACTTTTGACAGCAATTCCTCAGATATGGCAAAAACTCCAAGCGTTGCTGGCAGTGGTCGACGAGGGCTTAGAGCCCCTAGAGATTCTCTCATTGGTGCTCAAACAGTAGTGGGCTTAGATGTTGAGGATCATCGGCGAGACGCTTTATGTTTTGCGGCCGACCGCCCTAGTTCCTTCGATACTGAGGTAAATGTAGTCGGCGAGCAGGAGCTGGGAAAATATAGGAGAAGATATGACATTCCGAGCTCGGTTGTCCTTATTCCTTCGGGCGATCGAGCTGCATGGAATCCGCCGAGAGGCGCGGTCGCCATCTACGGGTCGATGTTCGGTTGTGGAGTGACTCTACCCCTTCAGCCGTTTATAGCCAGGTTTCTGGCTGACGCTAGGATTGCTCCGGCACAGCTTTCGCCAAACAGTTACAGGATTTTGATGGCCCTGGCTGTGATGTGGAAATCAATGGGTCGACGGTCGCCAACTCCTCGTGAAATTAGTCATTTCTACGTCCTGTGACAGTCTGGCCATGGCGGGACTTACTATCTCCAGTCGACTGCTGTGGAGAATTGGATACCTGAGGGAGTGTCCAACGCGGGACAGGTGGAGATTTCAAGTGACAAGAAGAAAATGGGCTTTGTCTGGGGTTTTCCCACCTCAAACAAGAGATGGAAGAACAGCTGGTTCTTCGTTGGTGGCGAGTGGGGAAGAAATAACCCTGCTGATCCTCGCCGAAATCTTCGGGCGAGTAAAGTTCTGAGACACTTTACTTCTCCTGAAGCATGGACGAAGGCTTCCCTTGCCTTGACCCCACACGAGGTGAGGAATGTGACTGACGCCGCAGTGCTTAGTCTAGCAAAGAGGGGTCAGGAGCACCTCCTCGATGAGGCTAGGATGGTCACTTGTGGTGTTTTCCCTCGCCTGTCTGTTAGGCGACGCCGCTGTAAGTTTCTCTCTTTAACTTGTCATTAAAATTTGTTTCATTGGTTTTTGCTTTGGATGACTATCTTTTCCTTTTTAGTGAGCGAGTTCGATATAGTCTGCGACGAACAGGCTCGAGCGGTGAAGAACTCTGAGGCCGCGAGCCAAAGACATGCCGCGGGCCTGGCTAAAGAAGGAGTTGCTCCACCTGAGGGTGGTGACTCTCCTGATGAAGATGGAGCAGGGGTTCCTGCTGTTACTGAGGTGATCGCTCGGTCATGCGGGGATGGAGTGGGAGCCTCATCTCACGCTCCCAGCCGCAAAGGAAAAGAGAAGGTTGGTATTCCTGCGGTGGATACAGGGGCTCCTGTTTTTGATGCAAATGTCCCCGAGCCTCCTGTAGATCCCTCCAGCGATCTTAACCCCAAGAATGGTCGAAGGAAGCAACCCGCTGAGGCTACCCCCGAATGTGCCACTCGCCCCCCAAAAAGGGCTTCTAGGGTGGTTCAATATGTGGTCTCATCTGACGAAGAGGGGAATGGGGAGCCTGTTCGTCCCGAAGCTGCCAATGTTAGTGAACCGGGTTCCACAGTCCCTCAGGATGCTGATCCAGCCTCTCGACCAGAGAAAGGTGGTGGTGTAGAGACCACTACCCCTTCGGCTGCACCGATCCCTACTTCGGATAACGTTGGTCCTTCAGTGTCTCCCGCGAATATTAGGGCGAGGGATACTGCTGTACAGGAGGATACCCCAAGGCCTTCATCTCCTCTTATTGCAGAAGGTAGGGACGCCGCTGCTCCGGCTGACATCCCTGGTCCGTCATCTGCCCCTGCTGCGGGCTTGGGGGGTTCTCAAGAAGGGCCTTCTGTTGATCCGGCCGGCCTAGGTGAAGGTTCGGGAGCTGGGGTTGTGTCGTTGTCTGATTTTTCTCCCGCCGAGCTCCTCAACCATTTTATAAGTAATGATGTCTATTTTGGCGGAGGTTGGGAGCAAGTGAAGGGTAAATCATGCAACAGTAAAATGGAATTCTTCTTCAACTGCCATTCTTTGGTAATTTCATTGACCTTGTTTCTTCTTTCTATTACTCTTTACTTTACCCTCCTTTTCCTTTCTTTTAAAACTTGTTTGGCTCGCAGATGATGTCAGAGATGGCGAGTAACTATCGGCGAGCGAACAAAGCGTTGAGCGACAGCAAGCGCTTGGAAAAGATAATCTCTCGCTCGGCGGCTGAGAAACTGTCGGCTGAGGAATTACATGCACAGCAAATTGCTAGAATGCAGGAGTCAGCCGATGGTTCCTTGGCTGCTCAGCTTGCTGCTGAGGAGAAGCTGCTCGCCGCTGAAGAACAAGTCAAGCTACTAAAAGAGCAGCTCGCCGATAGTCAGGAGGCGTTGGTCGCTCACATAGAGGGGGAGAGTTTGGCGAACGAGGCCAGGGAGAAAGCGGAACGTGAATCTGAAGATTTACGGCATCAACAGGCTACCCAAGACCTTCTTATGAGTGATTTGAAGGCTGTCTTAGAGGTTGAAGCCGTTGATCGCTTTAAAAGATCTCCCGCATATGATGCACTCCTCCTCCGCGAGTTCGAACGAGGCATGCGTCAAGCGAAGAAGTTTTTTGCCTTGAAAGACCACTCGAATGAGAAAGCCCTAAGGCGCTATAACCGAAACCTTCAGTGGCATATGGATGGTGTTGTACGCTTGATAAAGAGCCAGCTGAAGCTGTGGAAGGCTCATTGCCGTTATACTCAAGCGGAGCCCCTTCCTATGCACCTGGAGATCCCCACCAAACGCGCCTGCAACACTTACTATTCTGGCCAAAAGGGGAGCTTCACTGGGTCTGGTGCTGAACCTGACTTAGGTCCTGTGGCTGGTCGGGACTACACACCCTTTATGCCCGAAGGGGATGAGGATGTTGTTTGGCCGTCAGAGGAGGAGGGAGATGATGACGGGGGCCTTCCACCGGCGAGCGCTTAACTTCTTTTGTATCGTTTTTGTTTTAACCTTGTAAATATATTTTGACAAGTAAATAAAATGACGATTTTTTCGCAACGTTGTTTCTTGCTTGTTCGCCTTGCATTTATGCATTTTGGTTCAGCTGCCATTGCTGAGTTTCTGGCTCAAGCTTTAAAGCCTTTTATTACTTAGCTTTATAATCGCTAGTTTTTGTTTTTACCAAGTGTTTGTCAGGACGTGTCCGACCATACACCAGGTTTTATGTGAGCATACTGTTGGGACGTCTCCCGATTTTGCTCACTTCTTTTTTTTTTTTTTTTTTTTTGAATGCTAGTTTCGCTTTACCTCCAGTGTTTTTAGTTCTCAGGGATTTTCCCGAATACCGTTGGATGAACGCCTCGTACAGTTTCTTTTGGGGGTTTTATGCCTTTATTAATGGCGACTGCCCTTTTATGTGACATTTTTCTCTAGCTCAGGCTATTTTGTGGCATTTTTGCCTTAAGCCTGTTGTAATACGGGGTATTTCCCGGTTTTCTTGGTTGTTCGCCGGATTTAGATAGCTCAATTTACTACCTTAGGCGATCCGTTCGTCATGGCTGATTTGTGATTTCAACGTTGGTAGACCTCTTAGTAATAAATTACTCTTTATTGATTATTTCCTGTAAACTCTAATGTCAAAAAAAACAAGAGAAACTTCTAAAAAGATGAATTTAAAGAAACAAAACATAATAAGAGGTCTTCTTTGAACTGAAGCATCAAGGGTAGTAGATCTTCAGGTACTGAGCATTGCACGGTCGGGGTAGCCCGCCGATTCCTCTCTTTGCTATGTGATACGCTACATGGCCTGCTATACCTGTGATATGATATGGTCCCTCCCACTTGTCTGCGAGTGATCCTGCAGTTCTATCCTTCGTTCCGGGTGTCACTCTTTTTAGAACCAGGTCCCCGAGCGCAAATCTTCTGACTTTCACATGTGAGTTGTAATACCTCGTTGCTCTCTGCTGGTAGGCGGCATTCCTTATTCGGGCGTGCTCCCTTCTTTCTTCTAGTTCATCTAAGCCACACTTCAGCATGTCAACATTCAGCTCTGGTTGAAAGAACTGTGTTCTTGGCGAAGAGAACGCCGTTTCAACCGGAATGACTGCCTCAGTTCCGAAAGCCATGGAGTAAGGTGTTTCCCCAGTGGAGTTTCTTTCTGTTTTCCGGTATGCCCATAACACCTGTGGTAGCTTTTCTGCCCAGTTTCCCTTTTTGACGGCCAGTTTGGCTTTCAGGTTATGCTTGATGATTTTATTTACTACCTCAGTTTGCCCGTTTGTCTGTGGGTGAGCTGGGGAAGCGTAGTAGTTGTTGATCCCATATTTCTTGCATAAGTATCTGAATTTCTTGTTATCGAACTGTGTCCCATTGTCAGTGATGATGGTGTTTGGTATTCCGAACCTGTACAAAATATTTTTCTTCACAAAGCCGGTTGTATTTGCTTCCGTGATGTGTACCAGTGATTCGGCCTCTACCCATTTGGTGAAATAATCCACTGCTACAATGGCATGTTTCGCTCCACCTGGCGCTATGGGCATTGGGCCGATCAAATCAATTCCCCACATGGCGAACGGCCATGGGGAGGTGATGCTCTGTAAGCGCTCAGGTGGCTGGCGAATGTTGTTCGCGATCTTTTGACATGCTTCACATCTGGTCGCTATTCTTTTTGCATCGGCGAACATGGTCGGCCAATAGAATCCTTGCCTTAGTGCTTTATGGGCCAGGATGATGCTTCCAGCGTGATTCCCACAGCTTCCGCTGTGTATGCCTTTTAGGATTCCTTCTGCCTCTTCAGGCCCGACACATCTTTGCAATGTCCTCGAGAATCCTCTCCTATACAATTCACCGTTAAGGGCCGAATATCTTGTTGCTCTGTATCTCAGCCGCTTGGCTTCTAGCAAGTCACTTGGGAGGGTGTCATTGATCAGGTATTCTCTGATTAAGGTCATCCAGTTGGTTGATACATTCATGATGACCCATACTTCGGCCTGCTCGGCTGTGCTAGGTCAAAGCAGATGTGCCATAGGGATTGTTCGGGGCCAGATGTTGATCGTGGCAGATGCCAGCTTGGCCAAAACGTCCTCCTGTTCGTTTTTTTCTCTTGGGATCTGCACAACCCTGTATTCTTTGAATCATCTCAACAATTCCTTTGCTAGTCTGAGGTAGGCAATCATGTTGTCATCCCTTGCTTGGTATTCGTCGAGCACTTGGTTGACGATGACTTAAGAGTCGCTAAACACCTCAATCTCGTCAGCTCCTAGGGTCGTACATACTTTCAGTCCTGCTATCAGTGCTTCGTACTCGGCTTGGTTATTGGTGGCTTTGAAATCGAACCGCAAGGCACATTCTACAGAATCTCCTTCTGGGGTGGTGACCACTATCCCTACCCCGTTGCCATGAGTGTTTGATGAGCCGTCGACCCAAAGTTTCCAGCGAAAGTCCTTTCTTGTTTGATCTATCATCATCTTTGCCACTTCAGTATTTGGCTCGGTAAATTCTGCTACAAAGTCTGCTACTGCTTGGCCTTTGATTGCTGTTCTTGGGATAAATTCTATGTCGAATTCGCTCAGCTCAATGACCCATTTTGTAAGTCTGCCCGACACCTCTGGTTTTTGCAGTATCATTCTCAATGAACAATTGGTGTATACTTTTACTTTGTGTGCTTGGAAATACGGCCTCAACTTCCTCGCTGCTGTTACTAGTGCGAGCGCCATTTTTTCAGCTGATGAATATCTCGTTTCGGCTGGCAGTAATGCTTTACTTGTGTAGTACACTGGCTTCTGTATCCCATTCTCCTGCCTTATCAGCACGGAACTGGTGGCTGCTTCTGTGACTGACAGGTACATGTACAGCACTTCCCCTGTGATGGGTTTTGACAGCAATGGTGCTCGACCGAGGTATTCTTTCAGAGCGACGAAGGCCTGTTCACAGTCCTTGTTCCATTCTATCCCTTTGCCCTTCTTAAGCGCTTTAAAAAAGGGTAAGCATCGGTCTGTTGATTTTGCGATAAACCTGTTCAGCGATGCCAGGCATCCTGTAAGTTTCTGGACATCCTTCAAGTTTTTTGGGGAAACCATGTTGGCTAGCGCTTTGATCTTGTCAGGGTTCACCTCTATCCCTCTTTGATGTACCTGGTACCCAAGAAACTTGCCAGATGGCACGTCGAACACACACTTTGAGGGGTTTAGCTTCATCCCGAACTTGGTTAAAACATCAAAGGTTTCCCGTAAGTCGTCTACATGTCCCTCGGCTTTGACGCTCTTGGTTAGCATGTCATCGACATACACTTCCATATTCCTGCCTATTTGATTAGCGAACATCTTGTTGACCAGCCGCTGATATGTTGCTCCAGCGTTCTTCAGGCTGAACGGCATGACAGTATAGCAATATAATCCTTGGTCTATGGTGAATGCTGTCTTATCTTCATCCGATTCATGCATCTTGATTTGGTTGTATCCTGAGTACGCGTCCATGAAGCTTAATAGCTCGTGTCCGGCTGTTGCGTCGACCAGCTGATCGATCCTTGGCAAGGGGAAACTATCCTTTGGGCAGGCTTTGTTAAGATCAGTGAAGTCTACGCACATCCTCCACTGATTGTTCTTCTTCTTTACGAGCACAACGTTCGCTACCCACTCAGGATACTTGACTTCTCTAATCGATCCTGCCGCGAACAGCTTGGATATTTCTTCCCTTATTGCCGCACTTCTCTCAGGGTTGAAACTTCTCCTTTTCTGTATTACCGGCTTGCAGTCTTTGCTTACTGCTAGATGGTGTGTGGTTACATTTGCGTTGATTCCTGGCATATCTTCGTGGCTCCAAGCAAAGATCTCCTTGTACTCCCTCAATAGATTCACTACACTTGTTTTGACCTGCTTCGTCATGCTCGCTCCAACTTTGACCGTCTTATTAGGCTTTTTTTCATCCAGGATGATAGTTTCTGTCGGTTCTTCTTTTTCTCTGTTGGTTTCATCTCTCGGGTCCAGCTCAAACGTTTCAGGGTTCTCCTCTTTCGTCTCTCGGTCGAGTTGAAATACGCTTAAGGTTTCTGCTCCAGTCCTGTCTTTAAAAATTGACAGGTTGGCCCGGCGAGCCATTTCTTGCGACCCTTTTAAGCTCTCCAATCCCAAACTCTGTCGGGAATTTTACTTTTAATACGTGAGTGGACGTGACTGCCCGCGCCTTGTTCAAAAAGGGTCGACCGAGTAAAGCATTGTATGGCCAGTTATAAATATCAACTACCACGAAATCCAAGAGGATGGTCCGTCGACAAGGTGCTGTCCCAAATCTCACAGGCAGTTTCACCGTTCCCAAAGATCTTACTTCTGCTCCTCCGAATCCTTTTAGAGGCACATGGAACGGTTCCAAGTCTTTCCTGTCTAGCCGAAGTTCGTCATACACTCTGGCGCTCAAAATGTCCGCAGAGCTTCCGTTGTCTATCATCACTAGGAGGACATCCCGGTGTGCTATTTGTACCCCCACAACTATTGCATCATTGGGTTTGGCATCAATTCCTTCTGAATCCTCGGTCGTGAAAGTTATCGGGTCATGGCCTTCCCTTGGTTTTTTGTGGCTTCTCTGCACAGAGTTTACCTCAAAGTCCCTGCTTTCATAGATAACTTCCCTGACTTCTGACATCCTTTCTCTATTGCTTCTACCGGTGTGAGGTCCTCCAAAGATTGTATTTATAGCCACGCTTGGGCTGCCTTTCCTCGGGCTTCTTCTTTCTTGTCCACCTCCTCGATGGCTATCTTGGCGATCCATGTTTTGGTCCCCCTTTAGTGTGAAATCTTTAAGGTGCCCCTCTCTGATCAGACTCTCGATGTGATCCCGTAATTGAAAACACTTAGAGGTGTCGTGCCCATGGTCTTTATGAAATCGGCAATATTTCGTCGTATCTCTTCGGGCATTAGCTGACTGTTGTCGAGGGTACTTGGCGAGCCCTTTGTCTTCTACTATAGACAGTATGTCCTCCTGTTCGCCATTTAGGGGAGTGTAATTACTGTACCTGCCTCGGAACCTACTGGTTCTGTTACTACCTCGGCTTTCTTGGGGCTTGCTTCTCCGGCTCTTTTCTTCTTTTTGGTGGTCGCGAGACTGACCCTTCGTTCTCTCATCCTTGGTTTCTGACCTTGCGTCTGGCTTGTGACCATGGACGTAACTACCCCCTTGGGCAACTTCTTCTTCTTCTGCTAATGCATAATCTCCAACTATATCCATCATCTCCTCATATGTCTTGGGTCGGTCTCTCCGTAGGTCAAAAGACAAACGTCCGCTTTGCAACCCATTGGTGAAGGCTGCTATGACAGCTACATCGCTTGCATCTTCTATTTGAGCGACCTCCTTCCCAAACCTGGCTAAATACTTCTTTAGCGACTCGTTACTTTCTTGTTTCAGATTCGACAAATGAGCCAGTGACTTTCTCCTTTGCACACTCCCCATGAATTGCCTTATGAATGCCTTGCTGAAACTGGAAAAATTGCTAATACTCCTGGCTGGCAGACGCCCAAACCATCTAGAGGCGAGGTCGCCGAAAGTTTGTGGGAATGTTAGGCACAAGAGGCCGTCATTGGATGCGTACTGGGCCATGTCGTTGCGAAATCTGCGGACGTGTTCCTTTGGATCCCTATTCTCCTTATACTGCTCAATGGTTGGCATCCTGAATCTTTCAGGGAACCGGGTGTGAGCGATATGATCGACAAACGGATTGTCTGACTCATCATCCGAAGATATATTGTGCCTGTACCGCTTAGCCATTGCTGAGACCTTCTTCGATAGTTGTTGAAGGGTAACGTTTCGATGACCAGTTGGTTCCCCCTCTTGGTCGAGCCTGCTTTTGACTATCACCCTTCGATAATCGTCTTCCCTGCTATCGGTACTTCTATTACCTCTTAAATCATCTGTACTCTTGGACCTCTGCTGCCGCGTCCTCTTTGATCGCAATCCTCTTCTCGGCTGGGGACTCCTGTCTTCTAACGAGATCGACTGCCGCCTCCTGCGGGTTCTATTAATCCTGTCGTCGACGGGTCCCATATGTGTTCGCCCATGATACCGTTTTTCTGGGTAATCCTCGTCCAGCAGGTTTTTCCCCTTCTTTCGCCCTCTTTCTCCCAGGGCCTCTGGCGAATCCTGGGGGGTTTCTTCCGCAATTGGTTTTGCCTGAGTACCGGGAGTTACGACATGGATTTCTGATCGCACCCTCCCTGCGGGATGATTTCCGGGAGTGCTGGTCGTTAGTTCATAAGGAGATGAGGCTCCCAACCCTATGGGAAGCGTGAGTCCTATCTTGTTGGCCTCATTGACCAGGTTTACCAAAGCGGTATGAAAGTGTTGCAGAGTTTCGTTGGCTACTCTCGTCCCTAGAGTTGCTGCCGATTGTTCCCCTATTGTCAACGTCTCCTCTCCTAGTATAGTTGCTGCTTGAGGGATCTGTTCATTATTGGGAACTTCATCCCTACCGCTATCGTTGCTCATGCTGTGACTGTTTTTTGTTTTGTAAGGATTCCTGGAAGTTTTTATACTCTTCTCCCCCTCCTTCTAGCGCCAATTGTTGACGGTGATTTTTGGATTGACTCGGTCAACAATATTATGTTAATAAAAAACGAATAAACAAAGAAAATCAATCAACACATGCAAGATGGATTTTACGTGGAAAACCCTTGAATGGAAAAAAACCACGGTGCCCCTTGAGGGCGAGAGAAATCACTATGAATTGCTTATAGTTTACACACTCAAATCTTAATCTCTCATACAAAAGCTTGATTATTCTCTCTCATCTCGAACCCTTTTTCATGGGTGTTAAGGTTCTATTTATATTGGTTCTTTCTAGGGTTTCCCGTGCCCATGCCGTGTTGGTAGGGGAGTCCCTATTTTGTGTTGTATAAGGAGTCTAGAGTCTACAGATAACTTCTTTAGGGTTTGTTTCCTGTTTGGACTCCTCCTTGTTTGAAGAAGATTATATTTTGTTCGGAATAGGATTTAATCCTTGAGTCTTGTATCTGATTAAACCCTCGTTTTTGTCGTGGAAATATACTTGGAATTGGATAATTGGACCACCCTTTCCAGCTATATATCTCTGGCGAACGCCTTAGACTGGCGAGCGCATTTCACCTCTCCGCTGGACAACAGTTGTGGCGAACACTCTTTTTCTTTGAATCGGCGAGCGTGCCTACTGGCACTCCTTTTGACTGATTTCCTCCTATTGACGAGTTAATGGGTGACGTGTCTATGTCTTTATTGCTTCTTTGCTGACGTGTTCTTTTATCAAATTTGCACATACAACAATCATCATCTTCTCCACCAGACCACCACCATCTCCAACACCCAAACCCTAACCCTAACCTAATCCATCACAACTCAAACACCAAACCCTAGCCACCACCACACCTCAAAGACCAAATCATGAACCACCCCTAAAATCCAGCCACCATCGTGAACCACCTACTTCTCGTCACCACCACCACATCTCAATCAAACCCAGAAAAAACAACAAAATCAATCAAACGCAATCTCAGCCGCTTTCGATTTTACATAACTAGCCTCGAATCAATCTCAAATGCCATCGCGAATCACACTAGCTATGAATCAATCTCCTCCGCTACCGCAATTTACACCAGGCGCAACCTAACGCCATCAATTGCCATCAACAACCACACCACCAAATCCCAATGCCTCTCTCCACCAAAATCCCCATCAATAGCTACACCACCCAACCTCCACCCCCAAACACAACATCTGGGTTTGTCCTAAAAATTCCCAACTAAAAATGAGTGAATGTTTGAGATAGATTAGTTTGGTGTGAGAGAGAGAGAGAGAGAGAGAGAGAGAAAGAGAGAGAAAGATGGATGGTGGGAGAGAGAATAAGGATATTTTGGGTGTGGTAACGGTGGAGAGATTGGAGATTGATGGAAATAGACGGCTGAGATTGGTTCTTGCCATTTGATTTGTTTCTAATTTTATTCCAACGAAGAAGACGAAAACAAAAACCCTAATTTAATGTATTGATTTGAGGAAAGGAAAGAGAAGAATATTGAATACGATTTTAAAACAATGTCGTGTTGAGTGGTGGTGTGTTGATGATAATGTTGGTAGTGTGGTGGTTTGTTGATGTTGTGTTAGAAATTTGGTTTCTCTTGGCATGTATTCCATATCAAAACGATATTTTTCTTGTATTGATTAGTGGTCTTAGATTATGATGATTCAGGCTTCAAAGAAAGACATGGCTACTTTTCATTCAAGATGGCGTCTTCGAAGAGGAATATGCTACATTGCTCAGCAAAGGTATATTAGACCTCATTCCTCTTACAAGGCTTAGGCACACACACACATGACATTCATATGTGTCCTTGCATAGTTGTACACCATTTATATAACACTTTCACACACTTGGTAATGTATGCACATGCATTAGAATTTATTTGATAAACATTGTGAAATTGCATGTTCCAAAACTATCTCTAGGAAATTGCATATTTGTGTGATCTTATGTTTATTTGTTTGTGTGTAAATGATTTGGATTTGAATATGTTCTCAAATGATTCCTTGAGTTCCAGTCGTTTCGGTTACTCACTCATTAGTTTTCGACTTCCAAGTAGGAGGTTACAGAACTTTCCATACATTTATCGTATATGATTTTCGTCTTTTCGATTTCCATATGTTTCGTGAAAGTCTTGTTGATGTTGATGTCCATGTCCATGTCTGTGAGAGAGTCCCAGTTCGTAATCCAAGAACATATTCGAATTCGAAGTTTGGAGATTGGAGAACGGTCGAAGAACACGAGAGGTGAACAAAGGGGAAAAGAGATGGCAAATTACCATTTGCACCCCTTAACCTTGGAGGGCGCGTGAGGCTCGCGCCAAACCAAGCCTTTTGTCCCCGTGTACCTCACGGCAAACAAAGGCTGAAACTTCATCTGATTCACGAGCTGCATGTTTTCATTTCATAATTTTAAGAGATTTTTATCAGTGTATTGCATGCACATGGAGTTTGGTGTGCCTTGCTCAAGACTTGGCATTTCCTTCCATTGGTCATTTAAGAGCTCTCTTGTGTGAGCTTTGTTGGGAAAAATAACGTACCCGCAGCGGAAGTGAGACTAAAAATAGTTTTGAGTAGCTTTTAAAATTTTTCCAATTTTATGAACCTTAAACCCTTTTGATTAATTAAAGATATATAAAGAAGTAATAAAAGTTTAATACCTCTTGTCGCGTGATCCGATTGACTTGCGTCGATGGTAATCCGCAAGATCTTCAAACCTAGCATGAACGTGGATCACTTAGGAGCGTGGTCTCCCTTCTCTTTGAATTGCAAACCTGTGATTGGATTAAACAAACTTTTCTCTCTTGTTGGTTAGTCACAAAAACAATCAAAAGAAACCTAAGATTATTCCGGTCACTTTTGAGTTCTCAATCTAATGATCGAAACTCGCGTGAACCTTGATCGATGTTGTATACACAAGCTTATCAATGATTAAGCAAATAGTACACCATCAAAGAATAATCTATGTTCCTTTTTCTTTTGTCTTAGTTGAATAAATTCTCTATCTATGAGTTAAGAAGAAGAAGAAGAAAAAATTCTGCACTAGGGCTGGCCGAAAATTATATGTATACATATATAGGTGGCCGAAATTTTTCTTCTTTCTTTTTAGGGTTGGCCGAATTCTCTTCCTAAATTAATTAGGGTTGCCGCAATTTCCAAACAAAATTAATTAGTTTGAATTGCACCCTAATTCCTATTTAGAAAAGATTTCCAAAACCTAATCAAACTCATAAATCTTTTTATTCTCATATTTGACTAAAATAAAAAGACTTCCTGTTTGAATAAATAAAACTAATTATTTATTTCCTTGTCAAACAAGTCTTTCTATTTAATTATACTACTACCAATAGTATACCTTTAGGAAACATATTTCCTAATGAGAAAAGATTTGTATCTTAATTAAATAATTAATTAATGAATTAATTAATTCTTATTTAATTAAATAATGAAAACAAAATAATATTTTAGGTTAATATATAACCTTGCCGCCCCATATGTGTATTGGGCCAAATATTATTTTTCCTATTTCATTTAATCCATAGGACTTTAAATAAAAAGCCCACATGTGAACTAGACCCAATCTTACTAAAAGAAACAAGCCCACATGTCATCCATTAATATATAAATATAATTGTGCAGCCCATTACATAAATAATGTGCAAATTATATTCTTAATATATTAAATTGCAATTCTAGATGGACCCTAAATTGGTCCGGTAGAATATATCAAGTGATCCATGCAAGTCCGTGTGGATTGGGGATCTTGGCGGGCTATCTAAATTTAAGCTACAATAGATATAACCTAATCACAATCAGCAAATGATTCACTTAGGTCCGATCCATTAATTTTAGCTCATTCCACTAAAGAGCTAAAATTGAACTCTTAAATAAAGACAGAAAAGGAAGATGCTTCCTCATTCTTACCCTAGACAATCATATTGGAGATAGTGTATCCTCGTGAATAATATCAGTAATCGCTAAGAGTTCATAGACCACCTATAACTCTCCAAGTTACCATATTTACTCATATGACCACGTTTTGAACTTGGATATTTTGACTTGTCCAGAAGCCATGTTTTTCAATAGACACTATCGAAAACTCAACGTTGAGATTTAATATCCAATTACCTCAAAACATCCATACGATGATATTATACTCTCATTTGATAAATGGAGCCACGATGTCCATATCTATAAATGAAGTCCTCTATCGATTAACAAATGAATACCACCAAATTATCGAGGATAGACTATGCGATATAATCGTACTCATTGATAACTCAAATGATATCACTTGCAACCATAAGTCCATCATTTATCTCAGGATTAAGATAGACTCTCCGATTGTCCTGATAATGAAATTACTTTTATTTACTGACGGTTATAGATAAAGTATTTCATTGTGATCCAGTTCAATGCACCCAGTGCACTAGATCCTTTTGCTCGAAGACACTCCGATGATTTTAGACTCATCATATCTCATTTGATCCCACTCAAATGCTAGCAAAAGAATTCTACAACTTTAACAAGATAAAGGTGCCCAACCTTTAACTTAAGTTGTGAACGATATTCAAGACTAACTAAAGAATTGTGTCTACCACATATATATCCAAATGTATGAACAATTCTTCTTTTCTCATAATCTTTAGACCTTATGATTATTTACTTTAACAATTATAATATTCAACTATAAATGCTATAATATTTGTTTAAACCAGAAATCACTTTATTAATATGAATAAGATTGTTAATTACATTATTACACTCTTGCTATTGAGCATAATCCTAACAAGCTTACCACACCAGATAAACACCATCTCTCCTTATATTCCCTCCTCCACCGAAATTCAAATTAATGGTGAAAAAAAGGGAGAATCCCTCGATGTTTTGATAAAATTACACAAATATGGTAGTTTTGGTCATATACATACAAACTTCCCTTAATATTTGAATGTTGTTGTACAAACATCCCCTACCGTTAGATGGATCCGTTAGTCAATGGTCAAAACAGTAAAAAGTCCAAAATACCCTTTATTTTTATTTTAAATAAACTAAAAGAATTAAAAAATAAGATAAAAAAAGATAAAAAAAAAATATTTTAGAAAACATTAATGAATATTAAATATGAAACCTAGAAAAAAAAATTCATCCTTACAAATAAAAAAAATAGTTTTTTTAAACAATTTAATAATAAATAAATTTTAAATTTTAAATTTATTTAAAATTAATGGGGAATTGCACAAACTAATTTTTTTTAAGATGAATTTTTTTTTTTTTTTTTAGGTTTCAGATTTAAGATACATTCATGTTTTATAAAAGATTTTTAAATATTTTTTTAATCTTATTTTTAAATTTTTTAGTTTTTTTTATAAATAAAAATATAGAGTATTTTTGACTTTTTACATGTTTGACCATTGACTAACGGATTTATTTAACGGTAGGGGATGTTTGTGCAACAATTTTTAAATGTTGAGGGAAGTTTGTGTCCGTATAACCTAAACTGCCATATCCGTGTAATTTTATCAAACCTCGGGGGATGTTTGTGCAATTCCCCTTGAAAAAAATTGTGGTGAAGAAGTATGTGCAGTATTTTTCTTTATTTTTTCTCCTAACTTTTAAACACCATATCTCTCTAATCTTTCATCCAATTTGAGTGATTCAAGTTGTAGAATCTTTATATTGGAGTCCTCTACAAACCCTAGGCAACCTTGAGGTCATTTGATCAAGTTTCATTTGGTTTATCACCATTTTCGGACTGCACCTACTTGTTCTAGGTAATTGTTCAAACTTTTGTGCTCTTGAGCTTCATTGATTTTCAATTACCTTGGGCTTTCTTCCTATATATATATATGAATGTTCTTCATCAAGTGTTATTAGGTTTGTAGGCTTCAAATTGAAAGCTAATTTTATCATGATTAGATTCTCAAATGTGAGTTAGGTTTTCTAAACCTATGTTTTCACATGATTGTGAGTTGTATTGTGATTAGCTTTGTATCTAGGAATATTGGAGCATTGATTATTGATATTCAAATGATAAATGATTCTTAGTTGTGCTATGTTTCATTGATTGATCATATTCGAAAATAGCACATGCATATATGTTTTTAGAGCTTTGATTGGATTCACCTAATTGAATATTTGAATACATGCTCTAATTGTTTACTAGAAGAAGTTTGAAGATATTATCTCACTTCTCTAGGATTTGTGTGTATGTTTCTAATATCTTGAATATATGCTTCATGTATATGATTGATTCAAGTGTTAGATTTGTTGAATGAAACTAGGAGCCATATGTGTTAGGTGTTTTACACATGTTCTAGGTTTATTTCAAGTTTTGCATATAGACTATTTGACTTGTGTTCTCACATGATTTAAGTCTAGTTTCCATGGAATGTATTGATCACATGTTCTATGTTGAAGTGCTTGCCTGCTTGCATCATTTGCATTCATTGATCATACTTAGGAAGTCCTTGTAAAAGGCATGAAGTTTTTACTAGGACAAGGTGTCCAGATAGTCAAGTAAGGAAGACTTGGTTAGGACAAGAGGTCTGGATAACCAAGCAAGAAGTCATGGCTATGATCAGGAAGGTCCGAATAGCTATACATGAGAGGCTCTCTAGAGGCATGAGTGCCTTCGATAGGGAGTTGACTACATTATTGGTAGGCTCGGGCATTTGGATAGACATAGACTCTAATAGAGAGTGTTGCATGGAATGTGCACTGGCTCTTGAGGAATTTCTAATCTTCCAACGATGTTGGTTTGACATGGACTCCAATATATGGTGGTTTCGCATCATTGAGGAATTTCTTATCTACCAATAGGGATTGGGTAGACATAGACTTCAATAGAAAGTAAATCATAGGTTGGTCACTTTTGAGAAATTTCTAATTTATCATCCAATATATATATATATATATTACCCAATGATTGTAGTTCAACCCATGGATATTTCCTCCTTGGAGGTTTTATCATGTTAAAAAATCTATTGTGTTAATTCTTCCTATCTCTATCTTTCATATTTGTATATTTGTATATATGTATGTTTTAATCTTGGTTCATAATCTTCACTTATAATGTATTTGTAAACAAGATTTTGTTAAGTGTGAGATATAAGCACATCATATTGATCATTGTTGTATATGTAATTCTTTTGTATATTGATACATTTGTGTATAGTCATATATTGATTGATACTTGTACATATTGGACATTTTTGTAAATACAAGTATTCTTTGTTTTAGATTTAATATATTTCCTTCGCTAGCAAGTTGTAGAACTACATAGTGTTCTTACATTGTAATATTCAAAGTATAACTTGTGTAATGTGCTCTTCATTGAATATATTTGTATATGAGATACATTGTTTCTTAATATATGTTTTGTAGACTAAGGGTGGTGAATTGAGCATACATGTGTTAATTGTTTTTTTATAACAATCTTGTTAAAGGTTAATTTGTATACTCACCAAGGTTTTGACATAAGTCACGAAAGAGTTTTAAAATTAGAGTGTCAACCTATTCACCCCCCCCCCAGGTTGTTCAGTATAACCTTATAAGCATTTTCATGTTGGTCGAAGGACAATGTTGGTGATTCTAGATCTTTTTTTTTTTCATAATTTTTTATTTGTTTAATTATTTGCTTTTACAATATTGCCCATTTGCTTTTAATGGCCAATGTGATTTTGGACGGAAAGTGTGACAGAAGAGGTCATTTTCCATTCTTTCCATTTCATGGGGATTAATGACAATATGGGCAAACCTTGTCCTCATCTTTCTAATAGGGTAAAGGTCAAGGGTGAAATGATAATATCCCTTTTATTTATCATTTGTTTTAACTATATTTGCATTTTTTTAATATGTGGTCCGTAAAGTTTTGTAGGGGGTCGTCCTACAATCGAATTGGATCGGGTCGGTGTTGAATTAGGCCCAAAGCAACTTGGATAATTCTGTTTTGAGCGATGTAGTCGATAAGTTGATTTGCCTGTAAATGAACTTGGTCGACTGCAAATGAACTTTGGTCGATCGACAGATAACCTGCAAGAAACGAAAAATAACAGAAAAATAAATGAATAATAAAAAAAACAGCAAAGAGATTGATTTAGATTGTTAGCCTTAGGTATGCTTGGGCTGAGCAACGGTTGTGGTGACCGTGAATGTTGAATTCCGGTGATCGTGATTCTTGCAAGCAGAGTTTTAGTACGCTTTAGTAAGCTTGATTTCTACATCCCCTACTGAGAAAAATGCTTTGTTATTTATAGGAGATTCTAGGTAACCGTTCGAAGTAGGAAGGTAGGATAATGGGCTGATCGTGGGCGAGATTCTTGGAGAGATTTCCTCCCTAGAATCTCGCTATTTAGTACACCTGGCTGACTTGGTCTTCAGACGACCAAGTCATGCTGTTACTGTTCTCGTTGGGCTCCTCAAACTTGGGCCAAAGCAAGTTATAGCCTGGGCTTTGCACTTTTGGGCCTATGAGCCATTTTTGGCTACCACAGTTTGTCCCCCACTCTATAGAGAGTTCAACGAAGTAGAGAGTGTCATGTCGTACCGACCATTATCGAGCGACAGAACTTATGTCGACTTAGCCCGTAGCTAATTATCGCGATCATGGAATTTTCGATGTCGTTCGAATATTACAACCTGAATCGATATGGTTACTGATGTCATTTCGAGTCGACAAGATCACTGAATTCAATAGAACGAATTTACAAATGTCGTTCGACAAATTTCAACTACTAGAACGTGATGAGGCAAATCAAAGGTCAAATTTGAAAAGACACCTTTCGTTTCATAAACCCTAGTGACGTCACGTGTATTTAATTCTGGCGTGCTTACTCTGTTCGAGGAGATTTTTAAATTTCGAAACTCATCATTAGCAGTTGCGTGCGCGAGTAAATAATTGGCAACTGAAAGGTTGCATCTACTTCTGGCAAGGACACGTGGCAAAGGGGTTTGTAAAGGGTTTGGTTATAAATATAACCTCCCTACTCCCTCAAGCCACTTTTGCACAAACCGCTCAAATTCTCAAAGCCTCTCAGAGCCTTCAGCAACCCTTAGCTCTTCGTGGACTTCTCACTAGATTTTCTCACCAGATTTTCTCAGAGGCTTCTTTTTCTTTCAAGGTATTTATTTTCTTCTGCTTTTCCTATGTTACTTGGTTATTTGAAACAAGAAGTATAATATGCAAATAATGTAAAGATTTTTGCTTGCCTGAGGATTTCGTGAAGTTCTGGTTTTGTTTTTGTTGTTCTTCGTTGTTCTTGTTGTATTTCGGTTTGTTTCCTCTGTTTGATCTTCTTTGCTATGTTGGATTGTTAGTGTACTTGTTTGTAGGAGAACTCTTTCGTTCGACATCTAGGATGCTAGATTGTAGGCTCATTTTTAATGATTCGTTCGACCTTTAGGGTGCTAGAGATCAAGTTAATACTTGATTTGCTGTCGCCTCAAAACTCTTAGAAACCTTAGGTCGTGATTGTAGCGCGTTAGTTTCTGACTAGTGCATTTTTTGCCTTGTCAGCTTTTAGGAGTCAACATGTCGAACGACGATGTGAACCTGTCGAGCGACGATACTATTTCTGACCGTCACTATAATTGGACAACAAGTGAAGGGGAAGATAGTGTCGATGGAGTCGGTAGCAGCGGGGTAGATATAAGTCGACAGATTACCGTAGAGGATCCGTCGACTGTAGTTACAATAAACACCAAAGGCATTTTAGAACAAGGTGGCGTACGTGCCGTTGCAGAGGTGGTCGACCATCCTGAGTACATAGATGTAAATAAGGCAACGACCTCTGGTTGACCATTAGGAGTCCTTGAGCAAAGTCTAGCCAGTCTGATCTCAGAAGAGAACTTATGTGGGTTGAAGGAGATTTATGGCATCCCAAAGGATGTCGAGCTACGTGCACCCAAGGAATATGAATGGGCGGACTGGGACATACCCGGGTGGACGTGTTTCTACGAGTACACCCTTCGTTTAGGGTTTAGATTCCCTGTCCCCCAGTTGGTGCGACGGATGCTGCTGTATTTCGACCTTGCTCCTGGTCAGCTGATGCCAAACACGTGGAGGATACTGCTGAGCTTGGGTGTTCTCAGCGAAAGGTACAATCTACCTTTTGGGATGAGATGTCTCCTCCATAATTATTACTTGAAGGAGCACATACACGACCAGGGTCGTTATATGCTAATACCTAGGAGTAAAGAACAGCAAATAGTTATTGATACGACTACAAATGATCGATATTGGAAGAACACTTACTTTTTTGCCAAAGGTCCTCCAATCGATGGTCATTGGTTGACAGCGAATGGGTCGTATCAATACAGACGAACTTGGAATAGATTTGGTGAGTGTCGTTCGACTATTGTCGTTTCGTATTTTTGTTTACCTTAGATAACTTTTGCTGATTCTCAGCTTATTTTGTAGAAATAAAAGGCAAAGTGAGTAAACCGTCGCGCGACGTTGCTCCTGCTCGCACCGAAGCGATGCTTGCTATTCCTGAAAAAGATAGAAGTTGTAAAGTGTTATTAACTGAAGGTAAACTTAGACCTAGCAGTCTATGGAGATGGTCGACTCTAAATAGGTCGCGAAAGCCTTATCCTAGTGTGAATGACTTCTTGTCGTATGTCTGGATTAGGAGGAGTTTCGAGATTCTTCAATATCAAATGAAATTCTTGTCGCCTGTATCTGACAATGAACGTCATTTCGCAGTGACGTCGATGGCGAGCGTAAGACTGAACCTCCCCAATGATGCTGATGCTCTGAAGAAATTCAGGGATGAAATGGCGCGGAAAAGAGCTGCAACAGCGAAGAAGAACAAAGTCGACGACGTGTCGAATGAGGGCGATTCAGCGCCTCATGTATATACATCTTCTCCCGAGAAGTCGCCGGCAAAGAAGAAGCAGAAGAGAAGCTCGGCGGTCGAGAAAGGGAAGAGGGTCGAGTCGACCTCCAGGCGGCCGACTTCTGCCTCGCTCTCTGGGTCGCCAACTGAGTCTTCTTCTGGATTGCCTTCTTTCTCAGCGCCGGCGGAATTTTTGAAGAAGTCGACTGACTTCGTTTTTGCGGCGGATGAGAAGTACTTGAAAACAAAAAGAACAGAGGAAGTGCTCGACACGACAATGCTCGCAGCGTTTCAGGTAAGTTTGTATTTTGATCTCATCGATATTTATAACGTATCTTTTGACATGAATCTTTCCTACTTTGTAGGCTCTGCAGGGGTCGTTGCAGCTGAACGAGAGGTTCAAGGCGATGCACGACAAGTGTGGAAAGCAGAAGAAGTAGATCGACGTCTTAAAAATGGAGAAAGCAAAGGTCGACAAGACTGTCGAGGAGCTCCAGCAAAAGAACATGGCTCTTGAGAAAGAGCTACTGGAGGTGAAGGCAGCGAGGGATCGGCATGCCCAGGAGTCGACCGAGGCTCGTGCGGAGGTTGACGAGCAGAAGGGGCTTGTCATCGCTTTGGAGGACAGACTGTCGACTATTGCGTCGACTGCCATTTGCAAAGCGAAGGCGGAGCTCTTCAAAGATTATCTCTCTGGTCATCACAACAAATGGGATGTTGCCATGATGGAAGAGATGATTAAGCTGTATGAAGAAATGAAAAAGATGGAAGAGTTGTTGCTTGGGCAAGAAGACGAACAAGCTCTAATTGAAAATGCACTCCCTGAAGGTGCCAACACAGTCGACCTGCCTCTGACTGACCCGCTTCTTGTCGACTCAACTCTTGCTGATCCTCATGCAAATCCATCTACTGCTGCTCTTTCTGTCGACTCACCTGCAAGCCCAACTGCAACCTGATATATGTCTCGTTTTCTGATATTCATTTAACAAATTTGTAATGTGGATGATTTGGTCGTATCGACCGTTTCTTATGGTACTAATTCTTTTTCGACTGCTGTTTTTGATCTATTAGCATGCTTTCAAGTTTGAATTTTGTTTGAATGTGCAAACGACACGACCATCTCATAATGGGGTTTACACAAGTTTAAAGTATTTGAACGAAATAAGCCTGTAAACTTATATTCATACATAGGTCGAACGACAACATAGATAAAAAACTGACAAAACATGGCTGATATTTATTTATAGAATATTTGCGTACAAGCGTTCAGTCGACAATTTGTCGCGTACATGCGTTAGTCGACAATTTATCGCGTACATGCGTTAGTCGACAAATATCATCGCGTACAAGCGTTCAGTCGACAATTTATCGCGTACATGCGTTAGTCGACATTTTATCATGTACATGCGTTAGTCGACAAATTTCATCGCGTATATGCGTTAGTCGACAAGATTTCTGTAGTGCTGTCCCCCCGACTCCCAGTGTTCGTGTGTCAAGTGAGAATATTGGGAGTAGGTTTCTGTTGTCGACCTAACTGTCAATGCTGTAATGACCAAATTCATAGCAAAATAATATGTCGAAGTCGACTTGAACAATGAGTATATATATATATATTTTTTGTGAGCTCAGTTCTCAACTTAGTACTAAGTTTTTCATCATTGCTCTTTATGCATTGTTAGTATCATAAGAGTCAAGGAAAGTGATAACATTGAAAGGAGATTTAAATTGAGAGTTTAGAAGTGATACTGTTTTAGGTGCAGTGCATTCCAGCTGTTGTTTAACTCTCGACCGTCGAGTCCTCTCAACTTGTAGGCTCCTCGACTGATGACGTCTGTTATTTGATAAGGTCCTTCCCATGTCGGCCCCAATTTTCCGGCTCCTTCTTCCCTTATGTTTTGGAAAACGCGACGTAGCACCCAGTCATTTAGCTTGAAGGTTCTCATATGCACTTTCTTATTGTAGTGTCGCGCGACCTGTTGCTGATACGACTGAACTCTGACAGCTGCTCGATCTCGTCGTTCATCCAAATGGTCTAACTCGAAGGCGAGCTCGCGACTATTTTGGGCTTCGTTTGGATTTTCACTCCGTGCGGTTACTAGTCGAGTCTCGATGGGAATCACAGCCTCAGATCCATAGACAAGGGAGAATGGAGTTTCACCAGTCAACCGACGAGGTGTGGTACGATACAACCAAAAGATCTCAGGAAGCTTTTCAACCCACTCACTCTTTTCTGCTTCTAGTCGCTTCTTCAGTGTGTTGATGATAGTTTTATTTGTCAATTCCGCTTATCCATTGGCTTGAGGATAACGTGGAGTCGAAAAACTTAGTTTTATGCCGTATCTGTCGCAGAAGTTCTTAAAGTCGAAGGAAATGAACTGTGATCCGTTGTCGGTCACTGTTTCTCGTGGAACTCCGAACCTGCAAATAATTTGCTTCCATACAAAGTTACGTACCTCAATGTCGCGTACTTGGGGTAAGGCTTTGACTTCCACCCACTTCGTAAAGTAGTCTGTCATTACCAACATGTAGACGACTCCTCCAGGTGCAGCCGGGAGTTTTCCCACAATGTCCATCCCCCATTTCATAAAAGGCCAAGGGGCTGAGATTGAATTTAACATACCTGGGGGAAGATGGCAGACTGATGCGAATCTTTGACACTTGTCGCACGACTTCACGTGATTTTGGGAGTCGGAGCGCATTGTCGGCTAGTAATATCCTGCTGTGATTACTCTGTTTGACAGACTTCGAGCCCCCGAGTGATTTCCACATTCTTCATAGTGCAGACTCTTGAGAATGTCGTATGCTTCTCGTGGGGTTACGCACCTCAAGTAGGGTCCTGTGAAAGACTTTTTATACAACTTACCATATAAGATGCAGAATTTTGCGGCTTTAGCTTTGATTTTCCGAGCCTCAGTCCTATCTCCAGGTAGAATGTCGGCCCGTAAGTAATCCAGCAATGGGTCCATCCAATTTCTTGTGTAGTCGACTGGGGTTACTATTTCTGTTGCTTGGATAGTTGGTGTTGCAAGGTGTACGATGGGAATTGACTTTGATCCACCTGTCGTTGTCGAGCCAAGGTAAGCTAGTGCATCTGCCAGTGAATTCTCCGATCTTGGTATTTGTTCGATGGTGAATTTGTCGAATGTCGACTGGATCTGTTTGGCTTTGGCCAAGTAGGCGTTCATCCTTTGATCTCTTGCTTCATACGACCCGTTAATTTGTCGGATGATAACTGTGAGTCGCTAAATACTTGGAGATTCTTGATGTTTAGGCTTTTGGCTAGGTCGAGTCCAGCAATCAGTGCTTCGTACTCTGCTTCATTATTTGTCGCTCGGAACTCGCAATGGATGGACTGTTCTAATATGTCCCCGTGAGGGGATTTTAGTACCAATCCCAATCCACTGCCTTTTACATTGCTTGAACCGTCGATCGACAAAGTCCATTTTTCGTTCGACGTAGTCTCCGTAAGAGCTATTAGCTCTTTTTCAACCTGCAGGTTCTCGTTAGGTGTAAAATCGGCAAGGAAATCAGCCAATACATGTGATTTTAACGCTGTCCGCGGATGATAGTTGATGTCGTACTCACTTAGTTCAACGGCCCATTTCGTCAGTCGACCTGAAAGTTCAGGTTTATGCAGTATATTTTTTAGAGGGTAAGTCGTTAATACCTTAATTGAATGGCACTGGAAGTATGGTCTCAATTTTCGGGCTGCAACGACCAATGTGAGTGCCAGCTTTTCCAACCGACTGTATCGTGTCTCAGCGTCGAGCACAGCCTTGCTTATATAATAAACCGGTTGTTGTCGATCGACTTCCTCTCTTACTAACACTGCGCTGACGGCTGTGCTCGAAACGGCCAAGTATACAAGTAATGTCTCGTTGTCTTTCGGTTTTGACAGCAGTGGTGGCGAAGTCAGATATTCTTTTAGATCCTGTAACGCCTTCTCGCATTCGTCGTTCCACTCGAAGTCCCTGTTTTTCCTCAAGGTATTGAAAAATGGATGGCATCGTTCAGACGACTTGGAGATGAACCTGTTCAACGCTGCTACTCGACCAGTCAATTTCTGTACGTCTTTAATGCATTTGGGCGACTCGATTTCTCGTATTGAACAGATTTGGTCTGGGTTGGCTTCGACACCTCTTTGTGTGACCAAGTACCCTAAAAATTTTCCTGATGAGACACCAAAAGAACATTTAGTTGGATTTAACTTCATACCGTACTTGTCGAGGACGTCGAACGACTGCCTGAGGTGGTCTATGTGTTGTTGGGCCACAAGTGATTTGACCAGCATATCGTCGATGTAGACTTCCATTGTCGAACCAAGCATCTTGGTGAACATCATATTTACGAGCCGTTGGTAGGTGGCACCTGCATTTTTTAAACAAAACGGCATTACTTTATAACAGAAGGTACCTCGTTCTGTTACGAAGGCTGTTTTTTCCTGGTCGTCTGGATGCATTAGGATCTAGTTGTAGCCTGAGTAGGCGTCCATAAAGCTGAGTAGCTCGTGTTCGGCAGTTGCATCAACTAGCATGTCAATATGGGGTAAAGGGAATGAATCTTTGGGACAAGCTTTGTTGAGGTCTGTGAAGTCGATGCATACCCGCCATTTGCCATTCTTCTTCTTAACGACCACGACATTGGCTAACCAATCGGGATATTGGACTTCTCTCACTGAGCCGATGTCGATCAACTGCTGAATCTCTTCGTTGATTACTTTGTTTCTTTCCGGAGCGAATTTTCTTCGCTTTTGTTTTACTGGTTGATGATCGGGGTCGACCTGTAGTTGGTGAACTATTACTTCTGGATCGATGCCGACCATGTCTGAATGCGACCATGCAAAGCTGCCCTGCCGTTCCTTTAGGAAGTCGATCAGTTGTTCTCTAACTTCCTTCGACAGTCTGGACCCTATGAACACTTTTCTATCTGATCGATTTGAGTCGATCGACACTTCGTCTAAATCCTCCATTTTTGGTGCGTTTGGTGTCGGCTCGACTTTGGAGTCCTGTAATTGCTATAAAGACTCCTTTTTCTTCTTCATGGCGTTTTGATAGCATTCTCTAGCTGCTCTCTGCTCTCTGCTCTCCTTTAATTTCGTGAACTCCCCAACTGGTTGGGAATTTTATCATCTGGTGGTACGTCGAAGGGATTGCCTTCATTTCATGAATCCATGGTCTTCCTAGGATTGCGTTGTAGGGCGACTGACAGTCGAGCACTAGGAAGTTCACGTAGAGGTTCACGCCTTCAGCGTAGATAGGTAGCACGATTTCCCCCAACGTGCTTTTCTATTCTCCGCTGAATCCTGTCAGCATTGTCGTCCGACGGCTCAGTTTCGACTCGTCGACCTGCATTTCTCTCAAGGCACTGTTAAATAAAATATTGCATGAACTACCATTATCAATTAAAATTCGTTTTGTTAAACAGTTAGCAATGTGTAACGAAATAACAAGTGCGTCATGATGGGGAGAAAACAAATCTGATTTGTCTGTCGCCTTGAAGGTGACGGTCTCGTCGACAGTCGACGGATGCTCCCTACTTGGCTGAATTTCCGTGTTTAACACTTGTCGTGTATGTCTTTTTGCCGCTGAATAGCTGATGCCACTCACTTCAGAACCTCCTGCAATGAAATTTATTACCCTGTCGTGTCGAGGTGGTTCTGGTGGATTGTCGTTTGCGTTCGCCATTCTGTCGTTTCGTCTTGCCAGGGTTTGTTTTCCCTTCTCTGTTAAAAACTCTTGTAGATGTCCTTGTTTTAGTAGTTCTGCAACTTCAAACTTGAGGGCGATACAATCTTCAGTTCGATGGCCATGATCTCCATGGAACTCACATCTCAGCTTTGCGTCTCGATGTTCTGGTAGAGCGTTCATCTTTCTTGGCCATTTTACTGTCTTGCCCATTTCCCTCATGACTGCTACAAGGTCGACTGGTTCGATGCTCAGATTGTACTCAGGTACTTCTGCTCGCGGTCGACTTGTTCTTGGGTAGGCCCTCCTGTATGGTCGACCGTCGCTTGAGCCTTCATCATTCTATCGAGTTGCCCTATCTCCAGTCGGATAAGGTTCTGACCTTCTGTCGTTCGACCTCCTATCCACTCTGTCGTTTCTTCGGCTGGAATAGTTGTTGGCTCTACTTACGTAGTTAGCTTCATCTTCTTCCCATTTTATTTGGGCCCACGCTTTGCCCAACACATCCTCCATTGTCCTGCATGGATACTTGGTCAATTCTTTATAGAGGTCAGAGTCAAACCTGAGGCCCTTTCTGAAGGCATATATCGCAGTCGCCTGATTGCAATGAGGGATTTGGACCTTCTCTCTGTTGAAAAGACCTACATATGTCCCTAAATTTTCTCCGTGTTTCTGGGTTATAGTGTATAGGTTGTCCGACTGTTTTTCCAGCTTGCGGCTACTTGCGAATTGTTCCACGAAGGTATCTGTAAGCTACGCAAATGAATTAATTGAATTATTAGGAAGGTTAGTGTACCATTGTAGAGCTGGACCATTGAGACTAGATCCGAAAGCTTTGCACATGCACGCCTCCCGGAGGTCGCGTGGAATCGCCGCAGTAAACATTCTCTGTTTATACTGTGCTATGTGGTCGTCCGGATCAGTCGTTCCCTCATATTGCTTCATGTTTGGGAAGCTGAACTTTTTCGGCATCTCAATGAGCACTATTGCGTCGACGAAAGGTGAGTCTGCAAAGCTGTTCATGTTGCTCCTTTTTATTGGAGCTGGGACGCCAGGAATTCGTTGTATAAGAGCTTCCATTTCAGCAAACCTGCGAGAAAATTCCATGTTAACAATGGTAGATGGGTCAAGTGCAGATTTTACCAAACCTGGTGTCGACTGAAGTGATGCCGGTGTCCCCATGACATTCTCAGGTTGCCTGCTCATAACAGGATCCTGCTCGTTGTCGTTTCGAACAGGTAAGTTGTTGAGGTCGATGTCGACTCGGGTTGTCTGGGGTGTCTGCTGGGTTTGCCCGACATTTGGATTCATGTTAGGGATCCCTGGTCCTGTTTGAGCGTCTCGACCTCGCCGTTCGACCTCTTGTTCAACATTGAGGACAGGAACCGGATTTCCCATATCTTCGCTGTCGGGTACAACGCCATCGACCATGGCTCGCAGTTCTTCATTAATGGCTCGAATTGCAGCGTTTTCAGCTTCTAATGCTCGCAACTTTTCTGCATTTGCTGCTGTTTGAGCGACCAATGCAGCGATCTGCTCTTCAATGGTTGGGGTAGATCCTTCGCCAGACATCATCGTTCGTTTGAGAGTTGGAAAGTTTTGGTTGATACTCGTATAGTTGCGACGGGCCCCACGGTGGGCGCCAAACTGTAGGGGGTCGTCCTACAATTGAATTGGATCGGGTCGGTGTTGAATTAGGCCCAAAGCAACTTGGATAATTTTGTTTTTAGCGATGTAGTCGATAAGTTGATTTGCCTGTAAATGAACTTGGTCGACTGCAAATGAACTTTGGTCGATCGACAGATAACCTGCAAGAAACGAAAAATAACAGAAAAATAGATGAATAATAAAAAAAACAGCAAAGAGATTGATTTAGATTGTTAGCCTTAGGTATGCTTGGGCTGAGCAACGGTTGTGGTGACCGTGAATGTTGAATTCCGGTGATCGTGATTCTTGCAAGCAGAGTTTTAGTACGCTTTAGTAAGCTTGATTTCTATATCCCCTACTGAGAAAAATGCTTTGTTATTTATAGGAGATTCTAGGTAACCGTTCGAAGTAGGAAGGTAGGATAATGGGCTGATCGTGGGCGAGATTCTTGGAGAGATTTCCTCCCTAGAATCTCGCTGTTTAGTACACCTGGCTGACTTGGTCTTCAGACGACCAAGTCATGCTGTTACTGTTCTCGTTGGGCTCCTCAAACTTGGGCAAAAGCAAGTTATAGCCTGGGCTTTGCACTTTTGGGCCTATGAGTCATTTTTGGCTACCACAATTTTCACAAATACATCAATTAATCTCTATGAGTCTATGACACAATTTTTGATTAAATATCTTTCTGCAATTCATTTTATCTTTTTTTTTATTATTATTAATGACTATTTTATTCTTAATTAAAATTCCTTTAACACATTATAGACTTTTAGACTATAATGTAATTTCCTTATATCTTTTGTGTTTCGTTGAACAACTAATATTTTTCAGCATTAATTGATATGAAACTGTTTGATATAAATGTATAATGTGTTTGAAAAGCTGTCATTAGAATTTCACAGCTTGAGAAAAACATAACAAAAAAAAAATGCTCAACACAATAAATAATGGATTAAACACGAGCAGATTAATTTAATCATAAAGAATATGAATAATTTTTCATAATAAATTTTTTCGTCACCTAATTCCCTTCTCATCATCATTTGTACGTTTTCCTACCCCATTAATTGTTTTTTTGAAAAAATCAAAAGCTAAAATTATTTAAGTTCAAAATAAGAAACCATTTCCTGCAAGCAATGCTAGCTATGAAGTGGTCGAGAGCAATGACTTGGTGGTAATCAAACCTCTCAACGAAATTGAGGTACCAAGTTCGAATCCCGCTCCTACAAGTCAAACCATGGTTTAAAAGTATAAAAAACCATGGTTTGATAATATTTTTCATCCATTTAGTGATACCTAATCAACTTTAACAATATATTTATTGGTTTGATTAGTTAATTAATTGATCATTTGAGACAAGATTTTGGTTCTATGATTCCTTTAGCATATCCAAAGGCATTGTTGCAGCTAGACGTGACTTCAATATTTGGCAATGCTGATTCCAATTTAACATCTTCGAAGGTGATGTTTGTGCAAGGAACATTGTCGCTGCAATTTAGATTGATAGCAGCCACTGGAGTTGTTGTTGTCCCAAATGCCTTCATGTATCGCACATCGCTTATTTTCACTCCAGTTTTCTTTCGCATATATAATAAACAAGAAAACATATCAATAATTAAAATTAACTAAGGGTGTTTGCTTGAGCTATAAAATAGGATTTTGAAAATACTTAATAGCACTGGTAAAAATGTTCTTACTTTTTATTTTTATTTTTTTTTATGTAAAATAAGTCTCGATAAAGAAAAATTAAGTCTCGACCAACAGGTAATAATTTGAAGAATTATTTCTAAAAAAAAAAAAGAAAAAGAAAAAAGAAAGTGACAAAAAAGAGTTGAATTAAATTTCTAATTATTACCGTTGCTTTGCAGGAGTTGGCGACATCGCAATAATGCTGATCAATGATTAATGGATTTTTCACTTTTGTGAAATTTAAATTTGAGAACTCAACATTTCGAACTTGTCCTGTCACTGTCTATAAAATAATCAAATTTCATAATGATTGCATTATAGTTTAATTATTTGAAATCAATATATTCACACTATAATAAAAAGTAATTATTAATATATATATATATATATACAGCTTGATAATAATCACAAAATCAAATCATAACCGAATAAGATTTTTTTTTTTTTTTTTTTTTTTTTTTTGGTGTCATCGGTAAGATTCGAGCTATTGACTTGAGAGTTATTTGTCTATGACCCAAGCTTGTCCATCCAAAGCCGTCTTCAGGCATTTCAGGGCTCAATTGATTTAATAATATTAATAAAAATCGGGACCCGTACAAAATTATTATCATTAACATAAAAATTAGCCCAAAAGATTGTGGGTAGTTTCAATGGTTCACACTTTCAATTCAATCTAAAATGAGCCCAAAAGATTGTGAGTAGTTTCACACTTTCACAAATCACCATTCAATTCAATATGGGCCCAAAAGCAGTGGAGAAAGATTGGACCCTAAGCAAAACAACCAAAAAACAAAAACAAGGATTATTTAAAATAAAATTAAAAATTAAAAAAAAAAAAGAGAAATTGGGCCATTTGAGGGCCCCAGCAAAATGCTGGGTTTGTTGGTTTGCTGTCCCTAAGGCCAACACTGCATCTATTTACCAGGTGAGCTATGCCCTGGGGTCTTATCTGAATAAAAATTAGGTGGCGTCCTGCAGCGCGTTTTCAGCCTGTTTTCCTTTTTATTTTCCAAAAACGATTTCGAATTCGCGTCCTGTAAACCGTTTTTCATTTTATTTTCGAAATACAAAAACAAAATGAAAAACAAAAGTAGTGTTAAAAGTGGAAGTTTTGAAATACAAAAAAAAGTTGTTTTTGTTTTTGTTTTTGATTTTCATTTGAAGTGGGTCCCATAATATTTTATAATATTTTTTTTCTTTTTTTTTTCTCTTGGATCAGATCATCATCTTCATCTTCTTTCTTCTTCTCTTCTTTCTCCTCCTTCTCGCCGCCGGTCCTCCCTCGCCTTCCGCCGGTCGCCGATCGTCGCTCGCCTTCCGCCGGTGTCGGTCGCTGCTCGCTGCGCCGCCGTCTTCTTCTTCTTCCTCTTCTTCCTCTTCTTCTTTTTCCTCTTCTTCTTCTTCTTCCCACCGCCGACGCCGATCTCGTCCTCCTCCTCTTCTTCTTCTTCCTCTTCCTCTTCCTCTTCTTCTTCTTCTTCTTCCGGCCACCGACGCCGAGATCTCCTCCTCTTCTTCTTCTTCTTCTTCTTCTTCTTCTTCTTCCGGCCACCGCGTGCAGATCTCCTCCTCCTCCTCTTCTTCTTCTTCCTCTTCCTCTTCCTCTTCTTCTTCGTCTTCTTCTTTCGGATCCGATCTGGTCTCCATTCAATTACAAAATGTTTTTTTTTTTAAATTATTTAATCATTTATTTATAATTGTTATAATATTAAACAATTAAAAATTAATATTTTATAATTTTCGAAAGTTTTCGGTTATCCTACCGGACGTGTTTTTTCCGTTTTTATTTTCAAAATACGGATTCCAGTAAATGCTACCAGACGCGTATTCAGAATTCAAAAATAAAACAAAAAACATTGTTTTCGTTTTTGTTTTTCTTTTCGAAAAACAAAAACAAAAAACAGCTTGCAGGACGGGCCCTTAACTATAGCAATTCAGATTCGTTAGATTTCAATCTAATTTCACCATCGTAACTAACTACACTGTATAATAACGGTTCTAGTATACTAATTAAATCCGATAATTAATAATTAAGATGATAATTAGCATGAATAGTAAATAGTAAGAGGAATGTTGATAGAATTACATACTTGCCATGTCTTGATCCGGCCTCCATTGGTAGTCTGATTGAATTGAATGTGTTTGATAGTGATGTTTTCTACGTGCACCTCTTTTCCACTAGTTCTACCTAAACTTCCAATGCTATATATATATATATATCAACACAAATTTAATTTACCACCACATAAATGGTAATTAAGTAAACATTTTAATATATTTACCACATTTTAAATTCATTAAATAAACAAAAAAAAGAAGAAGTAAACATTTACCTCATGCCATGGCCAGGTCCACAGTTGCAATAGCCGACATGAATGTTTGTAGTGTTATCTCCAATAGAAACACAATCGTCACCTAATCACATTTTAATTACAAGAAAATAACAATTAATATATTTCCATTTTCCATTTTTTTTTTTTTAAAGTTAATATGTAAAAGGACTAATTAAATTTCCCTTGAGAAGCAAAATGGAGATATATATACCAGATTCAAAAGTGGAGGCATGAACCCACACATTGTCTGAATCAGAGATGTGAATTCCATCAGTGTTGTGGCTTGTTTCTGGAGATCTAATTACCAAAGATTTGAAATATACATATTGGCTCCCCATCACCAGGATGTGAGTTTGGGGGCTTACTTACTAGAAAAATATTGCTCATATTTACACTGTTACATTCCCTAAAACCAAGTGCCTGCAAATTTATAAAATTGCCATAAAATTTATATCCATTAATATTGTGCTAAAAATTATAATTTCTTAAAAAAAAAAAAATGTATAATCCAGATGATCGGAGTAAATATTGTTGAACTCACCGTAGGTGCAAGTGTGCTACATCCCTGTTAAAAATAACAAATGTGGAAGTGTTAGCTTGTATATGTGCAAGAAATTTTTCGGCAATTAAATTTTGAGATTTTTTTTTTATAATTTATTTATTTATTTTTATTTATTATTTTTTTTAAAAAAAAAAAAAAATCTGATATCAAACAGGTCAGATGGTTGTCAATGTGTACTTTCATAATCAAAAGAAGGGCCAACCAGATGGGACAGTAAATCCTGAATTTTTTAGGGGCCCCTAAGAGCATCCACAATGGTGGAGACCCAAACACAAGACTCATTTTTGCCACATCATCAAATATGGGTCTTGTTTTCAAATAATGGGTCTTCTCATTTAGGTCCTATTTATTTGGGTCCTTTTTCCCCACAATGGGACTAAATTAAAAAAAAGAGAAATGGATCCACTTTTTTTACTTTTTTCCAAACAATCATTACTCTTCTTTAAAATATTATATATATATATATTAATAAATAAATTATATAATATATTTTAAATATCAACACTATCAATAATTATTTAACAAATTATAATTAATTTAAAATAAAAAAATTATTAATTAAAAATTATCACAATCGAATTACAGCAACAATAAAAATAAATATTTAAAACAAAATATTGTATATGATTAGACATGGCGTTGGTTTTGGTTCGATTCCGGCTTTGGTTCCGAACCTTAAAAACCAGTTCCGATTTCGGTTTTGAAGGTTCGGTTTTGGTTCCGGTTCCGGTTTTGGTTTTGAAGGTTTGGTTCCGGTTCTTCGGTTTCGGTCCGGTTTTGGCAGTTCCGACAGTTCGGGCCTGTTGTTCCGACGGTTCGGGTCTGATATTCCGGGTCGGTTTTCGATTTGGTTTCCGGTTCATGGGTTCAAACCGGTGAACCGAACCAAGAACCGGTCTATATATATAGAAAAATTCCAAAATTGTTCCATTGTTGAATTTAATTACCCTTTGAAGCTGACCATGACAAACATTTTTGCAAGTAAATTGACCGAAAAAATCGATTATAGGAGATTTTGATTAGGCCCAAAACTGAAAAAACCGAACCAAACCAAACCGAACCGAACCAATTCAATCGGTTCACACTTTTCAATTTTATCGGATCGGTTCACTTTTTCAAAAACCAGATATTATCGGTTTTTTAATGGTTCACTCGAAAAGTGTACCGATCTATTAAACGCTCACCCCTAATTAAATTTATTTATATTTTATCATTATGTATATAATTATTGAAATTAATAATAATATATTTATATTTTGTCATTATGTATATAATTATTGAAATTAATAATAATATATTTAAATTTAAATAATTGAAATATATATTAAATTTATATATATTTTTCATTATATATATACATGTTTTGAAATTAATAATTATATATATTAATTTAAATTATACATATATATATATATATTTTAAGCCCAACCAATGATTGGAGAGGGTTGGGAACCCAACCCAATCATTGAGCAAGACCCAAATTGGGTTCCAAATTTGGAACTCCATTTGGATCTACTTTGGTGGAGCCCACTTTTGGGCCCCTTTATTTGGATCCACTTTGAGACCATTGTGGCACAATTTTGTGAAAACCAAAATGAAAACCAAAATGGGTCTTGTGAAATGGGTCTCTTTTTGAGACCATTGTGGATGCTCTAACTGGTCCATTTGGTCCAATCTTTTATATAAAAAAGATAGTGTGTATATATATATTTTCTATTATTAGCTTGTCATGACAATAAATATATTAAGATGAAGAATGTAAACCACTAGATTTATATATTTTGACTCAAAGTGTATGTACTTGTTAAAACTTCACCATAATCTATGGTCCACATTCTTCGTCTTGATATATTTATTGTCAGGACGAACTAACAATAAAAAGACTATATATATATATATAGTTTGTTACATTATATATGGTGCATAAGATGTATATCGGTTAATGATTGCTTTAGAAATATATTGTGGCCCAATCGACCAATTCCTTACTTAGAGAGAACCCAGAGCTCAATTCCTTACTTGAAAATAAATCTCAAAACCCAAATTGTATAGATTGTAATCCTATTAATATTATAACCCTAATTCTATAGATTGTTAATGATAATAAAAAAAATTTATAGGGCCCCGATTTTTGTTAATATCATTTGTTAACCATAAAATTTGGTGAATTATCCAAATGAGAATTCTCAAGGAATTTCCCTGGGAGGACCCCCTTTTGTGGGCCTCTCCAACCTTATAGATCTCCTCTATATCAGATCAGCACTGGGGTACTGGGGTACTGATGTACCAGATCCTTCAAAGGGAGCAACTCCTCCCACATGATTTATGGGCTGTAGTCCATGAGAAAATATAGGTCAAAGTGATAAAGACCCATCGGATTTGAATAAAAGACAACATAAGAGCTTTCCACCAATTTAGGGGACAAAGGGGGCCCACTGATGGTGACCTTTCAACAGCTTTTCAACCACCTTCCAGCAGCATTAATTGCTCAATAACAGCCCCATGTGATAGTCATTTGGTCAAAAGGCCACTTAAACACCTCCCTCCAATGGAAAAGCACTAAAGTGCCTCGTCATCGCCACATCATCGCCATGTATGCCCTAAATTTGATGTGCCACATACGTCCTACACCGTTTAAAAAATGTGTTCTCATGAGGGAACCATGTGCCCACGTATGCCAAACACATGCCCTCAATATCACCACCTAAGCTCACTATATAAGTGAGATCCTAGGCATTTCTTTGGGGTTCTCTCCTCCTCCATTAACGACCTTTATTCTGGACCATTTTGGTGTGTTCTCTAATAGTTCTACCTCCATGAGAGACCATACACTTAGTGGGAGATACCACTCCTATGGGCAGCCCTTATGCATCTCTCTTACTCCACTAACAACCTTTATTTTGGACCATTTTGGTGTGTTCTCCAGCAGCTCTACGTCCATGAGAGACCATACACCTAGTGGGAGGTACCACTCCAATGGGTAGCCTCTATGCATCTCTCCTCCTCCACTAATAACCTTTATTCTGGACCATTTTGGTGTGTTCTCTAGCAGCTCTATCTCCATGAGAGACCATACACCTAGTGGGAGGTACCACATTTCAATGGGCAACCCCTATGCATCCCTCATCCAAACACTTTCTCCTTTAGACTTGGGCTATCTTCTACACTATTGGAGGGTGTTCTCCAGCAACCTCATCTCCATGGAAACCTGTTACACATGGTGGAGGTACTTCTCCAAGGAGCCCACATGCTCCCATCCTTAGCAAAACGGGCATGCCACTTAGCTAATTGTCTCCTAGAAGAACCCCTTTCATTGGTTTATGCTACTTGACTACTATTGTAAGCTCTCTGGAGCACTTAGGTTGTACTACTTTACTACTTATGTAAACTCCCAGGAGCATATCTTATTCATAAATATATATATATATATATATATAAATGATGGACACTCTCTCCACTGGATACTACTTAGGGGTTTTTTCATCATATGATCACATGTTATGCTTTTCCCCTAGGTTAGTCCAATTCTATTAAAGGAATTGTCATTCTCCCATATATCTCCTTTATTATGCATGTATATGGGAGTTAGGCTCCGACCCTACTAATCCTAGCACCATTATCCGTCCTCCTTACATGTCGCATGTATTGGGGAACTATAGAGGGAAACTAGAGAAGAGACCGAAGATGGGTACCAGGGATGACAGATAGGGTACCAGGGACGACAAACATGGTACTAGAGACGACAGATAGGGTGTCACGGACGACAGACCGGGTACCAGGGATAACAGATAGGGTACTAGGGATGATAAACAGGGTACCGGGCACCACGGACTCGGTACCGGGGACCCGAGACCAGTATCAGAGCCACAAGCACCCATCTCCTCTCCTTACCCTTGCGACCCTGCCGGGGGGGCACCCGTACCTCCCCGGCTAAATGTTGTATGGAAAGTCCCTATGACAATTTTTGAATAACATCATTAAATAGATCGGACCCCGAAATGTCTGAAGACGACCCTGATTAAAAGAAGTCGGCTCCCATATTTATTGCGGTTTATGAACAATTGTGAGACAATATATACAAAGGTGTCAAGGCTTGAACCGTGGTGGGTTGATGAAAATTATTATGAAGTCTCTGGCAAACTACAAGGGGCTTTCAACAAGTTCGGTATTATTATATTTTTAAGATTTCATGCAAAATACAGTAAAATTGATGAAATTGTATGTGCAGGTAGAGGGTGATATACCTTTAATCCTGGATGATCTCTGCAGGACTTATCCCACCATTTCTGTCCACTCCCATCTAACCGGCCAAAGCCATTAATGTTGAGCCCTTTTATGCCCTCAAACCCTAACCACTTTGCCGCATCATGATCTTTCCATACACTAGGATCTTCAGGGGCCTTCACTGTTCCAGATAGCTACAACAAAATAACACACTTATAATTAGCTTGTTCATTTATATATATATATATATATACTGAACCTTTCACCTCAGGTATCCTGGATTGACACATTACAGGAAAGGATTTTGGCCGTTGCATCAATCCAACGGCTAAAAGACAGTCAGTCAATAATTTATTTATTTATTTTTATTTTTATTTTTTAAAAACTGATTCTTTTGGCTGTCCAAGACATATTGTGCCACCAACAAAACAGCAAAGTAGCAACATATATGTATATATATTGTTTGATCTTGACAATTATATGTCCATCTCCGGATAACATAAAATAATATTAGTTACTTTCTTGCCTCAATTTATTGATTATTAAATATATTTTAATTTGTCTCCCTTTTTTTACCTGAATATAGACTGTAGTAGACTTGCACGGGCCCAAAAAATCTATGGCATGCACCAAAAATGTCTTTCCTTTTGGAATAATCATGGTTGGTGTGCCTGTAGTTGCACTACATGTCTCATTCCATGCCTTTAGAAACGCCTACAAATATACCATTTTAAAAAGAAAACAACACACATATATATACATATATATATTGAAAACATGCATGCATGCAACTTCTATGAGAGGTACTGAAAGGGAATAATGAAAGATATTATTACTGAGGAATCATCTGATTTTCCATCGCCAACTGCTCCGTAATCTTGAACATTACACGTTTTTTTTTTTTTTTTTTTTTTTTGAAATTACAACAACTGTCGGGACCCTGCGAGAATTAGACTCTACTAGCACAGCCCGGAACAACTGCTCCCACTAAAAGGGAGAGAGCACCCTTCACTTGATAGCCAAGGAGGGACAAAGAATATATGTAAATATATACATGGGTGCTATGGGTATTGAACCATGGTGGTGGAGGCTCCAATTGGAGGGTCCAACCACATTGGCAAGAGGCCCAATAGCAACATTACACGTATTATTCTGACCGGCATGGACATTATTTATCAACTGAATTGATATCATTGAGAACAGGCAACTTAAAATGCATATCCTAGCAAAGATATCCTGCAAGACACAAGACACATAATTAAAATGTTGTATATCTAATTTTATTTTCATGACATTAATTCCATATAGGTTAGAAGATGGCACTTCTCTTACCATTGAAGAGTTGAGCATTATTCGATGTGAAAGCCCAAGAAAATCCAACTATTCTTATGAGTACTACTGACGATGAATATATGCTAAGACAACGAGGCTATTAAAATGATTTCAATATTGGATTTGAAAGGGAAAATAGTTATTTAATTAATTTTCTTTTATTGGTTCACAGATTTTCATTTTTGGTATTTAATCCATCTAGATCATCTCTCCACCTTAATTGTCCTCACCTCTATAATCTATTGTCACATGTCTAGTATAGAAAATCAATGGTTTGGATTATTTCTATTAATTTTTATGTCTTTACTCTACCAAAAGATAAAATTAATCAAGACCATTGATTTTTTTTTATTTTATTTTTAACATAATAAATTCATTACCAAAGTGGGCAAAAACCCCACAGATGAAAACAACCAGCCAGGGACAGACCCCGGACCCAACAGAATAGCGGGCAAACCAACACAAACAACCAAAACCTACACCCAAAAACAGAGGGCCAAGAGACTCAAAACAGAACAAAAGATGAGGATAAGATGAGGTAAGAAGGGGATCTAGATCCAAAGGCAAAGAAGCTAATTAGGAATGAAAATTCCTTATCTTATTAAACATTGTAGATTAGATTGGTTGGATTTCAAATTAATTAAATTTTGTAGTACCAAATAACATCAACTTCTAAATTTGTAATTTTATTTTATTATAAGGCAATTTTTTTTAGATGTAAATTTTTTTTTTTTTCAGCTATATATCTTACTATTATTGTGCATTGCATCCCGGCCACCAATATGGAATCAGTTGCTTGCATGTAGAGCCGACCACGGTTCGGTTTGGTTTCGGTTTCGGTTTTGTGGCCACCCAAAACCAAAACCGAAACCACCGAAACCGGAAAAACCGGTTTCAACCCGCCAGTTTGGCAGTTTCGGTTTCGGTTCCGGTTTGGTCCGGTTTCGGTTCCGGTTTTTTTTTTTTCTTCCAAATCCCAACCCAATCAATATTAATTCTTCCCATTCCCAATCATAATTCCAATGAACAAATTATTAAATAAAAATACATTTACAACCATTTTTTCTTTTTTTCAATTTTTTTTTCCAAATTCCAGTCAATATTAATTCTTCCCAATCACAATTCCAATGATCAAATTATTAAATAAAAATACATTTACAACCATTTTTTATTTTTTTCAATTTTTTTTCCCAAATCCCAAACAATATTAATTCTTCCCAATCATAATTCCAATGAACAAATTTTTTAAATAAAAATACATTTACAACCATTTTTTATTTTTTTTCAATTTTTTTCCCAAATCCCAATCAATATTAATTCATCCCAATCATAATTCCAATGAACAAATTTTTAAATAAAAATATATTTACAAACATTTTCTATTGCAGTATTTAAGTAGTTCACAATGTTTAGAAAAAAAGAAATTGACATTTATTAATAAATACAACTTTACAATTTCACAAAAAATAAAATAAAATTAGAAATTGGCCTTGAAGGCTTGAATTCAAATATACAATATTACAATGTAATAAAGTTAAAATTAAAAAAAAAAAAAAACCGGCATTGCACTTAATTTTTTACCATAATTAAGCTGTCTACGTATCCTCCATCAATGTAGAGGAATCAAATGCCACGTAGTTCTTTTACCTTTAATTAGTTTCTCGGTGTTAGAGGTTGGATGTTGGAACAGAATCTATTCACTGCCTTCCGTTCCGTCGTTTGTTCATCTTCGAAGAAGTCGTTCACTATCTCCGGCTGAAGTTTTTGTTGTCTATATTTGGCCTTTGTCCAATCATCAACACACGCTTGGATTTTAAGTGATTGTGGAAACATAGATGATCGTCTTGGGTCCAAAATATTTCCACCTGCACTAAATTCTTGTTCCACAGCAACTGTAGAAACCAGCGTTCCAAGAATTTGTTTGGCAATAATAGCCAAAATTGGATAATCCTGCTGATGACTCCTCTACTAAGCCTGGATACTAAATTCCTCATCATTAAATGTATGAGTGTCTTATAAATACCGGTCAACCTCAGATTTCGTTGAGGATGAAGAAGATGTTCGTAATTTTTTGTTCTTTCG
>OX940799.1:45319436-45595775 GCA_954870605.1 Acer campestre
AAGAAACATGTATAAGCTATGAAGAGAAGTAATAAAATTTTGAAATACCACCGACCAACACATAACCTTCAGCTGATTCATATGGTGCAGAAATTGTCACCATATGAAATAAATATAATAATCAACAACCCCATCCCCCACTACCTCACCAGAAATGACATGAAATAGGGAAATAAAATAGCTTGAATACTGAAGTATTTCCATTTGGCTTGTTGGACTTCATTAATTCATATGTTATCAAACTCCAATATTCACTGCTTTTTAATCTTCTTTTTTTTCTCTAGTGGTGTGTATAGTGTACATCCACCTTTCATGTTAGTGATAAATGATTCAAGTCCAGTGAGATGAGTTGATATATAGATTATGTATGCATTGGTAAAATTTGGGGGGTCGGGGCATAACAAGAATTTTTTTAATATACATGTAAATAACAAAAAAAATTGATATATAAGATTTAATTATACATATTTAAAAGAAAAAAAAAAAAAAAACTCCAAACGGTCAACTAGTGCTTGCTTTTGACAGGTTTCGGCATACCCTTTCCGTTATTGGATTTCAAAAAAAAAAAAAAAACATGTATCTAAATTTTATAGAAACATGGTTTTATGTGAGACTCATATCTTTTTAACTCGCTCAGGCAATAAATCAATAGAAATGGTAACCATATTTTTTTGTCTTTTAACTCAATCTATACAAAGAATGATATTATCAGTAATGGACTAGCTTATTTATTTATTTATTTATTTATTTATTTTTTTATCAAGTGTGTGTGTATATATATATATAAATCAACTCCCTCTTTCTCTTTACTTTTTGTTAAATCCATCTTTTATAGATATGGATAAAGCATTTGATCAATTTTTACTAATGGTCCTAAAGATTTTACATACCGATGGTGGTGTTGGGATTGTGGAAATCTAGCATAAAACTATTTTTGATTCATAGAGACATTTTATCAGTCATTTGGTATTCGACTTTCAAGTGTATTTTTATGTTGTCTTTTGCATGTTTGGCCGTCACATTTATTATATACCAATACACCCACCAAATATCTGAAATAAAATAAAAAGTCTGGAAAGTATTGAGAGAGAGGACAAGACAATTTTGGGTTAAAACTATTTATAAATATCACTAAAAAGTCTAGAAAATCCATTTTGTCATGAAATCCTAAAAATCTTAATCTCAATCTAATACCAGCAGACAATTTGCTGCCTCTTAAAAGTCTAGATTCAATACCACAAGACAATATGAACTTTTAAAAAAAATCTTAAAAGTCTAGATCCAATACCACAACACAATATGGACTTTTTAAAAAAATCTTAAAAGTCTTGATCGAATACCACCGGACTTATCTAACTTGTTAAAAAGTCTCAATCCAATACCACTAAACTTTTACTTCCCAAAATTGTCTAATAAAATCTTGAACCAATACACCCCCATAAAGTTAACTTGAAAATGTTAGATTACATTAGTCATATCTTGATCTTTCTCGGAAGCTACCTAGTTTTCAATCACATTAAAGTGAACTTCACATATGGACGCAATAAATTGACTTCCTTGTCGATCAATTCAATTATTATGGCAAGACAAAAATAATACTTTTCTTGATGGAAAAACTTGTCTTTCTTGAATAATTATCATTCAAAATGCGTTGATCAAGTATGACTAAATGTGAGTTTGATTTCTAAAAGGGTTAGGTTATATCAACTCAAATTTATAACTCAATTTTTTAACTTCAATATCTCAACCATCCATTTGCTCATGTGCTCTTTAATCTAATAGTTGAGATATTGAAATAAAAAAATTGAATTTTAAATTTGAGTTAATATAATTTGATCATTTCTAAAATACAGTGAGAGAGGCAACATATGAGATTTTTTTTTTTTTTTTTTTTAAGATACAAATTTAATTTTAAAATTATGTAAACGGCTACTTCACTTATTTAGGGGCCGTTTGGTATACCAGCATCTTAGTATGGGAATGGGAGTCTGAGAGGATTCTCACGTTTGTTACAAGTTTTGCAATTTCAGATTCCTGGGAATGTGAATCCCATGGGAATCACATTACCCTCAAAGGGTGTAATCTGATTCCCACACCAACATGTGGGTTTCTGATTCCAAGGCATCTGATTCCCACCGTGGGTCCCACCTCATTAATTTTCTTTTTCTTTTTCATCTGGCGATTTCATCTTCTCCATCTGATTTCGTTCTTCATTGATGCTTTGACATCAAAAACCCCAATTTCATTTCATTGATTATAATACCTAGATCAAAATTAACACCAAAAATCTTCCAAAAAATCTTCCAAACCCCTAATTTTTCAAAATGAACATCAAAAACCCCCAATCGATCAATTTCTCCAAAAAATCTTTTCCGACCGTTTAGAAGAAATGGAGGCAAGGACGAAGAAGATCAAGAACCCGGTTGGAGGCGACGATGACGACGATGATGACGTGGAGGCAAGGACGATGACGACGGCGACGGCGACGAGAAGATGAATATGACGATGGCGACGGCGACGCAAAGAAAAAGATGACGACGAGAAGAAGAAGAAGAAGATGAAGACGGCGACGAGAAGATGAAGATGACGACGGCGATCTAGATTTTTCTTTTTACTTTTCTTGATCTGGTTTTGTTTTGAAATGAAGATGACGATGATCCAGTGTGATGTGGTTTTCTTGATCTGGTTTCTTGATCTAGTGTGATGTTATTTATTTATTTATTATTATTTTTATTTTAAAATTAATTTTAACATGTTTTTATATATAAAGACAAAAACATTCCCATACGAACCAAACACAATTATCTAACATTCCCAAGAATTCAACATAATATTACCATACATAATCAAACACATGTATATAACTTTCCCAGGAATCACATTCCTGGGTTTCACATTCCCAGAAATTATATTATTTTGATTACCCCATACCAAACGGCCCCTTAAAGTATCACATCTATAAAAAGCACAATTTCCTTGACCCAAATTTTTTGTCTAACCCAGCTCAAATAATTGTAGATAACTAGATAAGTATTCTCTCAAATAATTTTTTGTCTATTATATTATATTAATGCAATATTGATCGATTGGAGCATTTATATATATATATATATTATATTACATTTAAAAAAAAAAAGTCTTTGGTTCAAAAAGAATAATAATAAAGTTGGGTTAGATTGGGCCACCAATCGGATCCAACACTTTGTCAGCCCTTCAGTCCAAACCCGATTTAAACTCCGACCCGTCTCTGTCAATTACAAATTACAATCCCTTTGATTCCCAGCTCGATGTCCCCAATTCATCTGCAAAAATTATCTAAGGTTTTGAAAATGACAACTTTCAAAGCTACAACTTCAATTCACAGAAATGGAGTCTCATCTTTGTCTAATCTTTTTACCACTCCACACCCAAATTCTATTTCAAAAGACTCAATGATGGCCGAGGAAGACCGAGCTCGGCTTCGTGAATTCATTCATGGGAAATATAAATCAGGTGATATCAATCTCAATGAAGCACTTTACTTCTTTGATTACATGATTCATATGCAACCCACTCCTTCCATGTCTTCATTCAATGTTTTTTTTACTGCACTTGTAAAGAATAAGTATTATGATCATGTAATTTCTCTCCTAAGAGATTGAAGTGAGTTGGGTTGGTGCCTGATTTATCACTTCAAACATTTTGATTAATTGTTTTTGCAAGATGAGTAGGTTTGTTGATGGTCTTGTGGTAATTGCTGCCCTTTTGAGGAGGGGTTTTAATCCAAGTGATGTGACTTTTACTTTTTTAATTAAAGGTCTTCGTATGGAGGGTAGAATTATGGAAGACACTCGACTTGTTAAGGCAATATGATTGTTACCCTTTAAGTTACATGAAGAAATAGTTCATAGTAATAGTAAATATGGTGTTATTTGTAAGCCTAACGATGTTAGATACCGTAGTATGATTGATGGTCTTTGCAAATATGGGTTTATAGATAAAGTCAAAGAACTGTTTTTGGAAATGAATGGCTAGGGAATCCCTGCGAATGCGATCACTTATACCTCTCTTATTCACGGTTTGTGTTGTGTTGGTGATTGGGAAGAAGCTAAAAGCTTTTTTGTAGAGATGTTGAATCGAGTTGTACATTTAGTGTGCTTCTATATGAGCTTTGCAAGAATAGGAAGATAGACAAAGCAAATAAGTTGTATGAATTGATTATTAAGAGGTGTGCAACCCAATACGTTCATTTATAGGATACTTATGGATGGTTATTGTTTATTGGGTAGAATTCATGATGCAGAGAAATTGTTTGTTTCTATGGCAAGTAAGGGGTGTATGCCTATTGTTGTTAGCTACAATATTTTGATGGATGGGTATATTAAGAATAAATAGGTAGACCAAGCTATGGATCTAGTGTAATGGACACAGTAAAGTACTATAAAGATTAAGAATGTTAGATTTTCTAATTATAATTATTCCTTAAGGAGAAAGGGCTTCCACTTCCGGTAGAAGATAAGAAAATTAATTTAAAACTCCAACCACTTGGTGTAATAGACACAGGTCTTTGGGGAAATTAAGCCATCAGTAGTACAAAGACTTATTTGTGGACAAACTCCGCATGGGATGGAAGCAAACACCCCTATCCTTGGTTCACTGGCACTGCCTCCCTCCTTTACGACTTTATAACAAACTTTTCCAACTGGAATATTATTAAACACTCTCGATCCATTACTCTTCACTTCCATAATCTCTTTATCCAAAACCATAGCTCTCAAAATCTCTTCGATTTGATGTTTTGTCAAATCTTCCTTGAAGATCCCACTCCTTTTAAATGCATCTGTAATTCCCTCAAAAGTAGCAACCTTCAACCTAACTATATGCTTCACACATTGCTTTCTCACAATTTTTATGAAATCCATATCTAACTTCCCATCAGCATACCATGCCCCACCAGAGAGTTCCTTTGACGATTCAAACTCTGCCGCCATGAAGTGTTTCCGTCCCTTGCTCTGGATGTTCACCACCTCTTTGATCAAATTCTTGGCTTGAAGTGACTTAAGGGATTTATTAACAGTATTATCAGAGAGGTTTGTCACCTGTTTCATATCCCGTGACCAAATATCCATATCTTGTTTGCTTCTAATTAAGTTATAGAGGGTGCGCTCATGATCCGTTAGAGAATCAACAGGTGATTTTGCATCTGTCCGTTTCCGCTTCTGACTCATTCCTATTCAAAGGATATCAAATGAACACAAAAATTTGTAACTGAAACATTCTCATGCAAAACAAAACATTCCTTCTTGCATCTGGTTGAGCATTCATGAGAAACAAAACCACCATAGATCATACATCCCGAGATGCAATTTCACCACAAACTTCGTGGTTGACAACAGGCTTATCAAGCAACAATGACAAATTGGCAATAAAACTGCTCTGTTTTTCTTAGTTTTTACTCAGCTTATGGTGTGCTTGTGAGTTATTCCCTTTTTCTTTTTATTTAAGCTAAATTTTATTCATTTCAAACATCAATGAACCTACTAAACTTGTTTAAGACTAGCTTGCTTGATTTTCTTTCAAAAACTTTTTATGATTCCTTGTATCCTTCTAAGTGATAGTGGTTTTGATAATGCTGAAACCACGAGTTTATGTTTGGAAAAAATGCTCTTAGTTTATGTTGGTTGCTGAAAGAAAAGAGAAATGGGGGTCTAATTCCTTAAATTTTAGGTGTGCCACAACTGAAACAAAAATACTTCTTTGAAAATTGTGGCCTACAAGATTACATCTTTAGCTATTTTGGGTATTTTGCAACAGCTTTAGAGGTTGTTTTGGAAGTAAAGATGTTTCTAGTTGATGTTTGCTTCAGTGACACGCTTCAGTGACATGTTCGAGCAAGGATGCAGAAGAATGTAAAAATAATGTTATTGATGTGAATGATGTTACTGGATACATATATTTAAAATTCTCTTGGTTAGTGGTTGAATATCCATTTTGTTTTCTTCGAAGCTTTAATTTTAAATGAATCTATTTGCTATCTTACTAGGAATGTCAACACATGATCTGGGATTAGAAAATGAGTTCTTCATTTTCTTTTCTTCGTTTAAGTGAAAATTCCAAGTCAAAACATTATTTATTTGTTATCTTATTTGCTTAAATAAATAAATAAACATTATTTATTTTAAATCAATTTTATGATCAAATGATCAATAACTACTGGAGATGGAGGTGAAAATTATGATCAACCTACTGGATGAGGAAGCTAACTACTAACACTATTTAAAAACATGTTTAACACTATTCAAGGATATTTTAGGAATATAAAGTTTCACTTAAAAATTGGGTGCTTAAATTATATTTTTGGGTGGCATTATCTGTACCCCATCTATAATAAACACTTGTTTATGATATATGTGTATATATATATATATATGTGTTTTTTATTTTTATTTTATTTACACAAGTTTAAAAAGACTAAATACCCCAGGACCGTTTAGTTTGACTAATAAAAAATTAATGAAGATAACAATTTTGTACGTTAATAAAAATTAGGGACCAGTTTCGTCACTTTCGTAAAGGTCACAAACTATTTGAGATTTTAAAAAATCTTCCATAACTTATTTGGTAATTGTCCAATTTCAAATAAACGGACTAAATTGATAATTTTTTTATAAGGGTTCAAAATTTAAATGTCACCATTTGGGCCTGTTTTTGGGAGAATGTCACCAAGTTACTAATTTAAGTTTAAAAGGCACCAATTAAGGTGACCAGACAAAAATACCCCCATTTGTCAGTTTGTGTCATTTTCAAACGTTGAAAAAAGAAACCCTAGAGAGAGAAGAGAGAGAAAAGGCGATGGCGCAACAGTACCAAAGGCGACCGAAATTTGACGGCGAAGTTACCGGCGACGGCGATACAGTAATGATGTCGACGAGAACTCACGGCCAAACGCGAAGGACAGTGGTAAGTTTCTTATTCTTACGCGTTTTTTGTTGTTGAAAAGTTTATCTGTGCTTGATTGTGGATGGTTGATTATGTTTGTATGATGAGATGAGGTTTTAGGTTAGGGTTTTAGTTTCTGAAAAGAGTTGTTTTGAAGACGATGAAGTTCTGGGTAATCGTGAGTTTTTGAACTGTACCCGTGAGTTTTTGAACTTCCCGTGACTTTTTGAACTGTACCCGTGACTTTTTGAACTTTACCCGTGAGTTTTTGAACTGTACCCGTGACTTTTTGAACAGTTTCCGTGAGTTTTTGTACTGTTTCCGAGCCTTTTTACTAGACCCGTGCCTTTTCGAGCCTTTTTATACTTCCGTGACTTTTAATACACATCCCGTGACTTTTTATACACTTCCCGTGACTTTTAACACATGTCCCGTGACTTTTAATATACACTTGCCATCGTGACTTTTAATAAACTTCCCGTGACTTTTAATACACTTACCATCGTGACTTTTTATACTCTTCCCGTGACTTTTTTCCGTGACTTTTCATACTCTTCCCGTGACTTTTCAAACACTTTCCCGTGACTTTTCATACTATTCCCGTGACTTTTCATACACTTTCCCGTGACTTTTCAAACAATTTCCCGTGACTTTTCATACTGTTCCCGTGACTTTTCAAACACTTTCCCGTGACTTTTCATACTCTTCCCGTGACTTTTCATACACTTTCCCGTGACTTTTCATAATGTTTCCGTGACTTTTCATACACTTTTCCGTGACTTTTCATACGTTTTCATGAACTTATATGCTTTTTTTCTATGAATATGCAGATGAGGAATGACGAGGATTTTTTTAAAACCCCAATGGCAGATTGGTTCAAGGGAAAAATTACTCGACATGACCATTTTGATGACCTTAAAGATATTGACAACGCACTTGACAGTGTACCTGAAGATCTGAAGATTGAAGACCGACGTCGGTACACTGAGTCGTGTTTTGGTCATTTCCTTCAAATGCATCGTCAGAATAATTTTTTGGCCGGGATTGTCCATCGGCTACTTTTGCGCGAGTTGCATCACGATGGACCGGAAGATGAGATGAGATTTTTGTTAGGTAAGCATGTGGTCCGGTTCTCGAAGGTTGAGTTCTGTCTAATCACCGGTTTGAAGTTCGGAGTCATTCCCGACACGACGAGGTATGATATGGTACAGAATGGCATACACCAGCGATACTTTCAAGGTCGAGAGATCGAGATTGAAGAGTTGAGAGTGGTGCTGCGGAACGGTATTTTTGACCAGCAGTACGATGCGGTGAAGCTTTGCTTACTGTTTATTCTGAACTGGATATTGATGGGGTTCGACGAGAGAGACAAAGTTCCAGTATGGCAGTTTCACCTAGTTGAGGACATGGACGCTTTTGATGCGTTTCCGTGGGGCGCACACGTGTATAGGCGGTCTATTTTTGGTTTCAAGCGGGCATTAGATGGTCCACGGCGGCGATTGGCAGAAAAACGGGAAGCAGAAGGCGAGGACCTTAACGTACAGAACATCGAGCTGACGTACAACATATACGGTCTACCGCATGCACTGTTGGTGAGAATTTTGAATTTGAATCTGTATTGTAATTGTAGTTTATTTTATATGACTGATGTATGTACTTCTTATGGTACTTTTTTATTACGCAGATATTTGCCTTTGAGGTTATCAACGAGCTTGGCAATACTAAATGTGGGACTCGTCGGCTAATCGAGCTACCCCCCCCACGTATTCTGAAATGGGAATTGAGTCAGCGACCTTGGGCGAAAAAGCTGGATGGCATTTTTACAAAAAGGGTAAGTATTGATGTTGTAACTGAAAATAGTTATTAGTATGTATACAATGACAATGATCTAACTCTGATTTCAGATGTTTGCGCGGCCTGCACTAGTGCCGACGGCTGAGGAGAGGGCTCAACGCTACTACGAAGGCATAGACCTAGGAGGCAATCTGTATGATGCCGATGCCGCTGTCGATGCCGCTGATATACATGGTCACCTCCCAGATCCTGAACCAGATAGCCCTGCACAACCCAGTGATACGGATGGTCCATTTTTCGGACGCAGTGATATGGAGGGTTCGTATTCCGAACGTACTGATACGGAGGGTTCAGAACCTGAGGGTGGCGGTGGCGGTGGCGGTGGCGGTGGCAGTGGCGGTGGGCGTAGGCGGGTACGATTCACTTTGCCCAGACAACCTGCACCTGAAGGTGATTCAGACGCGGAGGGTCACAGTGGGAGTCCCCGGAGGCGTAGGCCGATACGATTGACCTCGCCTAGACAGCCTCGACCTGGAGGTGATGCACAGGTGTGTAAAAATATTAATACCGCATTATTTAATTTCAATCGATCGAACGATTTTAGTACTAAGGGTGTGTCAAATCCTTGCAGGACTGGGACCGTAAAATCGCTGAAGTGATGGATGCAGTTCGATCTTTAAGGGAGGATGTGATGGATGCTGTCCGAAAGAGTGATGACAGGCGAGATACGCAGCATCGGGAGTTGGTGGATATGATTCGGGTGCTACAGGGTTCGAGGTCACACTCCCGTATGGATGATCCACCATCTGATGCCCGACCATTCGATGACCATCACGGAGACTTTAGTCCCACAGTCAGGACGGGTATTGATTCGGATAGGACAGACCCAGGGAGCAGACGTGGGCAGCCACTTACTATGGACACAGTATCCGATCAGCAGGGTCATGCTGCGACTGAACGAGAGGAGGTACCCGGTGGTACACAGATAGCAGCATTGGAGCTGGTACCTCCTCCAGTTTTACATGACAGGACTGCTAATACAGAGATAGCAGCATTGGAGCAGGTACCTCTTCCTATTTTACCTGACAGAGCTGCTAGTATAGAGATAGCACAAGTGCAGCAGGTACCTCATCCAGTTTTACCTGACAGAGCTGCTACGACAGAGATAGCACTAGTGCAACAGGTACCTCCTCCGATTTTACCTGAGATCGCTGCTACTACAGAGACATCACGGGGGCAGAATCGGTCCTCCTCCTCGTACTGCACCCCTCCTCCTGTCGATGCCAGCACAGATCGACCGCTCAAGCGATCACGACGTCACTCCCCCATCAGTTTCAGCGAGACCCAGCGGCATGACCGACTAGGCAGCGATCCACGGGGGCAAAGTTCCTCCTCACTGTGTACCCCTCCCCGTAATGCTTTGGATCAGAGTCCCCCACCTCTCAGACGTCAAGATCGGATTCGAAAACCAGGTTGGCAGTTGAGCACCCCATACACAAACCCCTGTCTACCGAAGAGGGCAAAGATTAGGCCACCTCCACCACATGAATGGATGCCTCACGGATTGGTAGATCCGGACCACCTTATGGCGTACAAGGCGTACAAGAGGAACCAGACGGGGGAATTGTAAGTATTACAATATGTTTATAGTTTTTTCAAATACATATGTCAAATAACTTGGTTATCTAACTTTTTGAACAATTATACAGACGCGATGTGGATTTATACGACCCAGTTGGTGTCGATGTCACTTGGTTCCACCACCTTCAAACCAACAGAATGGAGTTGGAGGATACGGTATGTCCCTCAATTGAACTGTCTCTATAAGTTTGTTTCACAAATGGTAGAATCCTAACAGTACCAATTCTTGAATTTGTCAGCACATTGACGCATACTTGAACATTCTCCGGAAGCGTCAACGAATGTACAACACTGTCTACGGATCGAGGACCAACATATTGGATTCACAATTCTATGTAAGTGTTTATATTATACGGTTTACGGTTTTCGGTTCTGCATTGATCAATTTCATGCATCTTTTACCTAACGTTTCGATAAATTTCCTATGTACAGACATTGTTATATCACACATGGGACATAATCGGCACTGGTGAGGAGAAGAAACCCCCAAAGGGTTGGTCTGTGTTGAAGCACCAGTGGGCCCATGATGACCTTATGGTGGTACGTGGAGAGCTTCCTGCAGGAATCCGGCCATGGCATGATGTTGATATGGTAAGTGTATATTTTACTTGGCATCCTCAATAAGTAAATTTTGGGACTGATAACACTTTGGAGAAACACCTACAGGTTCTGATTCCTTGCAACCTTGGACGTACGCATTGGGTCATGGCCAGCGTCGACCTCACGAAAGGGCAGATTTTTCTGTTTGACCCCTTCAGACAGGAGGTCCCATTTAGGCATAGGAATGCTCAGGTCGCGTGCTTAAGGTGGTTGCTACCCTCGATGCTGTATGCGGTGCACTTTCACAGGAACAGACGCAGGGGTGATATGACGTACGCAAAGAGGGATGGGCCCTTTCGGATGTTGTTCGTATCAGCTGACCGTGTGCCCCAACAGCAAATGGGGTATGACAATTTCAAGTTTTATATTCTATCCAAATCGGTTTTAATAACATTCCATTCTAATTGTTTTTTCATGTGCTGAATTACAGGGGAAACTGTGGTGCCCATACTTTGAGAATGATTGAGTACCTGACGGCGAACACTGATACGTTCGACTGGTCGGAAGACGATATGGGCACCATTCGAGAGAAGATGGCTGTGGAGGTTTTTTGTAACTCCAAGCCCATTTAGTTGATGTACATAACATTTCAGTAATGAAATAATGAATTCTTTTTATTTTTCAAGTGTTTGTAGTTAAAAGTTCAACACACATTTAATACATTGAAATCCATAAACTAAATGGCAAAGGATGAAATTCATGACCACTATAACATTGAAATTCATGACCACTATAACAAAGGATCCAGTATGGCAATAAACAAAGAACTAAATTCAAATATATTTTCGAACATAAAATCAATACATAAAAATGGGGTATCGAGTATGGTTCCCAAAGTCTAAACGATGTTGAAAGACATCAAGTTGGAGACATGTTCTGCTATCGCAAGCTTTTATGGTGGCAATTCGTCTTCCTCTTGTACTGTCTTGTTATGTTTGATTGCCTTCCTCATTGGCAGCATTAGAGTCCTTCCCAGGGCATGTTTGTTTGTTGTGTCCAATTTCATGACAGATGCTACACCTGCGACGGTATTCCTCGGGGACAATTTTGCTAGGACCTTCATTAACCATAGGCGGGTTGGAACACCTCCTGTTATTGTGTCCAGGTTGTCCACATCTTCTACACGACTGTGTGGTTGTCCTCTCCGAAGACGAGGCATGTCGACCCTCCATCGGGCGACCTGATTGTCTCTTGGTCTGTGGATTTAAAACCACTCGCGCTGCGATGTCAGATGGCACTACCCACGAAGAAGGATGGCCAACAGGCATAATAGGAACCGAGTATGCATCAATAAGTGTCTCCCTCTTGTAGTAGTCCGTACACAGAGATGTGAAATCCAAGTTTCGCTCCCTACAACAATGAAAACAGTCAGATTCACGTTTGGGTAATATAAAGCGTTAACTGTAACTTGTCAAGTACCTTGCCGCTGCGAGTGCGTGTGAACATGGTAAAAGGTCCATTTGGAATTTGTTGCATGTGCAACTCTTTCGGGCTAAGTTAACCGTGAACTGTTTTCCCTTGTATTTGACGGAGAATATGTTCCAGTCAACTGGATTTACAGTCATATAACCGCACTTCTCGACACGTTTCAGGATCACAAGATGTGCTGCGTCGGTCAATCGATGACGCATGGCCTGTGCAGCTGCATGATGATCATGAAACCACTTTTGTACCATATTCCTAATGAACTCTGCTAATGTCATCAGTGGCAGTTGCCGTGCGAATTTTAGGCATGAGTTTATGCACTCTGCAACATTTGTGGTCATCATCCTGTACCTTCTTTGGGGACAATGTACGCGGGACCACTTGTGTGGACCGGCAACAATAGCATAATCGAATGCAGCCTTGTGCAGTTTATGTAACTCTTCCATGTGGCGATTATACTTGATTTCACTGTACGACCTAGCTGCATTATCCATTATTTTGGCAACATCCTTTCTGTGGAAACGCTTCTTCATATTTTCACCAAAATGCCAGCAACATATGGTATGGGTTGCATAAGGGAACACTTTAGAAATCCCTGCTTCAATGCTTGCATGACGATCGGAAATGAAAACCAGATCATCTATATGACCAAGGGCACCCCTCAAGCATTCCAAAAACCACTCCCATGAAAGGTTATTTTCTGAGTCACCGTACCCAAAAGCAATTGGATACACCTGTTCGTTTCCATCTTGTGCAGTTGCAACAAACATTGTACCTCCGAATCTTCCTTTCAAATGGGTACCATCAACTGCAATCACTGGACGCATACATCTCTGAAAACCTCTAATTGAGGACCCTAACGACATGAAAAAGTATAGGAATTTACCATCGTCTGCGCATTGTAAGTCGGTGATTGTGCCAGGGTTTTGCTGTTCCAGAACGTATGCAAAAGATGGCAGTAGTTGGAAAGTTTCTTCATGCGTTCCATAGGTCAATGACAATGCATATTGTAGGGAATCATGTGCCTTACCATACATGATTTGGATGCCATATATTGTTTTCATATCGGCGATTACGTCCTTGGGACGCATGAGACGACCATCGTGTTGTTGAAGTCTAGGTGCAATGACTTCTCCGATTATGACTGCACTAGCTTGTCGGTGGTGACGGTGAATCTCCTCCAAGGGACAACTGTGTTCGTTGACAAAACTTCTGACTTGGAAGTAAGTCCCTTCATCTCTCCTCACCGCTCTTAATTTCCACGTACAGTCATCAATGATGCAAACCAGATGTAAAGTTGTCTTATCGGACCTTTTCACCTTCCATTCAAAGTTCTGCCGCATTGCAAAATTGCCAACTAGACTCTTCAAATCCTTTTTACTTGGAAAAAATTGACCTTTATAAATCATGGTTCATGGTTCTAGGTTCTTGCGCTGCCAATGTGCTGCTTCCACCAACACCAAACGAGTATGAATCTGCTCCGGGAATAACCCACGTGGTCATATTAACGGAATTGAATGCAGTTACATTATGCCGGACCTCAGAAGTCCCACACATATCAGGTGTACTGACTCCTTGTACACGTCTTCCACGTGTTTCAATTTCTGCAGGCTCTTCATCCACATTTTGTAGGTCATGACCATGCTCATTGTACTGCTCATTGTACTGCTCATCATTCATCTGAATTCCACAGCCGAACACATCATCGTGTTGAGGTTCAACTACAGCTGCATGGTCGACCACTACCGGTGGGAAAACACCCATGTTTTCCTCACCTTCGGTGCCACTCCTTTGTGTGAACACTTGATTGCTACCGCTAAAGGATCCAAATTGTTGGCAATTTTCATGAGGAGGAATATCATTCCCTATCACTGTCCTCTCAGTTACACTGACACATACTTGAGGGATCACCCGATCTTCCCCTAGCATGAACTAAACATCATCGTCATTTCTTATAAATGTGCGACATGTAGTGCCAGGAACAATTGATATTGATGACAGATCAACATTGAATTTGTTTACATCATACTTCACAATGTTATGCACGATCGCCACCAATTCTTCATAAGTCATATTCTTTGACACATACATGCCCTGGTTATCGGATCCAATAAACCTCTGACTTCCGTCAGGTAATTGCTCCCATCGACCGTTGTAAGATATTACTATTCTAACCCGATTCATGATACTGTCAAATTAATCATCACAAACCATTAATAAAAACTCAGGACTGTAAAAAATTTTCATAGATTACATTTACAAAGGCTCGGATAGGGATATGGAAAAGGCTCGGACAACAACTGAAAACGCTCGGGTACGACATCAAAAGGCTTGGGGGAGGCTTGGGGGAGTCAAGAAAAGGCACGGGTAAGACATGAAAAGTCACGGGTAAGACAAGAAAAGTCACGGGTAAGACAATAAAAGTCACGGGTAAGACAAGAAAAGTCACGGGTAAGACAATAAAAGTCATGGGTAAGACAAGAAAAGTCACGGGTTAGACATGAAAAGTCACGGGTCAGACATAAAAAGGCTCGGATAGGGAAGACAAGAAAAGTCACGGGTAAGACAAGAAAAGTCACGGGTAATTCATGTCAAGAAAAGTCACGGGTAAGACAATAAAAGTCACGGGTAAGACAAGAAAAGTCACAGGTTAGACATGAAAAGTCACGGGTCAGACATAAAAAGGCTCGGATAGGGAAGACAAGAAAACTCACGGGTAAGACAAGAAAAGTCACGGGTAATTCATGTTTACAGATCTTACAAAGTCACGGGAAATTCATGTTTACAGAGCTTACAAACTACTCAGAAACCATATTAAAAGGAACAAATTAAAATGTGAGCAAATTAAAACGAGAAAGTTCAAGATATGTTACCTTATTTGACTGAAGGACGTGGGTTCTTTATAAGTTGAACAAGAAATTCCAGAGAGAGAGAGGGAGAGAGTAACTGAGTTAACACTACTGTCTGACAGTTTTTTTTTTTTTTTTTTTTCAAGTGTGGAGAGAGGAAAGTACAAAGGGAATAATATAAATGATTAAAGTGGGGGCAATTTTGGTAGTTCACAATAATAGGTGCCTTTTAAACTTAACTTATTAAACTAGTGACTTTCTCACCACATCAGTTTAAAAAGGTGACATTTCTCACCATTTCCTCTTTTTTATAATCAGAAACACAAATATAAGGATTAAAATAATATCTTCACATTTCCAATTTGTATTTTTTTTTTTTTGTTTTTTTTTTTTGAACAAACCCTAAATGGCATTATGCCTTGAAAGATACAAAAAACATACAAAAAAACACCCAGAAAAAAGAGGCAACTAGAAACCCCAAACAGAAAAGACCAACACATAAAAACAGAGGGCCCATTATGTCTCGTCTTATACACCTGCCCTGAAAATAAAAGACATATTGTCAAAATTTCGGCATATTTTCGAAGTTATTGTAGTGCTATTGTGCTAATATAAAAATGGTACTTGATATATATTACCAATATTTTATAAATTTAGATCCCTCCATATCCAAAATCCGTGTTTACTTTCTTGTCCTGAACATATGCAGCACATTATTGGATGCATCACAATTCATAACATGGTCACATGAAACAGAAGAAAAAGGAAAAAAACACATATTAGCAATGATTTAGTATTCAATTATCAGAAATTGCAAAAATCAAATTATCAGTTATCACAACAGAAGGAGACATAAATGTTAGATGTTACCGTTCAGCTTCTAGCGATCATGATTCATAGGCCGCCTCTGAAGTTTGGCTATATTCAATACCATAGCAACGTAAAACCTGTCTTTTGTTTGGTTTAGAAATTGGAAATAAGCATGTCTCCATGATCTGTTCAAAATGAGAGAGCCAACAACTCCCCAAAATCCTACTATGAATCCAATCGCCACGCAAACGTAGATTTCTAGAGTTACGATCACATCCTCTTTGCTGTCGTAGTGTGTGATGATGGCTGGTGCTTCACCCTCCTGACACTTGTTCGGAAGGGGGGATCCACAAAGTTGAGGATTTCCCATATATGAATTAGCATCAAAGCTCTGTAGTTTAGTGCCCAAAGGAATTGTTCCTGACAAGTTGTTGTTTGACAAGTTCAACATGCCAAGAAAATTCAAGGAAGAAAAGCTAGGAGGAATTTCACCGATAAGCTGATTATTTGACAAGTCAAGCGAATCAAGCAAATTTAAATTGCCGATTTCTGGAGTGATTGGTCCAGTTAAACAATTTCTTGAGAGATTCAAGGATCTTAATCCCTCGAGAGTTGTAATTTCAACCGGAATTTCCCTCGAAAGTTTATTGCTTGAAATATCGATGCATTTTAAGTATCCCAAATTCTCTTTGTACTGTCGATCCATCCCTTTCCACACTAGTATCGCTGTGTCATCATATGAGCCTCCAAAACCCGTGCGCGAACTATAATAATTACTATATGAGATGCTGATAGTAGAAGCTGAACTCAATTTCTGAACCATTGCAGTTAAGTTATTGAGACACTTTGGTATTGTCCCTGAGATGTTGTTCAGAGAGAAATCCACAAGTTGGATTTTTGATAGTTGGCAGAGTTGTAGAGGTATGCTTCCGTTGAATCGATTGGATCGAAAAGCAAGAACTATCAGATCTAGTAAGCTATCCCCTATCCATGTTGGAATTGTACCGGAAAAATTATTATCTCCAACATCAAAAATCTGAAGCCAATTGCACATATTCAATGATCGAGGCAGTTCCCCAATAAAGTTGTTATTGCGTAAATTCAGTGATTCAATTGAACATGTTGAGCCCATCAAGTCTGGAAATTTTCCAGAAAAATGATTGTTTGCCAAATGTAGGACACTTAAATTTTCAAAGGGCAACGAACAATTGGGCAGCTCTCCTGATAGTAGGTTATCTGAGAGATCAAGATAGCTAAAAATGTTCCCACAAACTGAACATAAGAAAGAAATTGACCCTGAAAACTTATTTTTGGAGAGATTTAATGATGTGACATTGGAAGGGACTAGGGGAATTGGACCTTCAAAATCATTGGAACTAAGATCGATCCCAGGATATCAGCCGACAAACTTCAATGATAAATCTGGCAAAATGCCTTTCAAATGGTTATAAGAGAGATTTAAAAAAACTAGATTAGGAGAGAGGTCCCAAAACCAAGTGGGGATAGTGTCTGAAATATGGTTATTAGAGATATCAAGCTCTGAAAAATTCTTTTGAGTTTGGAGCCATTTTGGGAAATGAGGCCCATGTTTGCAAGCCCTCAGTCTAATGGTTTGAAGTTGAAATGAAGGAACCCATCCAGTGCTGAAGTTCAAAGTCAACAATAAGTTTGAATCTAGGTACAAAAATTTTAGTTCGGGGAGATTTGACATGTGGACTTCCGTGATTGCACCTTCCAAAGAATTTGACGAGATATCTAGAAACTCAAGCTTGAGAGGTTGTCCAATACTTGTGGGAGTGATGGCATTTAATCGGTTGTACTGGATATATAGTTCTTTCAATGAAATAAATTCAGTGAAATCTGGCAATGAACCACACAACATGTTTTCGGCTAACATCAAACTTTCCAGTGCCCCTTTGGTGCAATCAGACAAGTTGAAAAGAAGGTCGGAAAGCTGTACAGTGAGATTGTTTGATTCTAGATCTAATGTTTTTAAACTACAAATATTTGTGAAGGCTTCTGCATCAATACCATCAATTTGATTTTCATAGAGATCAATATGTTGAAGAGATGTTGCGTTTGAGAAAGCATATTTGGGAATAGGTCCTTGTAAGTTGTTGTCAGATAAATCAAGATGGCGAAGGAATGTCATGTTTGAGAAAACATATTGGGGAATAGGTCCTTGTAAGTTGTTGTAAGATAGATCAAGATGGTGAAGGAATGTCATGTTTGAGAAAACATATTGGGGAATAGGTCCATCTAAGTGATTGGAAGAGAGGTCAAGATGAACAATGCTGCTACTGACGTTGGACAAGTGAAGATATATTGAATTAGATAGATCATTCCCAGAGAGATCTAGAAGAGCAAGAGATTTAGAAAAATTAACAAAGGGAAGAGATGATGAGGAAGTAACAAATGGAAGATTGCACGATCGTAACTGCAATTCTGTTAAAGATGGGAGTTCACTAATAACTTGCAGCCAATCTATAGCTTTTGTAAGATTAACAGAATTTAGACTAATGTGTCTTAAAATGGAGAGATGGGAAAGCCACTCAAGTTTGTCAGCATACATACCAGAGTTATAGCTGAGATCAAGAGATTGCAATCTTGATAGATTCCCAAGTTGATAAGGAATTGGACCACCAAAACCAGAGTTGGATAGATCAAGAGATTGCAATCTTGATAGATTCCCAAGTTGATAAGGAACTCGACCACCAAAACCAGAGTTGGATCGATTAAGGTGCCACAATTTGTTAAGCGAGCCAAAGAATTCTGGGATCGGCTGTCCTCCAAAATCATTGAAACTCAAGTCCAAATAATTCAATTGCTGCAATTCAAGTAGGGAAGAACTGAGGTTACCTGTCAAAGGCTTCCACATGTCTTCTTCAAAATTCGTGAATTGAAGATTGAGCTTGAGCACGTGACCCGTCCGGTTGCTGCAGGAGACACCTCTCCATTTGCAACATTCTTTTTTGTCGTCGTCATCCCCCCATGAAGAAAGATGGCCATATTCATCAACGAGGCCTTGTTTGAACCTCAAGAGTGCATGTCTTTCCCTCTCTATGCACATTATTATGTTACCATCTTCTTCCACTCCTGAATTCAATCCAAAGACATTTTGTAGAGGGACAAGTGAAAGTAAAACGAGCAAGATGAAAAGCAGTTGAGGAGACCTTCCACTACTCATCATTACAATCAAATGCATATAAAAGCGAGGATGAAGATGAATAAAAACACAACTGTTTAAGATTTGTAGAATTGTTTGGTTGCATGTTTGAGCTCACAACCAACACACATTTATATACTGAATGACTCGTGAGTTTGACGTAGACCACTGGCCTAACACGTGACTCGTGAATTTCCAAAGAATTGTGATGCAAATCAAAACTGACAAAAAATGAAAAGACCAATGAAACCAATGGCCCATTGATAATTGCAGTACCTTTTTCTAACGTTTTTCACTAGTATATGGCCCATTGTCCTAATTATATATATAATATTGCCCTGTCAGGATAAACCTAAAATATTTCAACACCGTCATTTTGCAACCTTAAGAGGTTGGTTTTTTTTTTTTTTTAATATTACAAAGTAAAATAAAGCTTTTTTTGTTTAGCTTTGTAATGTCATTGAGTTAGCTCTATAATGTTACAAAACGAAAATCCAAAAACCCTACCTCCAACAATTATGTGGTACAATTATATGGTATATATTGTTCAAAATTTTTATAATACTAAATTTGACGGTACATGTAAGGCATGTAATTGATATATATTCATGTGTAATAAAAATAAATAAAAATATAATAATTAAATACATTAAACTCTTTTTCATCTTTTTTTTTTTTTTTTTGACAATATCTATTAATCTGGGATCAAGTATTTTTTTTTAAAGCTTCTGTCATTTGTAGGATTCGAACCGCTGACCTAAGAGTTATTTGCCCAAATCCCAAGCCCGTCCATCTACCAACTGGGCTACACCCCCGTTGGCAAACTCTTTCTCATCTTGACGTGAGTTGAACACGTAACTTGTGTAATAAAAATTAAACTTTTTAATAATTCATATATTATATTCTATATAACTATAGTATTTAATTATAATAACAGATTTGAAAATTGATACAAAAGGCAATTTGCTAGCTTGATGGACTTAAGTCGTGATGTTAGTGATGTTAGTAATATAAACGAACTGTTTTTTTATTAATTATTTTACAATTAAATCTTGAATTTCAATATTTATTTTTGGTATTGAAATTAGTACTCACTTTGCGAAGGATTTGAACGTGTTTAGAGTTCTAGCTACCATTGTTTTTCTAGTATTTGTTCAAATAAGATAGGTTTTAATAAATACAGCTCTTATTTATTTACTTATTATTTTTAAATTATGATTGATTTGTTAATCTATTTAACTTGATTTTCTTTATGGTCTTATTTTGTCAGATACATGAGATTGAATTAGTTTTGATGATTTGAATCATAAATTTCGACAAAATGTAAAATTTGAATTTTGCTATTGAAAGCTTTATTTTTTAGTCTATTGGTTTTTTAGTGCCTTTTTTCTTTATATATGTTAATTTCAATTGTAATTATATATATATATATATTATATTATGAGTAATGCTACACAACCTAAATAATTAACCCAAATGATGCGGCAATTGAGTTGTCATCACCACACACATGTGATGATGTGGTTAATGAAAAAACTACTTGTCACATCATTTTAGTTGAAGTTTAGACTAAATTTTAGATCGTCTAACATTAATATTAAAATTTTAAAAATATAATAAATTAAATACATTAAAATCTTTCTTATCTTGACGTAGACCAAGGAAGAAATCATGTCCTCATATCTATATTTGCTAGGTTGACGGATTTAAGTCCGTCAATGATTGTGATGCAAATCAAAACTGACAAAAAAATCTTGTGTATCAAAATACTCCCCTAATCTTACTCCAAGAGGCATTCACCATGACCAATGAAACCAATGGCCTATTGATAATTGTGAGGTTGATAATTACAGTACGTGCTCCATAAGTTTTCTAACGTTTTTCACAAGTATAGCCCATTGACCTTATCATTCATTAAAATTTATTGAAAATAAGTGGATTTCATTAAATTAAAAAAAAAAAAAGTCCTAATTTTATATATATATTGACTTTAAAGGTCCGAATTAAATATATTAAACTCTTTCTCATCTTGACATGAGTTGAACACGTAACTTCTATTTAACAAAAAGAAAAAACTTTTTAATAATTCATATATTATATTTTTATATAACTATTGTATTTAATTATAATAATGTTTGACTATTAAAAAATAAAAAATATAAAAAAATAAAAAGAATTGCCAAATTTTTATTGTAGCATTCTGTTGATCTTTGTATTTTATGAACAAAATGAAGTCTCTCCATTAAAGGAAGTTCAAAACATAATAATTTAGGGCCAAAATTATAAGAAGAAAACATTTATCACTAAAGACACACTGCAACAAAAAAAGAGTTATTGGGACGAATTTTAGCCCAAAACTCGACATTGAAGACCTATAGGTATGAAAAAAATTTGTCTCAAAATACGTCGCCTTAAGTGGGTCGCAATAAGTCTATTGGGACGAAAATTCAAATTCGTCCCTAAATAGTACCAAATGAGACGAAACACAATATATATTTTTTATAAATAATAATAATTAGGGATGATAACTGAATTCGGTCCCCTGTGATGATAATCTATAGGGATGATATGACGATAATAAAAATATAAGAAAGTATAAAAAACTCAGCAAACGAACCAGATCTCACCCACTTACCACACCATATGACATCCCTAACAACACATCTAGCTATTGTCAATGGTGAGAATCGAAGCAGCGAGCCGGCGACCAACTGATCAACCAACAAACTACTTGAGATCAGTTGGTCACTCACCACTAGGCTACAAGTTCAACTTTGTTGACAATTTACACAATATCTATATATAACATATACAAGTTCTTAAATTTTCATCAATTATTTAAAAAAAAAAAAAACAAACAAACAAACAAACAAACCTTTTTTGAATTTTTTTTTTAACTCATTCCACTAATCAAAAATTTTTAAAATGTTTTTTTTTTTTTGAGATTTTAATAAAACTATTTTTTAAATCATGTTATGGATCTATCAGAAGTTAGTGACATCAATTATTATAAGCACAATTTGGAATGCAACTATTACTATAGAGGAGATGTTTATCTATATTTTGCGATTTAATGAAAAAAATGTAATACTCGAATTCCTATCACAAAAAGAGAAGGGAAAATGTACAACTACTTTCCTAAAAGTGGTTGTGCATTATAATATTTAAGGTCACAACATATTTAAAATTGATATTCATCTTGATAGAGAACCACTTTGGACGAACAAAATAATTCATATTGCCTGATTTTTTAATTTATATGGTAATTTAATTATTAATATGTTTCGAAGGAAAATTTTCAAAAAAATAAAGAATATCAACAAAATTAATTAATTATTATAATTTTGAGGGATAATTACCCCGGTAACCATTAATTTGATGATACAATATCAAAATGGCCACTGGATTAGGAATTGGTTTCAATATGGTCATTTTTGGCGAAGAGTGTGACACTAATGGTCATTCCATCCAATTCCATCCGATAAGTGACATTTTGGTAAATAAGGGGATGACAATAATTTATTGTAGATGTTTTTTGGGAATCAATTTTTTCAATGAGTGTCATTTTGGTAAATAAGGGGATGACATTAATTTATTTTAGATGTTTTTTTGGAAATCATTTTTTTAACGAATAATTATATTTAGTGTGTGTTGACGGTGATTTTTGGAAGTCAACCGGTCAACGGTTTTAGGTTAATGAAACCTGCAAGATAAACGTAATGAAAATAGAAAATAAAAGATAACAAGCATAACACATGTTTTACGTGGTAAAACCCCAAGGCAGGGAAACATCCACGGTGCCGGTGACGGCGAGAAGTGATCCACTATGAATATAAGGATTACACACTCAATACTCGCTTTCTCTTAGATAATTGATTATGTTTCGTATCTCTTTTCTCATGTAAGTGTCAATTGCTCATGATGAACATCCCCTCTTATAATGAATACAAGGGTGTATTTATATGGTTCCATCTAGGGTTGCCCTAGTTCCTATCGTATATGCGGTGGACTCATTAATTAGAGTCTTTGTAGGATTCTGGTAGAGTATACCAATTAGGACTCGTTTCCCATTTGGTATTTATCCTTCCAGAAGCTTAGAGTTCTTTCCTGATTAAACTTCTCTAGTACTGGAGAGGAAATAAGGATATTTCCTTATTGGAATATTATCCTAAGATTCTGTATCTGTTCAGATCTCTTCCTGATATGGCGTATCTTGGTAGGACTGTATTTCCTGTTTTTGGCTAAGTATTGATCTTTGGCCGAGTAGACTTGGCCGAGTGGACTCCTGGCCGAGTATAATCTTGGCCGAGTAGAATCTTGGCCGAGTGGACTCCTGGCCGAGTAGAATCTTGGTCGAGTGGACTCCTGGCCGAGTAGACTCTTGGCCGAGTGGACTCCTAGCCGAGTAGGACCTTGGCCTAGTGGCTGAGTAGACTCTTGGCCGAGTGGACTCTTGGCTGAGTAGAATCTTGGCCGAGTGGACTCCTGGCCAGTAGACTCTTGGCCGAGTGGAATCCTAGCCGAGTGGACTCCTGGCCGAGTGGACTCCTGGCCGAGTGGACTCTTGGCCGAGTAGAATCTTGGCCAAGTGGACTCCTAGCCGAGTAGAATCTTGGCCGAGCATATTCCTGACCGAGTGGAATTCTTGGCCGAGCAGATTCCATCTGCAGATGGCCCCTCGTATGGCGCTGTCATGTATTCATGTTGACCCTTTTGATAACGTGTCTCACATTTGACTTTTGATGACGTGGAATCACCATATTTCCGCATTACCCACTATCCTTGCCGATGTGTCATGCTGACGAAAAACCCCTATAACAGTGTGTAAATTTATATATATATATATATATATCGGGAGGGATCGGGGGACACAATTTTTGACACAAGATTTGACACGATTTTTCAGCTATTGGATCTATGAGATTTGGATGGTTCAGATTTAATACATTTTTATTTTCATTTTCCTTTATTTATATAATTAATTAATTTTCTTTTCTCCCTCCTCTCACCTCTTTCATCTCTCAGATTCACTTTCCTAATTAAGTATAATTAATATTTTTTTAAAACTTAAATCTGATTAATATTAATTCTTCCTCTCTCTAAAGTTTTTTTTTTTTTTCCTCTTTCTATGTTATGATTTTCTCTTCTCTTTTTCATGATATATGATTTTATTTTCTACCAATATCACTACACCAATGCTACAAGCCTGCACTTTGGCTGAGTCCCCCTGGCTTGGTGCCCTTCTATTAATAGTCCGCTGCTTTAAAAAAAAAAAATGCTATAAGCCTGCAACAACTTTACAAAAACCCATTGCTATGTTTCAAGATATAGTTGAATAAATAAAATTTAAGAACTGTAAAAAAAAATTAAGAAATATATAAGGAATTTAGGAATGCAAATACAATTCATCTTGTTTTTTTTTTTTTTTTTTTTTAACGCATAATATATTATATATGAATTAACTTTAAAAAAAAAAAAGAGAATTCAAGAATAGAAAGTAATATATTAATTACTGCAAGAATTGAAATAAAAATAAAAAAATATATATATACAAAAACATAGTGAATTCATTTATTATTTTTTTTTTGAAACAACACATGAATTCATTTTTCAAACTGACACTTGGAGAAAAGAGATTTAATAGTACGTGAGTAGTCGATAATGGTGGATATAAAAAAATAAATTATGGAATTAGAAGAGAAAAAATATACGGTGGGAAGGAAAAAAAAAATGAAAAAGTGGAAGGGAAAATATTAATATATTTGATATAGGAAAGAAAATACAGGAGAGAGGAAAGGAAAAATAAAATATGATTGATGGTCTTTGCAAAGATGGGTTTATAGATGGGCCAAAGAACTAACAGTTTTTGCAAAGATGGCCTAACAGTTTTTGGAAATGAAGGGCTAGGGAATCCCTGTGAATGCGATCACTTATACCTCTCTTATTCACGGTTTGTGTTGTGTTGGTGATCGGGAAGAAGCTAAAAGCTTTTTCGTAGAGATGTTGAATCAAGGTGTACAAACCAATACAGTGATATTTAGTGTGCTGCTAGATGAGCTTTGTAAGAATGGGAAGATAGATAAAACAAATAAGTTGTATGAATTGATTATTAAGAGAGGTGTGCAACCCAATACGTTCACTCATAGCATACTTATGGATGGTATGAATTTTGAAATTTTCAATTGCCTTATCGATGGATTGTGTAAATCTCAAGAGGATTGGATTGGTGTGGGAGCTATTTTATAAATCAACTCAGAAAGGCCTAGTGCCAAATGTATTCTTTTGGATTGTGTTTTCAATGTCAAGAAAGCAGCATGGATTAGCAATGTAGTAATTAAGAGCATGGGGTCAAATAAGAAGCACCGAGGCATGTTTTTATAGTCCTGAATATGATTGTAATTAAGTGAAACTTTCAATGTAATTATTTTGCATTTCTAAGTTGCCAAGTGAATTTGCTATGAATTTTGGAATTTCTATGTAGTTGTTTTTCTGGTTCACCGTTAGATTATGGGGTATCATCACAATATGTAATGCTGAGGTATGGAATTGATAAATTGTTTAAGCTGGCTTGTACCCTTAACATAATTGCTGGATTTTAAATGCTTGCCATGGACCAACTTGTGAGAGGTGCTCAAGCTAGACCTAGAAATGAAGGATCAACCGAAACTTGTGATTGTTGAGCAGTCACTTGTAATGGAGGAGGTGTCATCTGTGCAACAGCTTTAGAGGATGTTTTGGAAGTCAATTGTTTTGGAAGTAAAGGATGTTTCTAGTTGATGACATGCAGCAATCGATTATTCAGTGACATGTAAAGGTCATAAACTATTTGAGATTTTTTAAAACTTTCATGACTTATTTGGTAATTGTCCAATTTCAACTTCCATGACTTATTTGACATGTAAATTTGGATTGCTCTCTAATTCATTTGTAAATGAAATTATGAAAATTATTACACATATTCAACAACAGAGATATTATATTACACATAAATTATTCTACAACCATTTCATCAAGTAAATTAAATACCGAATAGTAGTAAGCATTTGAGGCTTAAATAATATCTTCACATTTCCATTCTCTCTGTTTTTTTTTTTTTTTTTTTTTTTTTTTTTTTTTGAACTGCAATTTTATTCAACAAACCAGAGCTAGGAAGGCCAAGGAGCCAACAACAATAGAAAAACATGCGAAACACCCAGAGAGCCCACTCAAACATACAAAAAACACCCAGAAAAAAGAGGAATCTGGAAACCCCAAACAGACAAGACCAACACACAAATACAAAGAGCCCATTCTGTCTTGTCCTGTACACAGTACACCTGCCCTGAAAATGAAAAACATATTGTCAAAATTTCGGCTATATTTTCAAAGTTATTGTAGTACTAATATAAAAAATGGTACTTGATATATATTACCAATATTTTATAAATTTAGATCCTTCCATATCCCAAATCCATGTTTACTTTCTTGTCCTGAACATATGCAGCACATTATCGGATGCATCACAATTCATAACATGGTCACATGAAACAGAAGAAAAAGAAAAAAAACACATATTAGCAATGATTTATCAGAAATTGCAAAAATCAAATTATCATTTATCACAACAGAAGGAGATGTAAAGGTCAGATGTTACCGTTCAGCTTCTTCTAGCGATCATAATTCATAGACCGCCTCTGAAGTTTGGCTATATTCAATACCATTGCAACGTAAAGCTTGTCTTTTGTTTGGTTTAGAAATTGGAAATAAGCATGTCTCCATGATCTGTTCAAAATGAGAGAGCCAACAACTCCCCAAAATCCTACTATGAATCCAATCGCCATGCCAACGTAGAATTCTAGAGTTACGATCACATCCTCGTTGTTGCCGTAGTGTGTGATGATGGCTGGTGCTTCGCCCTCTTGACACTTGTTTAGAGGAGATCCACAAAGTTGAGGATTTCCCATATAGGAATTAGCATCAAAAAATTAGCATCAAAGCTCTGTAGTTGAGTGCCCAAAGGAATTTTTCCTGACAAGTTGTTGTTTGACAAGTTCAACATGGCAAGAAAATTCAAGGAAGAAAAGCTAGGAGGAATTTCACCGAGAAGCTGATTATTTGACAAGTCAAGCGACTCAAGCAAATTTAAGTTGCTGATTTCTGGAGTGATTGGTCCAGTTAAACTATTTCTTGACAGATTCAAGGATCTTAATCCCTCGAGAGCTGTAATTTCAACAGGAATTTCCCCTGAAAGTTTATTGCTTGAAAGATCGATGCATTTTAAGTATCTCAAATTCTCTTTGTACTCTCGATCCATCCCTTTCCACACTATTATTGCTGAATCCTTAAATTCGGCTCCAGATTGAACCTTCAAGAGAGAATTAGGAATATATGCAATGATGCTAAGAGTTGTAGAGGTATGCTTCCGTTGAATCGATTGGATCGAAAAGCAAGAACTATCAGATTTGGTAAGCTATCCCCTATCCATGTTGGAATTGTACCGGAAAAATTATTATCTCCAACATCAAAAATCTGAAGCTGATTGCACATATTCAATGATCGAGGCAATTTCCCAATAAAGTTGTTATTGCGTAAATTCAGTGATTGAATTGAACATGTTGAGCCCATCAAGTCTGGAAATTTTCCAGAAAAATTATTGTTTGCCAAATTTAGGACAGTTAAATTTTCAAAGGGCCATGAACAATTGGGCAGCTCTCCTGATAGTAGGTTATCTGAGAGATCAAGATAGTTAAAAGTTTCCCCACGAACTGAACATAAGAAAGAAATTGATCCTGAAAACTTATTTTTGGGGAGATTTAATGATGTGACATTGGAAGGAACAAGGGGAATTGGACCTGCAAAATCATTGGAACTAAGATCGATTCCAGGATATTCGACAAACTTCAATGATAAATCTGGCAAAATGCCTTTCAAATGGTTATAAGAGAGATTTAAAAAAACTAGATTAGGAGAGAGGTCCCAAAACCAAGTGGGGATAGTGTCTGAAATATGGTTATTAGAGATATCAAGCTCTGAAAAATTCTTTTGAGTTTGGAGCCATTTTGGGAAATGAGGCCCCTGTTTGCAAGCCCTCAGTCTAATGGTTTGAAGTTGAAATGAAGGAACCCATCCAGAGCTGAAGTTCAAAGTCAACAATAAGTTTGAATCTAGGTACAAAAATTTTAGTTTGGGGAGATTTGACATGTGTTTAATCGGTTGTACTGGATATATAGTTCTTTCAATGAAATAAATTCAGTGAAATCTGGCAATGAACCACACAGCATGTTTTCGGATAATATCAAACTTTCCAATGCCCCTTTTGTGCAATCAGACAAGTTGAAAAGAAGGTCGGAAAGCTGTACAGTGAGATTGTTTGAACCTAGATATAATGTTTTTAAACTACAAATGTTTGTGAAGGCTTCTGCATCAATACCATCAATTTGATTTTCAGAGAGATAAATATGCTGAAGAGATGTCGTGTTTGAGAAAGCATATTTGGGAATAGGTCCTTGTAAGTTGTTTGCAGATAAGTCAAGATGGCGAAGGAATGTCATGTTTGAGGAAACATATTGGGGAATAGGTCCTTCTAATTGATTGAAAGAGAGGTCAAGATGAACAATGCTGTTACTAACGTTGGACAAGTGAAGGTATATTGAATTAGATAGATCATTCCCAGAGAGATCTAGAAGAGCAAGAGATTTAGAAAAATTAACAAAGGGAATAGATGATGAGGAAGTAACTAATGGAAGATTGCACCCACCTAACTGCAATTCTGTTAAAGATGGGAGTTCACTCATAACTTGCAGCCAATCGACAGCTTCCATAAGATTAACATAATTTAGACTAATGTGTCTTAAAACGGAGAGATGGGAAAGCCACTCAAGTTTGTCAGCATACATACCAAAGTTATAGTCGAGATCAAGAGATTGCAATCTTGATAGATTCCCAAGTTGATAAGGAACTCGACCATCAAAACCAGAGTGGGATAGATTAAGGTGCCGCAGTTTGTTAAGCGAGCCAAAGAATTCTGGGATTGGCTGTCCTCCAAAATCATTGAAACTCAAGTCCAAATAATTCAATTGCTGCAATTCAAGCAGGGAAGAACTGAGGTTACCTGTCAAAGGCTTTGAATTGAATAAATCGAATGAGAATTGAAGATTGAGCTTGAGCACGTGACCCGTCCGGTTACTGCATGAGACACCTCTCCATTTGCAACATTCTTTTTTGTCGTCGTCATCCCCCCATGAAGAAAGATGGCCATATTCATCAACGAGGCCTTGTTTGAACCTCAAGAGTGCATGTCTTTCCCTCTCTATGCACTTTATTATGTTACCATCTTCCACTCCTGAATTGAATCCAAAGACATTTTGTAGAGAGACAAGTGAAAGTAAAACGAGCAAAATGAAAAGCAGTTGAGGAGACCTTCCACTAGTCATCATTACAATCAAATGCATATAAAAGCGAGGATGAAGATGAATAAAAACACAACTGTTTAAGATTTGTAGAATTGTTTGGTTGCATGTTTGAGCTCACAACCAACACACATTTATATACTGAATGACTCGTGAGTTTGATGTAGACCAAAAAGAATCCATGTCCTCATATCAAAACAGACAAAAAATGAAAAGATATATTCACACACATTCACCATGACCCAATGGCCCATCACTCAAAGATCTATCCCAATCACCCAATGGCCCAACACGCATTCACCATGACCCATTGATAATTATGATGTTAAACCAATGAAACCAATTGCACTACGTACTTCATAAGTTTTGTCATTATCATTCATCAAAATTTATTGAAAATAATTGGATTTCATTAAAAAGGTCCCAATTATATATATATAGAGAGAGAGAGAGAGAGGTTGGTTTTTTTAATATTACAAAGCTTAACAATATTACAAAGTAAAATAAAGCTTTTTTGCTTACCTTCGTAATGCCACTGAGTTAGCTCTATAATGTTACAAAACGAAAATCCAAAAACCCTACCTCCAACAATTATGTGGTACAATTATCTGGTATATATAATTCGAAATTTTTATAATACTAGATTTGACAGCATATGTAAGGCATGTGTTATTTCAAATAAATAAAAATTCAATAATTAAATACATTAAACTCTTTCTCATCTTGACGTGAGTTGAACACGTAACTTCTGTGTAGCAAATTTTCATGTAAGACTAAAATGAAAGTGACAAATTTGTTTGAAAATTTTCAAATGTGATTTGAAATTTCAACAGAATGATGACAAATTGACTTTTTAATAATTCATATATTATAATCTTATATAACTATAGTATTTAATTATAATAACAGATTTGAAAATTGATATAAAAGGCAAATGTTTAACTATTATCATTTTTTTTAAAAAAAATTCTCTATCCTACCTGTGTGTCAAATGGGTTTGGCCATTTACACCACATCTTGGAGGAGAAAATTCAGTGAAAGACCTGCATGGACTTGGAATTCTGGCTCCCTCTTTTGTTGACCTCAACGCTGTCGATTGTGGCTGAAAATACTTGCCATGTGAATGTGGAAAATTAGGACTTGTGGACGAATACCAAATTGTGTCGACTAGTAGTTACAAACATAATATCACTATTTATTATGTTTAGTTTATTAGTAAGAATATATTTTCACTTGGTATTATTTTCATTAGTGAAACTTTGTATTATTTTCAGTTTTGATCTCCATTTTTTCTCTGTTTTATTTTTATTTGATTATCTTACATCTGTTTTCTCCCGTTTCAAATTTTCTAAAGAGAAGTATTTGAAACGGGTAATATTAAAATAAAATGGAGTGTTTTTAGAAAATTAATTAATTTTTTTTTAAATAGAGTGTCTTTAGAATAGGAGTGCCAAAAAATAAAATGGATAATTTTGGAAAAAAAAAATGTCTTTATTTTTTAAATTTTAAATTTTTAGAATGTAGGTGTCTTTAAAAATAAAGTGTAAAAGGAAAAATATTTAATTGTACGAAGAAACTCTCTAAAACAAAATAAAAATTGTCAAATGATATATCTAACCCTCATTTATTAACTATGCCTACATATTTGAAGGTAATTTTCTAAATATATTAAGGATACGAGAGTTATTTTGACATCAAACAAATTAAATTGGAGTTAAAATTTGAATATCAATACTTGTTAACTTGAAAATGTTAGATTACATTAGTCATATCTCAATCTTTCTCGGAAGCTACTTATTTTTCAATCACATTAAAATAAACTTCACATATGGACATAATAAATTGACTTAGAGTCCTTGTCAATGAATTCAAAATTTTACGGGAAGATAGATTAATACTTTTCTTGATGGAAAAACTTGTGGAAATTGTTTTCTTTCTTGAATAATTATAAAATATATATCATTCCAAATGTTAGTACGACCAAGAAGAATTCATGTCCTCATATCTATATTTGCTAACTTGATGGACTTAATTTTCCGTCAACGATTGTTATGCAAATCAAAAGTCAAAAAAAAAAAAAAAAAAAAAAGGAGGAAGAATCTTGTGTATCAAAATACTCCCCTAAAATTAAATAGAACATGTAACTTCTATTTAACATCTTATATAACTATAGTATTTAAATACAATAACAGACTTGAAAATTGATATAAAAGGCAAATGTTTGACTATTATCATTAAAAAAAAATATGAATTGTCAAATTTTTATTGTAGCATTCTGTTGATCTTTATATTTTATATAACAAAATGAAGTCTCTCCATTAAAGGAAGTTCAAAACATAATAATTTAGGGCCAAAATTACAAGAAGAAAACATTTATCACTAAAGACACACCGTAAGTATCTCACCCACTTACACTACACGACACCACCCATTCACCCAACACATCCAGCTCAGTGGTGTCACTTACCACTAGGCTATGAGTTCAACTTTGTTAACAATTACACAATATTTATATATAACATATACAAGTTCTTAAGTTTTAATCAATTATTTTGAATCAAAATTTGTTGGAACAATTAAAAAATAAATAAATAAATAAAAACTTGTTAAATTAGGTTAGGGTCTATCGGAACCTAGTGACATCAATTGTTATAAGCACAATTTGGAATGCAACTATCTTGCGATTTAATGAACAAATGATGTTTTTCTATATCTTATGATTTAATGAACAAATGTAATACTCTAATTCCTATCATAAAATAGAAGAGGAAATGCACAACTATTTTCCTAAAAGTGGATGTGCATTATAATATTTAAGGTCACACCATATTTAAGATTGATATTCATCTTGTTAGAGAACCACTGACGAACAAAATAATTTATATTGCCTAATTTTCTAATTTATATGGTAATTTAATTATTAATCTGTTTCGCAGGAAAAACTTCAACAACAAAAAAATTCAAGAATATCAACAAAATTAATTAATTATTATACTTGATTTATTTTCTAAACTGCCCATTTTAATTATCTTCCAAACTTAACTCACCCCATAAATGCTCTCTATATATTTTCAAAAAAAAAAAAAAAAAAAAAAAAAAATTCTCTCTCTTACACACATCCAGCACCCCTCCATTAAATTATTTTGTTTCCCTTTCATTTCGTTTATTACAATATGATCAAATTAAATTCTAATAAAACCCAACATCCATGAATAATGTGTTTATCTAAAAAAAAGTTTTTTTTTTTTTTTTTAAATGCTTTAAACCCTAATTTTATTTGCTTATTATTATTATTATTTTGCATATAACTTATATTATTGAATAAATTGATAACATCATGTATTTCAAAGCAATCATTATTTAAAAGTACATTTGAAGTTACTTGTATTATTTTTATTTTATTTTTTCTTTCATTGTCACTAAGTTTTTTTTTTTTCTTTTTTTTTTTTTTTTTTTTCCTTTTTTGCTCTCTAATGAACACAATATGATAAATAAATAAAAAATGGAGGGGTGTTGGTTTGCTGGATGAAAAAAGGTACATAACTTTTTATATACAGATTTTCTATTATCAGTTTGTCTTGACAATAAATATATCAGGACGAAGAATGTGGACCACTAGATTTACATACTTTGACTCAAAGTGTATGCACTTGTCAAAACTTCTTCATAATCTGTGATCCACAGTCTTCGTCCTGATATATTCATTGTCAGTTTGAAGTGATATAAGATATATTAGTTCCTTGCATTTGGGCTTTTGGATTTAAATGCTTTGATTTGGCTGCATGCACCTGTCAAAACATTTTTTAAAATCCAATGACCTACATGCAAGGAACTGATATATTTTATATCACTTCAAACTGACAATAGAAAGACTATATATATATATACAGATTTTCTGTTATCAGTTCGTCCTAATAATAAATATATCAGAATAAAGGTCTACATTTTTCGTTCTGATATATTTATTACCAGGATGAACTGACAATAAAAAAACTGTAAATATATATATATATATAATACTTCTCTAATCAGGACCGTCCTGCCTTTATAATTTTAGGACGTCCAATAACAACCACATATTCACAATGGGTCCACAGCCTCACATTAATAAATACTCACACCCAATATGAATGTGTGGCTGTGGTTGGACATCCTTAACTTATAATTTCAGGACGTCCTTACTAGAGAACCACCTTATATATGAGTTTTTTTTTTTTTTTTTTTTTTTTTTTTTTTTTTTTTTTTTTTATAATATACAAAGAGCATTTATGGAAAATATATAGACAGCATTTATGGGGTGAGTTAAGTTTGGAAGATAAATAAAAAATTATAGTTTTAGAAATATATCAAATAAATTTTTGAATTTTATAAACCGAGGCATTATTAGAGCATTAGTGGGTTGCCAATAGCACTACTCGATAGAATAATACTTTTCTTGAGGAAAAACTTGTGGAAAAACTTTTCTTTCTTGAATAATTATAAAATATATATCATTCCAAACTCGTTGAGTACAACAAAGAAGAATTCATGTCCTAATATCTATATTTGCTAGCATGACGGACTTAAGTCCATCAACGATTGTGATGCAAATCAAAACTGACCAAAACAAAAAAGATCAGGAAGAATTTTGTGTATCAAAATACTCCCCTAATATTACTCCAACACGCATTCACCATGACCAATGGCAATGATGTTGATAATTGCAGTACGTGCTTCATAAATTTTCTAACGTTTTTCACAAGTATAGCCCTTTGTCCTTATCATTCATCAAAATTTATTGAAAATAATTGGATTTCATTCAAAAGGTCCTAATTATATATATATATATACACACCTATAGTCGTGCAAAATGAAAAAAAAAAAAAAAAAAAGAAATGGAAGAAGCTGAAATGACATTGAAATTTGCACTAATTCAAATAAGATGAAGGTTACATTTTGTGAGGAACAGATGGAATGGCAAATTACCTAAAAAAAAACCCCTATTAAAACTAACAAGAATACATTTATACCCTTATTTGATATGAATCTTTTGTGTAATTGTTTGCTTTATTAAGGATGCAATTGTCTTTCTTCAAATTACAATTAATAATAATAATACAAGAGAAATGTTATTGACAATTATCTGTTTACACTCAATTTTATTATATATTTTTTATTAATGATAATTTTAACCTAAATTAAAAGTATTAAATAAGATAAAAAGGTTCTAAATACACTCCAAACCATGTTTTTTTAAAAAAACAAGTTTTTTTTTTCATCTTTAGTTTATTTTTTCCACTTTTGTAATTTTTTTTTTTTCTGTTTTACAAACCCTAAAATATCTTCTTATTCTTTTCAAAATAATTTTTTATCTCACACACCATCAAAAGCTCCATCATTATCATCACTAGTTTATATATATATATATATATATAAGTTTTTCTGTTTTCCAGTTCAACCAAATATGAAATCGGTTTTTTTTTTCTCAAATACCACCTACTTTCAATCATCGAAATCACTAGAAAATATATATATAAATTTCTTTTATCCAGTAAAATATATTTTATTTTATTTTTTTACTCAATAAATTTTTTTTTATTCAACTTAAAACCCAAAAGAAAAAAACAAATGTTGTTTTCCTATTTTCAAAGATTGATCTCCAAAATAGTTTTCGTATTGTTTTGATCTCCTCACTTTTGTTCAATTTTATTCTCTGTTTTATTTTTATTTAATTACTTCACATTCCCGTTTCAAATTTTCTAGAGAGAAGTATTCAAAACATGTAACATTAAAATAAAATGAACTGTCTTTAGAAATTTAATTTTTTTTTTAATGGAGTGTCAAAAGATAAAAGGGATAATTTTGGAAAAAAAGGAAATGTCTTTTGAATTTTTTTAAAGAGAGCTTCTCCTTACAATCTACAAATTGTCTATTCACACTCCAATTTAAATTTTTTTATTAATGACAATTTTAACCTAAATTAAAATTACTAAATAAGACCAAAAAAAAAAATTAAAGACACTCCAAACTAATTAAATTATTAAAAAAAAAAATTCTCTCTCCTAAATCATTAGATTAAATATTATGTATTAAACTCTCTCTCCTAAATCTGTTATTACCATATTAAACACTCTCTCATAATTAATCTCTCTCCATTTTTTTTAAATAATCATATTTCCATACTTTTTCAATAAATCTTTGATTAATAGTTAAAGAAAAAAAAAACTTAATTTTTTTTTAAAAAAAAAGACATATGAAAGCTTGAATTGTTGCAACTAGATTCGATTAAACTTAGAATTTCTAACACTAATGAAAGAATTAAAGTTCTCTAGGCAATCACATACCTACAAGAGTAACAAAAAGCATTTTCATATTTCGATTTAAGGTGCTTATTTTTTGAGTTTTTTTTATTTTTATTTTAAATATATATATAAATCAAGCTTATTAGTAAGTTTTTTTTTTTTTTCTAAAATTAGAGATATATATTGGAGGAGAGAGAGTTTAATATGGTAATTAAAAATTTACGAGGGAGTATTTAATATGTAATAATTAATCTAATGATTTAGGAGAGATAATTTTTTTTTTAATAATTTAAATCAAAAAAAGATAAAAGGATAATCTTGTAACAAAATGAAGTGTCTTTAGAATTTTTTTAAAATTTAAATTTTGAGAATGGAGTGTTTTTAGAAAAGTAGTGTAAAAAGAAAAAATTGGATTGTCAAAAGAAGCTCTCTTTTTTAAATTAAAATTTTTTAGAATGAAGTGTATGAAGAAAAACATTGGATTGTAAGGAGAAACTCTTTAAAACAAAATAAAAATTGTCAAATGATATATCTAACCCTCATTTATTAACTGTGCCTAAATATTTTTAGGTAAATTTCCAAATATATTAAGGATACAAGAGTTATTTTGACATCAAACAAATTAAATTGGAGATAAAATTTGAACATCAATACATTTTTTTTTGTATAGAATCAATTGATAGAATTAAATTGACCTGAAAATGTTAGATTACATTATTCATATCTCTCTCGGAAGCTACCTATTATTCAATCACATTAAAGTGAACTTCATATATGGACGTAATAAATTGACTTAGAGTCCTTTGTCGATGAATTCAATTCTTATGGCAAGATAGAATAATACTTTTCTTAATGGAAAAACTTGTGGAAAAACAATTTCTTTCTTGAATAATTATAAAATATATATCATTCCAAACTCGTTGAGTACGTCCAAATGTGAGTTCGATTTCTAAAAGAGTTATGCTATATCAACTCAAATTTATAACTCTATTTTTTGAATTCAATATCTCAACCATTCATTTGCTCATTGTTCTTTAATCCAATGGTTGAAATATTGAAGTCAAAAAGTGAATCGAAAATTTGAGTTAATATAGTCTAATCCTTTCTAAAATACAATGAGAGAGGCAACAAATGAGATTTATTTTTTTTTCAAAAAAAATAAATAAATACAAACTTAGATCGAGACCAATACCCATCAAGGGCCTATTGGGACTTGTGACTTGTTTAACTAAAGGTGTTTGTATGAAGTGCAGAATTACGGAAGCCACTCGACTTTTTAAGAAAATAGGACTTTGATTCATGGGCTTTGTCAAACTGGCAATACAATTGTTGCCCTTCAGTTACTCGAAGAGATAGTTCATAGGATTAGTAATTTTGGTGTTATTTGTAAGTTTAATGACGTTTGGTATGAGAGTATGATTGATGGTCTTTGTAAAGATGGGTTTATAGATAAAACCAAATAACTATTTTGGAAATGATTGACAATGGAATCCCTGTGACTGTAGTCACTTTATACCTCTCTCTTTTCACGGTTTGTGTTGTTGGTGATAGATCTAACAAATCTTTAATTCAGATAAAGAAAAAGAAACCAACCAAACCATATCAATCTCAAAAGTCTAATCAGTTTAGTATTTACTTAATATAAATGTATTCCATCTTTATCATCTATGTTTGATCTAAGTTGGTCGGTATGAGTCTCCATGATCTTGGTTTTCCAGATCATGGAGGCTCTTCCGAGATCTTACTATTTTTTTTTTTACCTTAATATTTTCTTAATTTTATTTTTTAGTTTATCAATTTTAAAGAGGGTATGAAAGTAACTTCATCACTTCAGTCAAAGTCAAAGGTGTAATTTAACAGTCAACAAGAACCAAATTGGTATTTCTGAAAAGTCGAGGACCAATTTGGTACTTGTAAAAATGTTAGGGACCAATTTGGTCACTTATATAATAGTTGCAAACAACTTGAATTTTTTTTAAAAAAAAGTTTAGGACTTGCCCAAAAAAAAGTTTGTGTTGGACTTATTTTTTATTTATCTATTTTATTCTTTGAGATTGTCTTCAAATCATGTTCCAGATTTCCTTGACCCAAATTTTTTGCCTAACACAGCTTATATTATATTAATGCAATATTGAGCATTTTAATGAACATTTGGTGCACAATTATAATAATTTTTATTTATTTAAGAACTATAATTTTCAACTGAAAAATAAAAAATCTCATCACTAATATTGAATATTCACTATCTTCATTCATTCTTTGTTTAATAATAAAAATAAAACAAAACAAAAAAAATTACATTTTCAAAAAAAGAAAAACTCTTAGGTTCAAAAAGAATAATAATAAAGTTGGGTTAGATTGGGCCACCAATAGGATCCAACACTTTGTCAGCCCTTGAGTCCAAACCCGATTAAAACTCCGACCCGTCTCTGTCCCTTTGATTCCCAGCACGATGTCCCCAATTCATCAGCAAAAATTATATAGGGTTTTGAAAATGAGAACTTTCAAAGCTACAACTTCAATTCACAGAAATGGAGTCTCATCTTTGTCTAATCTTTTTACCACTCCACACCCAAATTCCATTTCAAAAGACTCAGTGATGGCCGAGGAAGACCGAGCTCGGCTTCGTGAATTCCTTCATGGGAAATATAAATCAGGTGATATCAATCTCAATGAAGCACTTTACTTCTTTGATTACATGATTCATATGCAACCCACTCCTCCCATGTCTTCATTCAATGTTTTGTTTACTGCTCTTGTAAAGAATAATTATTATGATCATGTAATTTTGTGGTATTTGGTGCCCTTCTGAGGAGGGGTTTTAATCCAAGTGATGTGACTTTTACTTGTTTAATTAAGGGTCTTTGTATGGAGGGTAGAATTATGGAAGCCACTCGACTTCTTAAGGCAATACGATTGTTGTCCTTAAGTTACATGAAGAAATAGTTCATAGTAATAGTAAATACGGTATTATTTGTAAGCCTAATGATGTTTGATACCATAGTATGATTGATGGTCTTTGCAAAGATGGGTTTATAGATAAAGCCAAAGAACTGTTTTTGGAAATGAAGGGCTAGGGAATCCCTGCGAATGCGATCACTTATACCTCTCTTATTCACGGTTTGTGTTGTGTTGGTGATTGGGAAGAAGCTAAAAGCATTTTTATAGAAATGTTGAATCAAGGTGTACAACCCTATACAGTGACATTTAGTGTGCTGCTAGATGAGTTTTGCAAGAATGGGAAGATAGACAAAGCAAATAAGTTGTATGAATTGATTATTAAGAGGTGTAGAATCCAATAAGTTCACTTATAGCATACTTATGGATGGTTATTGTTTAATGGGTAGAATTCACGATGCAGAGAAATTGTTTGTTTCTATGGCAAGTAAGGCGTGTATGCTTACCGTTGTTAGCTACAATATTTTGACAGATGGGTATATTAAGAATAAATAGGTAGACCAAGCTATGGATCTTTAATGAGAAATGATTTCGATTTTTGAATGAAATTAGGCTTACATTTGTTACTTAAAACATTCTACTAGTTGGCCTTTTTATAGTGGGTAGAGTTGTAGACGCATGGGAACTGTTTGATGAGATGCAAGTTAATGATGTTGTACCTAATTCATATATATTTACAACTTTTATTGACGGGCTTTGCAAGAATGGTTGTGGTCTAGATGCATTGGAATTCTTTCATACTTTAGAAAATCGCTAGTTAGAAGTTACCATTGAAATTTTCAATTGCCTTATCGATAGATTGTGTAAATCTCATAGGACGAAGCTCGATGAGATTTCCAAGAGTGAAAAGATGGATAAAGCAAATAAGTTGTATCAATTGATGATTCAAAGAATTGCTTAATGGATAGAATTCATGATACACAATAGTACAATACCAAACTTAAGGATGATTATTGCTTAATGGATTGAATTCATGATACAAAGAAATTGTTTGTTACATGCAAACATACAAAGATTGTTAGATTAGATTCTGCTTGACATGTTAAAAGAAGTTTGTAAATGGCTCGAATTATTATTATTCTTTGAGATTGTCTTCAAATCATGTTCTTGATTTCCGATAAAGCATATCTATAAAAAGTACAATTTCCATGACATGTATAAGGGTGGGGATATCATCTATAAGGGTGGGGATATTGCCATGGTGCCTCCCGGCCAAGAAAATAATTTAAGCACCCAATTTAATTAGTACACACATGGATAAATATAAAAAAAATTATAGATATGCTTTAACCAATCATTAAAATGTCAAAATCGACCTCATTAAAACTATTTCAAAATCCATGTTAAAAAAACACTATTTAAAACATGTTTAACATATATATTAAAAAAAATCAACCATAGATTTTGATAAACCGACAAATTCTATTTCATTATTTTCGTTATTATTTATGAAAATAAAATCCTTCAGCCCACCCTAAGAAAAGTTAGAAACTCTCACTAAAGTCTGCAAACCATTTTATAGGGTGGGGAACTAGGGATAGAGGTGTCAAAATGGCTGGATTTAATCTGGTCCAGGTCCAGTCTGATCCGACCCTTTACTGTATACGATTGTTAAATAGTTTGGCTCAATAAGTACAAACCCGAAATATGGTCGGGTTTTGGAAATTTACTGTACAGGCTAAGCACGATCCGAATTCAAAAAACCCAAACCCGCAAAGTAACTTTTAATAATTTGTTAAAAAAAATATATCACATCAAATTGGCTTTAAAAATAAAGAGACGAAGACTATGACTTGGGGAATATCACATCAAATTGTCTCCTGGGAATATGTAAGAGACAATGACTTTGGGCAGTTGGGGTGATAAAACCCTCTATTTCCTCGTGGTTTCATAGTGTGTGATTTAAAATTGAAAGTCTTGTACGTGTTTTGTCAAGCCAAGATTGCTCCATTTTAGAACTTCGACTACAATTCAAGGATTTAGAGTCCATTGCGTTGTTTTGGATCTTCGTTTAATAGTAGAATTTGGATCTATGGAAAATATTGTGTTGTTTTTTTTTTTTTTTTTTTTTCTTTTTCTTTTAGTTGAGTTGTTTAATGAACATTTGGTGCACAGTTATGATATTTTTTATTTATTTAAGAACTAAAATTTTCAACTGAAAAATAAAAAATCTCGCCACTATCTTCACTCATTCTTTGTTTAATAATACAAATAAAAGAAACAAAATTACACAATATTCTTTTATTAGAAACTGATTTTATTTTATTTTTATTTTTATTTTTATTTTATTTACACAAGTTTAAAAAAGACTAAATACCCTTGGACCGTTTAATTTGACTAATGAAAAGTTAATGAAGAGACCAATTTTATATGTTAATAAAAAGAGATTTTCTCCTTACAATCCAAGTTTTTCTTTTCACACTTATTTTTCTAAATGCACTTCATTATAAAAACTTAACTTTTTCTTTAAAAAAAAATTCTAAATACACTTCATTTTTTTCCAAAATTATCCTTTCTATCTTTTGACACTCCTTTAAAAAATAAAAGAAAACAATTCATCATAAAAACCTAAATTTTTATTAAAATCAATTTGTTTCAAAATTATTATTATTGTTTAATTGAATATTTCAATGATCATGATTTGGGGGAGAAAGTCATTCATTGTCTTATCAAAAAATAAATAAATAAATAAAGGCAAATAAAAGGGCTGTTAAGCTTTTAAGGGAGAAAGTTATTGTTGTTTGTATATGTAAACAAAAAATCAGCAAAAGTCACACTTTAAAAAGATTTGATTTTAAATCATTCTCATTATTTCGGAATCAAATAAAACTTTAATCATATTAAAAAAAAAATGTTTTAGGGTTTGAGAAACACAATAAGATAAAAAATAAAATAATAATAAAAAAAAATCGAACTCTAGGAAAATTGTTCCGTAGTGTATTTAGAATTTCTTTGTAGTTCCTAGTAATTTTAATTAGGATAAATTTGTCATATAATAAAAATAATTTAAAATTGAGTGTAAAAAGAAATTTAATGGATTGTCAATATCATCACTCTAACAAAAATTAGGGACCAATTTAGTCTATTTAAGATTTTAAAAAGTCTTCCATGACTTATTTGGTAATTGTCCAATTTCAAATAAAGGGACCAAATTGATAAATTTATGATAATCAGAAACACAAATGTAAGGATTAAAATAAAAATTTAAAAATAAAAATAAAAAAAAAATAAAAACAGGACAGGACTGCTGTCGCCTAGCATTGCTCTCTAATTCATTTGTAAATGAAATTATGAAAATCCAACAATAAGAACCGAGGAAATATTATACATAAATTATTCTACAAACATTTCATCAAGTAAATGAAATACCAAATTATAGTTAGCATTTGAGGCTTAAATAATATCTTCACATTTCCATTCCGTCTTTTTTTTTTTTTTTTTTTGAACTGCAATTTTATTCACCAAACCAGAGCCAGGAAGGCCAAGGAACCAACAACAAGAGAAAAACATGCGAAACAGGGCAAACACACACCTGTTAACACACACAAAGCAAACACAGAGAGCCCACTCAAACATACAAAAAACACCAGAAAAAAGAGGCATCTGGAAACCCCAAACAGACAAGACCAACACACAAAAACAGAGAGCCCATTCTGTCTTGTCTTGTACACCTGCCCTGAAAATGAAAAACATATTGTCAAAATTTCGGCTATATTTTCAAAGTTATTGTAGTACTAATATCAAAAATGGTACTTGATATGTATTACCAATATTTTATAAATTTAGATCCCTCCATATCCCAAATACATGCTTACTTTCTTGTCCTGAACATATGCAGCACATTATCGGGTGTATCACAATTCATAACATGGTCACATGAAACAGAAGAAAAAGGAAAAAACACATATTAGCAATGATTTAGTATTCAATTATCAGAAATTGCAGAAATCAAATTATCAGTTATCACAGCAGAAGGAGACATAAAGGTCAGATGTTACCGTTCAGCTTCTAGCGATCATAATTCATAGGCTGCCTCTGAAGTTTGGCTATATTCAATACCATTGCAATGTAAAGCCTGTCTTTTGTTTGGTTTAGAAATTGGAAATAAGCATGTCTCCATGATCTGTTCAAAATGAGAGAGCCAACAACTCCCCAAAATCCTACTATGAATCCAATCGCCACACAAACGTAGAATTCTAGAGTTACGATCACATCCTCTTTGCTGTCGTAGTGTGTGATGATGGCTGGTGCTTCACCCTCCTGACACTTGTTCGGAAGGGGGGATCCACAAAGTTGAGGATTTCCCATATATGAATTAGCATCAAAGCTCTGTAGTGCCCAAAGGAATTGTTCCTGACAAGTTGTTGTTTGACAAGTTCAACATGCCAAGAAAATTCAAGGAAGAAAAGCTAGGAGGAATTTCACCGATAAGCTGATTATTTGACAAGTCAAGCGAATCAAGCAAATTTAAATTGCCGATTTCTGGAGTGATTGGTCCAGTTAAACAATTTCTTGAGAGATTCAAGGATCTTAATCCCTCGAGAGTTGTAATTTCAACCGGAATTTCCCCCGAAAGTTTATTGCTTGAAAGATCGATGCATTTTAAGTATCCCAAATTCTCTTTGTACTGTCGATCCATCCCTTTCCACACTAGTATCGCTGTGTCAGCATATGTGCCTCCAAAACCCATGCGCGAACTATAATAAAAACTATACCCGATCCTGATAGTAGAAGTTGAACTCAATTTCTGAACCATTGCAGTTAAGTTATTGAGACACTTTGGTATTGTCCCTGAGATGTTGTTCAGAGAGAAATCCACAAGTTGGATTTTTGATAGTTGGCAGAGTTGTAGAGGTATGCTTCCGTTGAATCGATTGGATCGAAAAGCAAGAACTATCAGACCTGGTAAGCTATCCCCTATCCATGTTGGAATTGTCCCAAAAAAATTATTATCTCCAACATCAAAAATCTGAAGCCAATTGCACATATTCAATGATCGAGGCAGTTCCCCAATAAAGTTGTTATTGCGTAAATTCAGTGATTCAATTGAACATGTTGAGCCCATCAAGTCTAGAAATTTTCCAGAAAAATGATTGTTTGCCAAATGTAGGACGTTTAAATTTTCAAAGGGCCACGAACAATTGGGCAGCTCTCATGATAGTAGGTTATCTGAGAGATCCAGATAGTTAAAAGTTTCCCCACGAACCGAACATAAGAAAGAAATTGACCCTGAAAACTTATTTTTGGAGAGATTTAATGATGTGACATTGGAAGGGACTAGGGGAATTGGACCTTCAAAATCATTGGAACTAAGATCGATTCCAGGATATTCGACAAACTTCAATGATAAATCTGGCAAAATGCCTTTCAAATGGTTATAAGAGAGATTTAAAACAACTAGATTAGGAGAGAGGTCCCAAAACCAAGTGGGGATAGTGTCTGAAATATGGTTATTAGAGATATCAAGCTCTGAAAATTTCTTTTGAGTTTGGAGCCATTTTGGGAAATGAGGCCCCTGTTTGCAAGCCCTCAGTCTAATGGTTTGAAGTTGAAATGAAGGAACCCATCCAGTGCTGAAGTTCAAAGTCAACAATAAGTTTGAATCTAGGGACAAAAATTTTAGTTCAGTGAGATTTGACATGTGGACTTCCGTGATTGTACCTTCCAAAGAATTTGACGAGATATCTAGAAACTCAAGCTTGAGAGGTTGTCCAATACTTGTGGGAGTGATGGCATTTAATCGATTGTGCTTGATATCTAGTTCTTTCAATGAAATAAATTCAGTGAAATCTGGCAATGAACCACACATCATGTTTTCGGATAATATCAAACTTTCCAATGCCCCTTTGGTGCAATCAAACAAGTTGAAAAGAAGGTCGGAAAGTTGTACAGTGAGATTGTTTGAAGATAGATCTAATGTTTTTAAATTACAAATGTTTGTGAAGGCTTCTGCATCAATACCATCAATTTGATTTTCATAGAGATAAATATGCTGAAGAGATGTCGTGTTTGAGAAAGCATATTTGAGAATAGGTCTTTGTAAGTTGTTGCTAGATAAGTCAAGATGGTGAAGGAATGTCATGTTTGAGAAAACATAATGGGGAATAGGTCCTTGTAAGTTGTTGTAAGATAAATCAAGATGGCGAAGGAATATCATGTTTGAGAAAACATAATGGGGAATAGGTCCTTGTAAGTTGTTGTAAGATAAATCAAGATGAACAATGCTGCTACTGACGTTGGACAAGTGAAGATATATTGAATTAGATAGATCATTCCCAGAGAGATCTAGAAGAGCAAGAGATTTAGAAAAATTAACAAAGGGAATAGATGATGAGGAAGTAACAAATGGAAGATTGCACCTAGGTAACTGCAATTCTGTTAAAGATGGGAGTTCACTGATAACTTACAGCCAATCTACAGCTTTTGTAAGATTAACTTTATTTAGACTAATGTGTCTTAAAACGGAGAGATGGGAAAGCCACTCAAGTTTGCAATCTTGATAGATTCCCATATCGGTTAAAGAGATTGCAATCAGAGAAATAGTGCATCTCAAAGAAGAATGTGCATGATTAAATATTTCTTTTTTTCCACTAGGCTGCCTTCCACTATGCTTCTACTCTATTTTAGATTCATGATTATCTCAAGGCTTCACAAAGCACAATCCATACTTTATACTGTGGTACTGTACTTGTCGGCAGATTTGTTATCGTTTAATTATGCAAATTTCTTTATCATTTTTTGTTCATATGAACTGCTTTGGCATGTAAGCACAATTGGATTAAATCTCACTGTATTTGGTAAATGTAAAGAGCTTGAGGACTTTAAGCTTTGTTAAATTATTTATCATTGGAACTCTAAACCTCACTTCCCACATAATCCTATTCATGCATTTTTTATTATAACTTGAAAGTCAGGGCCAATGTGGAGTTGAAATGGAATGTGAGATCTTGAACTATATTTAGGGAAGCTTAAAGTAAAATGTTGGTCATTTTTGGTATGTGGGTGGTAGTGGTGAGTGGCATTGGATTTTGGGAGGCATAAAATGGAAAAAAAAAAAAAATGGATTTACACAAAAGATGTACAAGTTTTGAAGAAGAAAATGGAAGATCGGAAGATATGGGTAATTTAAATAAATAAATAAAATAATAATAATAATGATAAAAACTACTAGTTTAATTATTTTAGTTGTTTTGATTTTTTTGTTGTTGTTTAATTGGAAAATCTAGTAGTTTAATAAAGAATATAAAAAGGTTTCAAGGTTTTATTTTAATAAGGGTGTTCCATGTCAATAATAATAAATTAGGGATATATAGGTCATATACTTCTTTTTTAAAGGTTTATTTCGAAAAGCTCCTAGGGAGGAGCTTGTGCCTAGTAGAGGATTAAACTCTACTAGTCTCTACTGAATTTAAAATAGACAATTTTAAAAGTCCAACCAAACAACTCTAAAGAACTCAAATAGAGGTTCGTAAACCTTTTGAGCCAGTAGAAAGCCCAACCAAACAAGCACTAAGACATTACCTAAAAATATAATGAAGGAAATTGGACGCTGGAAGCCTGGAATGAAATTGGGGGAAAAAAAATTTGAGTTCTTTTATTTTAAGATTAAAAAAAAAAATGTGTATTCAGTATTCACACAATCTCTGTTGTTTTACTGATTTGTAAATTCAGCGTTTTTAAAATCCTTTAAAAAAATCACGTGAAAACCATTTTGGTGACATTTTTCTTATAAACCCTATAATAGCTATCAATTACATCATTTTTGAAAAGCGCCATAAAGTTAGAGTCGTAAAAAATAAAATTTCTTGTAGTGGGTACATGCCCCATTTGGTGCGTGGAATTGAATTGGACTATTTTATGAGATTAAATTGGATTGAGATAAGACTCAGATTAAATGTGATTGGATTGGACTGAACTGGAATATAATATTATTATGCTTTGTTTAGAGAAACATAGGACTGGACTGAATTAATATCGTGTTTTGTTTAGTAAAACATGAGATTGGACTGAATATAATAATTTTTTTAAAAGGAAAATGTAATAATATTTTTAATTTGATAATATTTTGAAATTGAATAATAAATTATTGAAATATGTATATGAAAAAAAAAATGTTTTAGTTTATATATTATTAAAGTAATAATATCCAAAAATATTTATAAAATTTATATTATTTTTAAATAAATTTAAATATTTTTCAATTTTATAAGTTTTTTATTTACTAATATATATATATTTATTAAAAATATATAGGTGGGATTATGGTGGACCCAACAAATTTAGATTCTTCAATTCCATTAGGATGAATTGGAATTGAAATAATCTCAGTCTCTAGTAATCGAATGAAAATTGAATAACAAATTATTAAAATAATTATTTTTGATGAAATAAATATTTTAATCTATATATTATTAAATTAATAACATTAAAATAAATTTTAAATAAAATTACAAATTTCAATTGATTTTAAATAAATTCAAATTTTATTATTTATTTATTATTAAATTATTAAAAAACTAAAAGAAAAATTAATAATAAAAAAAGTCTTGCACAATGCAGGACTAACAAACCCACCTATCATGCAAGACTAATAAACCCACCAAACCAAGTAAGTGGGTTTATTAGTCATGTGTTTTGCAAGACTAATTAACTAAAAAAGGGCACACCACAAAAAATTGATATTTGATGACTAACTTCAGTAACCATAATAAGATATTAGTCACAAATGCGCACTTCATAAATTCAATTTCTTCTACTACCAGATTTTTAGGATTTATGACTAAGGATTTAGTCACTGAATAACTCATTTGTCGACAATGTCTAATTTAGTTGCAAAAATATATATTTAGTTGTTGACTTTGGATGACTGTGTCATGAATAGTTGCAGAATGTTATTTCCTACAACCATTATAGCATGGTAGTGACAAGAAAGATAAATCATAGATCCAATTCATTTCTCTACTAATTGTTATGTGATTTGTGACTAAAGATATAGTCAAGGAAAATTGTGTTTGGTGACTATGCCCAATTTAGTCACGAATTAGGCATTATTTTTTTGGCCCATACATTTCCCTCCAAATGCATATTTTTTTGAGACTAGTGTTTATTTTTAGTAACTATAATTTTAGTCGAGCAATAATTCTTTTGGTGACTATTATTTTTAGTTGATAAAACAAAAAATAATTTCGGGTGATATTCTTTTCCTCCAAAGTATACCTTGCGAGACCAACTATAAGGAATTAATAACTACATGTTTAGTCATACAAGGAGTTGCACTATTAAAAAAATATATATATGTCGATTACTGGCGAACTATTTTCAACGGTGACAATTGTTGTCGTTAATTCATCCTTTTCCGACAAGTAATTTAAATTTTACTAAAATGAGTTTAAATTATTAATTGATAAAACTTACTAATTTTTCAGTAAAATGTTGATTATAAAAAATAATCAATAGCTTTTTCAAAAAATAAAATAAAATAACAATCAATATATTAATATGCATTTTCTATTGAATATGAAGTTGAAGCAAAATGGTAAAATAAATAAATAAATAAAAAAATAAAAAAATCTTACTTTATTATAAGATAGAAGATATATATATATATATAATGAGACTTTTTAATAAAATATTAATTCCAAAAATAATATCTCAATAGTATGCAAAAACATAGATTCAATTAAAATAGTACATAATATCATTAGTTTATATATAAAAGGTATGCAAAATGTATTATATATGAAGTTGTAGCAGAATGGTAAAAGTAACATTGTCATTTCTATAAGGGTGAAATTCATTTTTGTTCCTCTAGTTTGACTTATTAGCCAAACTGGTCCTCTGGTTTTAAGAATTGTCTAGTCTAATCCTTCTGTTAACATTTTCGTTAGAAAAGTGGAATCTGATAGGGTGGAATTTGACAGGGTCAGAGAGTCAAATGACCCTACTGCCTCTTGTAACTGTTGAAATGTATTGAAAGACCAAAATGACTCTCTATAATTAAATTAAATAATAAAATTTTAAAACAATTTGAAAATAAAATAAAATAAATAATTAAGAAATTAACAAAACCCTAATCTATCTATCTATCTATCTATCTTCTTCTTCAACACAGTACATTTCACCAAACCCTAACCTTAGTTGTCGTTGCCCAAACACCATCCATACCATTCTTTGTCTTCTTTCTCGATCCTCTTTTTTCTCTTTCTCGATTTCTCGAAACCATCACAAATCACCACCGAAACCAACCGAACCACCACCACCACTTCACCAAATTACACAGCCACCACCACTGTTCGTTGACTCGAGTGCCAACGTCCACTGTCGTGAGTCATCCATCATTGACGTGCTAGAAAGCTTCACCAGTCACCGAACACCAAACCGCAGCGATCAATGTCGCCAATCTGTTCGTCAGAAACTCCATCTCTGTGCCATTAATGTTGCCGAAAGAGGGGTGGTTAACGGTGGTGGTGGTGGTTGACTGTGGGGTTGTGTTATGATTGGAATTTCCAGAAAAACAATTACAAAAGAGGTAAGAATGTTGAGAGAGAAAGTAAATCCCTAAATGCCTTTCGCTTGCCACTTCCACATTTCATATTCTACATCTTCACTTCTCTTCTCATTGATTTCTTCCCTGATTTCTTCATTCTGATAGGTTGATTGGTGGTTTTGGTAGAGAGACAGAAAGGGTAGAGTTGAGATAGATGGTGGTGCGTTTCCGTTTTGGAGATGGATGGGTTTGATTTGACGATGGGTGTTGGATTTGGGTTGGTTGGATTTCTGGAAAACTAATGGAGATGGTGGTGGTGGGTTTGATCTGGGGTTTTCGTTTGAAGGCTGGGTCGATTTGTTTGTGAAGGTTGTTTTTGGTATATATTGATTTGATTTTAGTGGTGGTGATTGTTGTTTAGTTGTGAATTTTTTGGGTTGGTTGGAGATTTTTCGGTTCAAGATTTTTTTGGGTTGTTAAAAAAAGGGCAAATTTTGGATAGTTTCCTGACAAAACATTTTCAATAAAACTTCCCCATCCCCCACCTTTTTTTTTTTTTTGGGTGGGGGGGGGGTGTCAAATCTACTGGTTCTACTTCAGTCTCGACCAGCTTTAACCAGAAAAAAAGGGCAAATTTTGGACAGTTTCCTGACAAAACATTTTCAGTAAAACTTCCCCATCCCCCCCCCCCCCCCCCCCCCATTTTTTTTTTTTTTTGGGTGGGTGGGTAGGGTATGGGGATGAGGATGGGGGACCTATTGTAAACAGAGTTGTTTTGGTGTAAAATTTCACACTTTATTATTGATAGAAACACGACTATATAAATACATCAGAGACCAATTTAAATGAAACTCTCCTAGAGATACATTCTGTGATAGCTGTACAAACCAAATACAAATATACAACATAACTAATATTAATAGAGGTTTAACACAACTACAACACTTATCATCCAATATGCCCCCTCAAGATGGACCACGACAAGAGAGGCCAATCTTGTCTTTGAGAGACTGAAAAAGGGGACGAGATAATGGCTTAGTGAGAGCATCGGCAAGTTGATCTCTTGAAGACACATGAGAGACACGAAGGCTGCCGGACTGCACCTGATCCCAAATGAAATGAAAATCAATCGCGACATGCTTCATACGGGAGTGAAAAACTGGATTGGAACATAGTTGAGTAGCTCCCACATTATCATAGTAGATGACAGGTGCAGAGGGCAATGTGAGACCAAGGTCAGTGAGAAGGAAGCATACCCAATTGAGCTCTGCCGCTGTAGCTGCAACTGATCTGTATTCAGCCTCCGTGGATGAACGAGCTATAGTAGATTGCTTCTTTGAGCTCCAGGATATTGGATTTCTCCCAAGGTAGACTATGTAGGCACTAGTGGAAGAGAAATCATCTTTGTTTCCAGCCTAGTCGGCATCAGAAAACGCATGAAGAGTGACCTGAGAATTGCGATGAAGTACAACCCCCTCATCTAATGATCCACATAGGTAACGGAGGAGACGCTTCACCGGGTCCCAATGAGTAGACGTGGGCTGGTGCATAAACTGTGATAGCTTGTTGACGGCATAAGAGATGTCCGGGCGAGTGAGTGATAGATACTGAAGACTCCCTACAACCATTCGATAGGTGGTAGGATCACTGAGAGGTGTACCAGAGTGAAGACTGAGCGGTGGATTTGTAGGTAAGGGAGTGTGGATAGGTTTAGCACCGGTCATGTTGGTGCGAGAGAGAAGATCCAGTATGTAACGCCTCTACGACAGTAGAATACCATGTTCGTGCGGAACTACTTCAACACCAAGAAAGTAGGATAGATGACCAAGATCTTTCAGGGAGAATCTCTGAGCTAGACTCTCAACAAAACTATCCACATAAGCCGAGTGATTACCTGTGAGAATGATATCATCAACATATATGAGAAGGTATAGTATGTTACCGTCAGTATTCAAAACAAATAAGGATGTGTCAGCATGAGAATTCTTGAACCCAGCAGCAAGTAAAAACTGACGCAGCTCATGGTACCAAGCTCACGGGGCTTGCTTGAGGCCATAGATAGCCTTTCTAAGCTTGCAAACATGTGATGGACGGTCCGAGTCAACAAAGCCTGGGGGCTGCACCATAAAAAATGTCTCTGTGAGATGACCCTGGAGGAATGCATTATTGATATCCAATTGGCGTAGTGGCCAGCCATGACTGATAGCAACACTGAGAACAAGGCGCACGGTGGTTGGTTTGATGACAGGGCTGAAAGTCTCAAAATAATCCACACCCGGACGTTGATTGAAACCCTTGGCAACCAAACGTGCTTTGAATTTGTCAACTGAGCCATCCATTTACACCCCACAATGTTAGAGGCTGCATCCAGTGGAACTAGCTCCCACGTACCATTACGAATGAGCGCATCACACTCCTCGGACATGGCCTTGCGCCAATTCGAGTCTTTCAAAGCTTGCGTCACTGTTGTCGGTTCAAGAACAGATGTGGACTGCAGTTGGGCGTGTAGGTTCAGCCTCTGAATGGGTTTGTGAATGGCATTCTTGGCACGAGTGGTCATGGGGTGATCATTCACAGTTTGTAGGGTCACACCTGAAGTGGAAGACTGCTGAGGAGGGACTGAAGCTCGGGCAGCTGACAGTGGAGGCTGTTGAGGTGGCATGGAGACACTTAGTGGTAGTGAAGATTGTTGCGGTAATGCTGAAATATTGGAACCAGTAGCAGCAGCTGAAGTGACGAACTCAGCAGGTGGTCCGGCAGCAGATTGAGGCAGAGCTGGTGACCCCAGCTGAACAGCAGCAGATGGAGATGTTGGAGGCACTAGCTCAGTGGCAGTGATAGCAGTCGGCATTGTGAGCTGATGAGAGGCAGCTTGCAGCTTGGATGCAGGGCCTTCACATGGAGACAATTCCTGAGAGAGCACAGCAGAGGATGGTGATAATGATGGCCGACAAGAGTGTGAGGCAGACACGGTAAGGATAGGTGGAACCCAAGAGCTGATGGTGGCGGGGGTAGGACGGTCTAGAGAGGTGTGTAACGACTGGTAGGGAAAAACTGACTCTACAAATTGAACATGTCTTGACACAAACATCCTGGAGCATGACGGGTCATAGCAAAGATAGGCACTTTGCGACAATGAATATCCAAGAAAAACACACGAGGTGGACCTGTTATCTAGCTTGTGAGACGAATACGCCCGAAGCCAAGGATAACAAAGACACCTGAAGACTTTCAGTTTTGAGTAATTTGGAGGTTTACCAAAAATCTTTGCATATGGTGAAGAGAGACTGAGAGTAGGGGTTGGCATTCTGTTTATCAAATACACAGCGGCAGCAAATGCATGAGGCCAGAAATGCAATGGAAGAGATGCATGAGTGAGCAACGAAAGACCCGTTTCAACAATGTGACGGTGTCTCCGTTCTGAGTACCCATTATGTTCTGGGGTGTGGGGTGGGGTTGTGAGGTGAGAAATACCATTCAAGGCAAGGTGATCTTTGAGAGACATGTAATCACCACCATTGTCTGTGTAAAGAGTGATGATTTTTCGTGCAAAATATTTTTCCACAATGGCTGTAAACCGAATAAAATTGTCCTTAACCTCTGATTTCTTTCGAAGAGGATAGAACCATATATATTTGGTGTGGTGATCAACGAAAATTAAGTAGTATTTAAAATTGTCATGAGAGATAACAGGTGATGTCCATACATCTGAAAATATGATTTCAAAAGGATGAGAAGAGACAAGAGATGAAAATGAAAAAGGTCGATTATGACTTTTATTACATTGACAGAAATGACATGAAAAATCTTTTGACATAGGAGATGACACATCCAAATTAAAACTTGAAATAATATGCTGTAAGATAGGATAGGCCGGATGACCTAATCTATGATGCCAGTTTGAGGAGGTGGTTCGGACGCTGGAGAAGGCTAGGACCGGTGTGGATACTGGACTAGAAGTTGGCCACTCATACACGCCATCCTTGGTTGTGCCTCTCAGAAGAACTGCCCCCGTACGAAGATCCTTCACATGAAAAGAGGATGATAAGAACTCAACATATACAGCATTAGTAGCACAGAATTGTGAAATCGAAATCAAGTTCTTTTTCATATTGGGTACACAAAGAATATCCTGCAATTTAAACATATTATTTGAAGCACAAAGAGATGCGGAACCAATGTTTGTGATTGAAAGACCTGTACCGTCACCAATCATGACATCGTCGGATCCACTGTAAGGTGCATGAAGCGACAAGTTGTTCAGATCCGCCGTCACATGGTGCGAAACCCCACTGTCAAGAAGCCATGCGGGGTTCTGAGAGGAGGTAGCGGTAGCATAGTGAGCCCTGGGCTGCCAAGGTGTTGGAGACGACACATTTGGTGGTGCTACAGGTGTCTGAACCGGGATCATCTGAAAAGAGGGGCAGCGCTTGGCGGAGTGGCCTTGCACACCACATACCTAACAGTGGCCTAGGTAGGGGCGTGGAGTATATTGTGTGCCACGGTTTGATGGACCTGAGTTGCTGGAAGGTGACCGAGATGCTTGAGAGGAAGGCTGTCGCCAGCCCATGTTGCTAGGAGCTGAAGGACGCCAGCCATTGTTGCCCTGCTGCGAGCGCCAATTTGGGCCAGACTTGGTTGTAGGATTTGCTGTGACAGGGAAAGTTGATGGTTCCTTTCTGCGATTCTGAAGTGTAGCCTCAAAGGTCAAAAGCTTATCATGAAGTTCATCAAAGGATATAGGATTGTCCCTAGCCTGAACAGCCCGCACCAGTTCTTTGTAATCATCATCGAGTTCATCAAGGATCCTCTCAGTAAGATCATCATCGTCCATAGGAGCACCAAGCAATGCAAGTTCATCTGCACGAGCCTTAACTGAATGAAGAAAATCAGTAATTGATTGTGTACCTTTAGTGGAGTTTTTGAGGAGGGCTTTGATTTGTTTGATGTGGCCACGAGATGGTTTGGCATACGTATTTGCAAGGATTGTCCATGCTTCCATTGATGTTTGAGCTCTAGCAACAAATGAGATGATAGTAGGAGATAGTGAGCCAATAATTGCATTCAGGATGAGTTGATCCTGTCGAATCCAGATGCTATAGGCAGGGTTAGGAGTGGTGACTGCAGCCACGGTTATAGAAGCCGGAGGACAAGGTTTAGTTCCATTGATAAAACCCAGAAGATCGTATCCAGTGAATAGGGTTTGAAACTGAATCTTCCAGGAAATATAGTTGGTGGAGGTGAGTTTGAGTGGTGCTTGGGCTGAGATGTTGATGGTAATAAGATGAAACTCATTAGATCTCAGAGTTGTTGAAGTGGTCGGTGTGACATTGATGATTGTAGGAGGCGCTGCAGAAGAGCTGTTGACAAGAAAGGAACCTGTCGTGGTTGGAGGCGCTGCAGAGGAGCTGCTTTCAGGAGGAGAGTCTGTGTTTGTGGTAGTCATTGATCGATGAGAAGAAAAGAAATAAAGTTTGTGATTTTAGAAGGAGATCGTGTGCTCTGATAGCATGTAAACAGAGTTGTTTTGGTGTAAAATTTCACACTTTATTATTGATAGAAACACGACTATATAAATACATCAGAGACCAATTTAAATGAAACTCTCCTAGAGATACATTCTGTGATAGCTGTACAAACCAAATACAAATATACAACATAACTAATATTAACAGAGGTTTAACACAACTACAACACTTATCATCCAATACCTATATCCATCCCCACTTCCCCAATGGCCATCCCTATTTGGAAACCTCCTACCCTTATCAACAAGAGTTATGATTTCTTACCCAATTATGCTTGAAAATTCATGCTGTCTACATAAAATGTGAACAAAATAAACATGGAATGAAAGGAAGGCGGCAAGGAAATACAGGAAGTATTGAGCAAACAGGGGCAGAAGGGGCAAAAAAGGAAGCTTGCCCACAAAGAAAGTGAATGGCGTGTCACAATAGCGTGCTAAAGGACAAAGAAAAGTAAAAGAGAAGTATAGCATGGAAAGAGCCATTGCATATTAGTTTTGGCATTGACAATGTGTAACCTTTTAGTAACATGTTCAATGTAATTTTACACATTGAATCTTCACCAAGCAAGTAGATTAAATGTTCATAAGAGAAGATTACTGAAAAGGAAGAGACAGGTGAAAAAAGAATGAGAGGTGTATAAAGTATAATCATTGCATGTACAATTTACCATAGTACCATACTAAACAGTCTAATAATATATAACTCAGCAAATTACCTCAGGAACTTCTTCCATTCTTTCTGTAGCTCAAGGAACTGTAGTCAAATCATGCTTTGGAAATAAAAATTGTTTATCACTTCCTTTATTGTTGTCGCGGACTCGCGGCTCATAACAATTGAAGGATCCTTCTTAGTTTGCTGCAATTGCACTACCATTAGTGAAGCTATCTGCACAACCATGGAAAGCAACTTACAGTCAGAAGAAGCTGATCTTATATAATTAAGAGAAAAATCTTATAAAATTTCCATGTCTTAAACTTAAAGCAACTTTCATGCTTTAAAAAGTTCATTATAAGAATTAACAACTTCAAAGTTCAACACAACAGACAAGAAATTTGAGCCCCAACACCCAGCGCCCCTACAAATATATAAAATATTAAGAAACCAATAAGTCAGGTAACAAGAAACTATAAGAGGTCCGCACCTGCTGATGAAGCCGCTCTCTCTCGCTTGTCCAATTCTGTGACTTCTGAATCAAATTCAAGAGTTTTCTTGGCAGAATCAACTCAAAGGATTCCAACTCAATTTCCCTCATAACCTCGCCAACACTTGCTTTATTCAATTTTGTCTCTTCAATCTTCATCACCAACATTCATTTCTCTGACAGATTTCTAGGGTTTGGCTCTGTTGTAATGTTAAATGTTGTGTGTGGAAATTGGAAAATATATTGGATATTGTCGAACCAAACCGAACCCAGTTTTAATGGAAGGATTTTCTAGTTGAAATGAAATTCTTTACAATTTTAGCAGGTTGTACTGCTATCTGTTAGAGAAACAGAGTTGAGTGAAGGAGAGGGGCATGGTATGAACACAATTGAAGGCTTTTCTCAGTTGTTGATTGTGGTTACTTGCAACTTTATTTCCAGGTAATTAATTCACTTTACAAACTTATTTACTTGCTTTCTTGCTTTCTTGTTTGTTAATACTTAATAGACTGTCTTATATATTTGTGGATTTGTGTTTTGATTGAGGTTGCATGACGTTCTTGGTTGGGCTTAGAAAAACATTTTATTATCATCTTACACTACTGTAAACAAAGGATGGATACACCAGTCTAATAGTGAAAAAAAAGAAAAAACACAAATTTAAGAGCAGATTTAAGATACACTAACACTGGTACTGAAATCTGAATGGTTTCAACTTGTAATGATAAATGGTGGAACAGGTACCAGCTGGACAACTCCTTCAAGCATCTGTATAACCTTCCTCATAGTAGGCCGAACACTAGGATCTTCTTGAATGCACCAAACGGCAACCATCACAAACCTTTCAACCATATCCATGTCACTCGTGGCCTCTGGGTCGTTTTCCATCAGAGCATCTAATTTTCTTTCCTGATCGCAGTCACAAGCCCAATCTGTTAGAATTGCTTTCTCCGCTGTGCTGTTGTCTTTATCTACGCTTCTACAAAGAGATATGATCTCCAGAAGCAGCACACCGAAACTGTACACATCAACCTTTACAGTGATTGCTATTTTCCTAAACCATTCAGGAGCTACATATCCTTTTGTTCCTCTGATGGCAGTACTAGTATGACTCTGATCCATCGTCAAAAGCTTTGCCAATCCAAAGTCAGATATCCGAGCAGTTAAGGAATCATCAAGGAGTATGTTTTGAGGCTTTATATCACAATGTATGATCTGGGTGCTGCACTCTTCATGAAGATACAAGAGCCCTCTCGCAATCCCCATGGCAATTTGGGTCCTCATATTCCAATTCGGTTTTGAGTCTCCAAAAAGGAAACTAGCCAAGGTGTCATTACTCATGAACTCATAGACTAGAAGTCGATTTTCTCCCTCATCGCATAATCAAACAAGTCGAACCAGATTCTTGTGATGTGTCTGGCCAATCACTTTCACTTCAGCTTTGAATTCCTTCTCACTATCTCGAAATATTATGTCTAACTTCTTCACTGCAATAGGAGTAGGACTATCAGAATCTGTTTTCATGAACCCTTTGTAAACAGTGCCAAAGGCTCCCCTTCCCAGTTCTTCCTTGAACCCATGAGTGATATCAACAAGCTCCTTGTAAGTAAAGCAATGCAAATTCATATGTGAAACACTTTCAACTTGATGAGGCCTCGTGAGCTTTTTATGATTAACCGCGAGAAAACCTAGACAACTTGCAGCAACTAATATGAAGTTGATAAACATAGAGCAGCTGCCTAGGAGTACAGATCCAACCATAATGAATATGCCCTCTTTCTTCTTTTTTGTTTCTCGGGCTTTCCTGGTTTTGATGAAAGCTGTCCCATTATCATCAGTGTCCTTTTTCCCATACAAGAGCGGCAATTTCTTCTTCCAGCAGGTATCAACTCTAAACACAGCTGCGCCACACAGACAGTCATGTAAGCAAAAAGAAACACACTCCTCTCTACTAGCAGGCTTGAGTTGTTCGTAATCAGATGTTGGCCAATCGGTGTTCTCAAGCTCTTCAACGTAATATAGATCTCCTCCATCTTTCAGCCCATCTTCTTCGCAACCTTGAATGAAAACTGGTTTACAGCTTCCATAAACATCATTTGGTTCAAGTAAAGAAAACCCTTTTGGGCATTCACATATTGGTCTTTGGCCTCCACTGAGAGTACAGATGCTATTATGTCCACAAGTTCCACTGCCTAATCCTTTTCGAATATCATTGTTCACACAAATGTCATCTGGCATAGTATGAATAGCTGACCAGTCACCATTGCCAGTGCTATTTTTGGGTTGAGAATACAGAATAAAACAAAATTGAGAGTTGCTCTAAGAGAATTTTCTTTAGCAGAAACTATCACTCCTGGTGTGATATTGACCCTCTGGCTGTTTTGTCTCAAAACATACAAGTAACCAGACTCATCAAAGACTACTCGGGTACCAGCATTTGATATGTTAGGATCAAATGTGTTACTCCAAAAATAGGCATCATAAGCAAAGCCACTTGGCAAGTTTATGGTATTAAGCACAGCATTTCCATCCTGAAGCAAACGGAATTGGAACCTTCCTTGGGAGAAATCAGTCTCTGTTCTTCTAGAAGAAACCACTCCACCCCTTTCCATTATCTGTGTAGGAAGCAAGGTATCGGTAGGATGATCGAAGCTCTGCCATAACTTTTCTGAATTTGTATCCACAATCAGAAAGTTGCCGGTATCATAAATAAAGCCGCCAGCAGCAGCTTAATGCATACAGATATCAGATTTCCATATCTCTGTGCCATTAGGATCATCAAGTGCCAAGCCACGATCAGCTGTAAGTTGTATTTTTTGATCCTCTCGGGACTGGTTTGTTAGAAATGCATACCAGACCACGGTTTTCCTTGGTATCCTGTAATACCATATAGCAGGCAAGAAGAGATCCTTATTGTCAAGTTGGTGAAACCCAAAAGCAAAATCCCTCGAAGGAGAAAGCCATGATTCTGACTTTTCACCTGCAGTGAGTGATTGACCCACACTTACAGTTCCATTTTGGGAAGTGGCTAAACATGGAAGCAGAAGCATGAAAAGAAGACAATAAACATTATTGGAAACCATAACTGAAATTATTAAGTTAGGATAAAGTAACATATCATATGAAGAAAAAAAAAATCTTATTTAAAATGAAGAGAAGGTGTTGAATATTCAAAGCTTGGGGCCTGAAATTTCATGTCATAGTGATTCTTGTGTGACAAGTCAAGATTCATGGGACCATAGCATTTAAAGTTATTAGACTTTAAATGATATTGAAGAAAAAAAAAAAAACAGAACCGGAAATAATTGGAAAAATATCTAGAAATGAGATTGTTGTAAGAAAAACCAAACACCAAAGACTAATGTAATATTTTAGAATTACATTCTTCATGTAACTTACATTCAGCTTTCTGGAATAAGTGAATCATGTGTGATGACTATTATATCATTGACTTGTTTTCGTAGAAAATTCTGAACATGAATACCATTTTGAAAGGTTGATTTTACTATATTATTTACTTTCTTGTTTCATTTTTAATTTTTAAGTCTTCTGCACAATTCCACATTGAAGAAAACTTGGTATGCAGCATTGACATTAAAATGGTTGAACAGGGTCCGAGGGTTGACTGACTTCAAATGAAATGCATCGATAGAAGTCTCTAAGGTATGAAATTATATATCACCTGTCCTTTAATCGACCTGAATTTTTTTCATTTATGATTAGTTTTGCGTATGCCTGTGCGATTTGGCTAAGTAGAAGAAACGAAAAAAATTTAGTCAGGAACTAGTATTCTATTATTGCCCAGCAAACGGAGAAAAGTAAAAGTTTGAGACTAACACAAACTATTTGACAGAGTCTGGAGAGTAAACGCTGCATCAAAGTTCAACTGGTCTTGAAAGTTCAATGTTATACATTGATGATTGATTGCTACAATTTCTGAAAAACCTATGAACAATGCTGCATGTAACATTAACAAACACAAACTCTAATTACCGGATTAGCAGTTAATTCACTTAGAGAAAGACATAGCAAAGAACATTACAGCTGACTGAAACTGATAGAGAAAAACTAGAAAGGCTGGATTCAATTTATGGCGTTGAATGGGCATGGACATGGCGGAACAAGCACTTCAACAACTCCTTCAAGCATCTGAGTAACCTTCCTCATGGTCGGTCGAAGAGATGGATCTTCTTGAATGCACCAAATGGCAACCATCACAAATCTCGTCACCTTCTTCATATCATTCAAGGCCTCTTTGTCAAATTCCACCAGAGCATCTAATACTCCTTCACTATAACAATCGTAAGCCCAGTCTGTTAAAAGTGCTTCTGATTCATTTCTTTCCATATCTACACTTCTTCTACAGCAAATGATCTCTAGTAGCAGGACTCCAAAGCTGTAAACATCCACTTTCACTGTGACGGGTAAGTTTCGAAACCATTCTGGAGCAACATAACCTTTTGTCCCTCTAATGGCAGTATGTGTTTGGCTCTGATTAAGCAACAGAAGCTTCGCCAATCCAAAGTCAGAAATTCTAGCATTGTAGTAGTCGTCAAGAAGTATATTTTGAGGCTTGATGTCACAATGGATAATCTGTGTGCTGCATTCTTCATGTAAGTACAAGAGTCCACTTGCAATCCCAAGGGCAATTTCGGTTCTCAGACTCCAGCTTGGTTTCAGTTCACCAAAAAGGGAGCTTGCTAAAGTGCCATTGCTCAAGAACTCGTATACGAGTAAACGCTGCAAACCATCGTCACAGAATCCGAGCAGTCTTACCAGATTCTTGTGATGAGTTTGGCCAATCACGTTTACTTCTGCTTTGAATTCCTTCTCAACGTCATGAAACAGAGTATTCAGCTTCTTTACTGCAATCAAAATGGTAGAACCTATATGATTAATCGTTCCTTTTTACACAACCCCAAAAGCTCCCTTCCCCAGTTCTTCCTTGAACCCATTTGTGGCTTCTTGGAGCTCTTTGAAACTAAAGCAACGCAAGTTTGTCTCGGCAACACTATCATTACCAGGAATTGGTTTGTTTTTCTTGTGGTAAACATAGAAAAAACACAGACAGACTGCACCAACCAATATAAAGTTGAAAAGCACCGAGCCACCTAAAAGCACTGATCCCGCAAGGATCAAATTCTCTCGGCTCTTCCTCTTTTTTTCATTCTCCAGATCTGGGAAGCGATCAAATGGGTTTGGAGGGACTTTACCTTTCCTGATTTTGATTAGAGCCTTGCCGTTGATATTGCTATCAACTCTTCCATTTGACAGTGGCAGCTTCTTCTTCCAGCACATGTCACCAGCTCGGAAAATGACAACAGCACACATACAATCATGCAAGCAAGACCGTCTACAACCTTCTTCAGTGAAAGGAGTCAAGAGTTCATAATCAGAAGTAGGCCAATCTGTGTCTGTGAGCTCTTCGTAATCGTATAAATCTTCCGGAGAACGACCCAGTTCATCCTCTTCACAAGTCTGTGTGAAGTTTGGTTTACAGCTGCCATACCGATCATTTGGATCAATTAATGAATATCCTCTTGGGCACTCACAGAATGGCCTCCTCTCTCCATTGAGTTTGCAGATACTGTTGTATCCACAAGTTCCACTACTTGCGGAAACAGAACTTGCACTGCAGATATTATCTGGTAAGGACCAAAAAGCTGTCCAGCCTTCATTTCCACTTGAATTTTTGGGATGCTGATACTGGATAAAAACCCCATCAAAATTCATGGTTGCTCTGTAATAAAAGTTTGAGGCTGAAGTTTCGACTCGACTAGTTAGAGGGAGTCTCTGATCATTCATCAGCTGTAAGTACAAGTAGCCTGACTGGTTGAAGACAACCTGGTGACCACTACTGGAGGTATTGGTATCACCATTGGTTTTAGTTTCATAATAAGGTTCATTGGCATAATCTGTAGGCAGATTTATTGTAGTAAGCACCAGATTCCCATCTGTTCTTAGTCGAAGTCGAAACCTTCCTGTGGAGAAATTAGTCTCTGATCGTCGAGAAGAAAGCAACCATCCTCTTTCCAGTGTCTGTGTAGGCAATATGGTATCAGTAGGATTCCCAAAGCTCTCCCATGCCATCATAGAATTGCTGTTGAAAAGCACAAAATTGCCTGAATCATTCATAAAAGCATAAGCAACAGTTCCGATAATCGGGGATCTCCATAACTCATCACCTTGAGGATTGGTAAGCACCATGCCAGAATTAGCAGTTAGCTGTAGTTTCGAACCTCTCGGTGCTGTGGGGCTAGGTGCTGTGGGGCTATCTCCATGTGCCCACCAAACAATGGTTTTCTCGGGAATCTTGTCATACCATATAGAGAGCAAGAAAAGTTCTCTGTCGTTTTCGAGTGGCCGGAAACCAAAGGCAAATTCCCCAGAAGGAGAGAGCCATGAAGAGGAGTTTTCTGTTGCAGTGAGTGAAGCTCCAACGGTTATGTTGCCTCCAGTTTGAGCATTCACAGTAGAAAACGATTGCAGAAAAAGGAAGGAAAAGAAAACTAGAATAACAAATGCCATATTGGGAGGATAATATATATATATATATATATATCAAGTTGGGTTGATTCTTTGAACACAAGCTGGATTGAAATTAATAAACAAATGAAGTTATCAGGCTATAAAAATGGAAGGGGAAGTCAAGCAAGTCTTTTCCGGTCCACTTTCCACCTATGGCGTGGTGTTTAGGTATGTGAATTGAATTTGTTTTCCTTGGAAGCTGAATTGAGTTACTGGTCATGGTAATTCCAATCAAATTGAATCATCATGACATCAGCACAAAGTGGGGTTGGTTAGGGTCCATGTCTCGTTCTTAGACCAGGATCCTCTTCTCATCTCACCTCATCCTCACGTTTTCCTCACATGTGATTGGTCGTTAATAAAGTGTCAATTATATCTTAACAATTCATTCATTGCAATGTTTATATGTCATGAGATTTAGTGAGGTGAAGATGAGGTGAGGTAGAGAGAGGATCCTTGTCCTTGTTCTCATTGTTTGACTTGTTGGTTACCGTCTAAATCATCATAACATCTACACTTCAATTATTGTTGATGTCAAGAAAAAACAGCTAGGATCTTGCTACATTTTGTTACTTGAACCTTGAATCACCTTGATACATAGATTCAAGGTGATTCAAGGTTGAATTGTTCAACCTTATAAAATTCAAAAGGAAGAGTAGTTAAACCCACATGTTAAGATTTTTCAATAAAGTTTACCATTTAAAAATTAAAAAAAAAAGGTTAATTGTAATAACATACCCTGAGTTTTTCTAAAAAAGCTTAATATTCAACTAATTGCTTTAATTACAATAGACCCCCTATCAATAGTTGACTTCCATCTAATTTAACTGTTGACTGAGGTTTATGTGGAAAAAGTCAAAAATGCCCCTATATTTTATTTGAAAAAATCTATTCTCTCTTCAAATAATCAATTTTAAACTATTAAATAATTTCTTTAGAAAAAACTATTAAATAATAAATAAACTGATAATTTTTTCATAAAAAAAAAAAATGAAGTATCAAATTGTTAATAAAATATAAAGTAAACAATTGTAAGAATTCAAAAAGGAAAAAAAAAAAAAAGATCTCCTCTCCAATATTTTAATAAAGTATATATATATATATAAAATAAAAAGCAAAAATAAAAAAACTAAAACAATGTATAAATTAAAAAAGAAACTAAAAAAAGAAGAATAAAAAGGTCGCAGAACTCCTCTAATATGGAGATCTGCGAATCTTATTGTTCTATTGGAGTAGATCTGTAGATCTCCATCCCTTTACAAGCACATCAACTTCTTCTTCTTACTAGAATCATCTCTCTCTTCAGGCTTGATTTTCTTTGCAGTAGAAAGTAATAAGCAGTTCAACAAAGTTTGAATTCTTTGGAATCCTAATAACTCTAAACACAAATATAATTGAATCTTCTTGGGTTCTTTCTCCCCATGTTTTTCCTTCTTCTTCAAACGAAAAACAAATGACTTGAAATCAAAAGGAGATTTCCCAAACAATCCAAAATAAGTTACAGTCTTACAAAATTGAAGATCAAATTTCTTCAAACCCATCAATCGCCAAAAAATTAATTTTTGGCTTCAATAGAATCAAACAAGAGTAGATCAATTAAGCAAGAGACTGTCACATGCCCCAATCTCATCCCGTCATAACCAAAATCCCTCCTTGGAACCAATCGAAACCATTCCACTCCAAGACAATCTTGTATTTTTATTTTTATTTTTATTTTTGGATTCAAAGCCATTAATGGAGAAACAATTCTCCATTTTTGGGGAGGAGATATGGTTCTCGATTTATAGAGGAGAACTAGATCTCCGACGACCTCCACCAGTCCAAATCTCCCCAAAAAATGGAGAGATCTATCCAGATCTCCTCTAGAGATCGGTCATGGAGGAAATCATCCCTCATTTTTAATTAAAAATATTTATTAGTATATTTTTTTCCAAAAAAATAAAATATGTTGTAAATGACCATTTTACCCCTTGCAATCAAGTCAACCGTTATCTCTAACAGATTTTGACTAACGGTAAAGGAGCTGCAGCAATTAAGGAAATTACTTGAAAATTATGCCTTTTGAAAATACTTAGGGTAATTTACTGCAATTAACCCAAAAAAAAAAAAAAAAAAAGATTCAAAAGGAAGAGTAGTCAAATGTTGAGATGACTTAGAGGTACATAGTCACAGGTTGAGATTGTAGATTATTACAAAGGAAATTTTAGCAGCCACACAAAGGATCAAAGACTGACTTTTCAACCAAAAACATCATTAAAGAAGATGAGAGCAAAGTCCATTGAAAAGTCGATGCAACAAATTATTCCAAACTAGTTTTAGTACAGAAACAGCTGTAAAGACAAGATTGGAAATAAAGAGTTTACAATCGGAGGGTTTACAATTGGAAGAGTACTAGATACACTCTCCCAAGAGAACACTTTTGCTCACTCCCATTCAAGAGCGGTAATCATTACCCCCTCTTAAATAGATTACATGTGTCCATAGAAGAGTAAATTTTTAGATAATTTTATCCTTCCATAGACACATGTCATATGTGAGATGAGTAAGAGCATCTCCAATGCTAACATGGGTTGTGAAAAAAATAAGTGCCACATAGGATAAACAGCCAATTAGCTAAAATATCCTTCTTCAATGCAGCTGTGGTCATTCAACTTCAAGCTGAGGTGGCAAAAAATTTTTTAGACACTGTCAAGGTGACCCTCTGAAATCAGAGGCTCTGTTCGACAGCCATATTTTGGCTTAGTCAGCAAAACCCGCTATTTCTTGTACTTGATTTTTCATTTGCCGCCTTCTTTCTCTTTGTCTTTCTCTCTTGGCACTGAAAGACCCAAATAAGAAAAAAAAATCAAATTGATCGATTTCTTTCTTCTGTTCAAGCTATGGCAAGTTCTTCTTCCTCTACAAGAGTCCAAGTTGCTTTGCTTCCCACAACCAGCATGCATTATTGATCACGACAACTCCATCACAAAAGCAGAAGCTAGAACTCGACATCAGAAGCCAGAACTCGACATCGACAACATCGACAGTACGTTTTCATCTCTCTCACACAATTGAAAATAGAAACCCACTCTATCTCCACATTTGTTGCTTGTTATCTGATTGCTTCATTTCTACACAAAGTGTAGCCCCCTTTCTGTATCATTTTGAGTAGGTTTCTCGGGTAAAACTGGGTTTTTAATGTTTCATTTGAGGTTTTTGTAGGTTTTTCTGATAGCAGGGGTGTTTCGGCTCTAAATGGAGATCTTTGGGCAATTAGCGCAAATATGGAAAGTTTGGGGGCTTGGATCAGAGCGCTGCGGTTGGTGCACAAGCGGCAAGGAGGAGACAGAGATCCTCCAAAGTTGCCGCGCATGAAGTGCCGCGGTCGTGCAACAGCGGCAGAGTGGCGACAGAAACCCCTCAGGGTTGCCGCGGTCTAAGTGCCGCGGTTGGTAGACAGCGGCAGAGGCGCGACAGAAACTTCTTCGGCTTGCCGCGGTTATCCAACCGCGAAAATGGTAACCGCGGCAGAGCGACCCTTCGTATTCCAGAGGACATTTTGGTCATTTTTGGGTCCCCTATAAGTACCCCTTCTAGGTCATTTCAGAACACACCTCCCCTAGCTCGAAATATTGCAGCAAGTTTCAATCTTGGCTCATTCCTACACACATCACCTACCCATCCCTTACAACCCACCAAAATCTTACCTTTCCCTAAGATCCAAACACACCAATCCCACCTCTTTTCCATAGCCATCATCACTTCACCTTTTGAGCAAGAAGAAGGATAGAAAGAGAAGAAGATCCAAAGAAGAAGAGGAAACTCTCCAAATAGTTTTCTCTATTCTCTTTCTCTTTTGTTCTTTATTGTAGCCATGTACTCCTTATTTCACATTTATTGTATGGTTACTAGTTGTAATATGATGAGCTAAACTCATAGTGCTAGGATTTGATGAAACCCCACCTTTGACTATACATTTAAATGAATTGATTCTTGTTTATCCCTTATGTGCAAGATTGTTGTTTGTATGGGTATTTTAATGTTCTTAATGCTTTTCAATTGATTGATCTCCTCTTGAATGACTTTTGTGGTATGTTATGCACTAACCAGAGACGCATGCCACGTGTTCGATAAAATGCTCCCCTATGCATGCTTAGAAAAGTAGACCTACTTAGGCTAGCGTATAGGACTCATTTAGTACACCAAAGTTCGTAATGAACTCATTCGTACATTCCGGGTAATCGAAGGATAAGCTTGGGTATGTTTTGAGTGTGACTCACTCTACTTGACCAAGATTGGGGGTCAATATAAGGGTGTACGATTATATGAATTGCATGAGTACGTTCGGGGTTATACAATCGAGTCTAACTAGAAAGTCAATATAAGGGTGGGGTGTAGTCAAGTCCTAGCATATTTCTCTCCATTATCACATTCGAGTTTTATTTTGTGTTTTTCATTTCATCGCTTTAGTTTTAGCATTTAATCAAGATAGTTTACTTTGTTTGTTTTGAACTACCATCATTATCGATTGTTTGAATAGCAATTGGACTAATCAATTTCGGTAATCGATCACTCGATTCCTTGGAAACGAACTTTACTTTCCGTTGTGCTACTCTCCGAACTCGTTCTATTTCGAGTGTCACTTGAGTGATAGCCATTATCTGATTATTTCGACCAACATTCAACTGATTTTTTTCAGTTTTTATTATATCTCTAAAACATTTCTTTTTTTATTCATTCCAGATTCCTCATTTGATCCCTACCTTTGTTCTGGTCTTCAATCAAAGGGGTATTTGATCTGGGTTTGGTATCTTTTGTTTTGTTTCTTTAATTTATTTTCTTATGGCTTTGTTAATAGTAATCTGTGTATATATAAATGTTAGAAGTCCTTATTTGTTCAATTAATTGAGTTAGTAAAGCTTTTTCTTACACTTATGTTGTATGAGACTAAGATATTCTAATTTAGAAAAAAATGTCATTATAATTGCTCTTAGAAATTGGCTTCCGTTTGTGATTGATTGTATGTGTTCAATTGTTTCTGGGATTGTCATGATATATTGGGGTCACCCTTGCTAGTTGTTCTTTCTTTAGATTCTGGTAGGAGCAGCAAAGCCAGAGATGAGTTGGGTTGTAGTGGTTCTTTCATTTGAAAAACTATTTCTTTGTAATCGAATTTAAAAACGAAATCTTGTTAGTTATTTTAGAAGCTCTATCGCTTACAGGACCTGAGCCAACAAGAGGACTGCCTAGAGCCCTCTTCAATCTCTGAAACAAAGTAACAAATTCATGTTCTTGTTGTTTTAAATTTTAACATTTTTTTAGCAATTTATTATATTTCATGGATCTGGATTTTTGTTTTGCCTGACTATATGAAAATCCATGAAATTGTGCATTAAATCTGAAACATATATTCCTTTATCCATCTCAAATTGTAACAAAATCTAATGGTGGTGAAGGGTGTGGATTTGAGTGGGAAACTATGGTCAACAACATAATGGAAGTTGATCGGAAAATGAAAAGTTATAACTTATGAATTGTCTTGTTAGGCAGTGCAAGAGTTGGCAAGAATAGAAAGGATTTTAATATGTGTGGTTGAGACAAAGCAACTCATCATGACATTATTAGAACCAACAAGGGAGTCATAATCCGTGTGTTCATCTCTAGATAATTAAGTGAATATTGCAAGAAAGGATAGATACTCAGTGTTCAAGTTTCATGCCTAGCATATATTATAATTACCATCAATCACATTATGGTAGCTCATATAATGCAAAACAAAGGTAGGGCGTTAGTTGTTAGGCACAGTGAGGACAGGGTGTGGTGCCTCTACATGTGCCATTAAACCAGAGTCCACTAATTGCCATTGACCTCTACAGTAAACACCGGCCGGATTGAGTATACTATTTTTTGATAATTGTTCTCCTCTTTTAAGTAGACACAGGTTCAGAAAATGCGAGTTGGTAGGGATTATTTTGACTGGTATGACAATAAATTCCATTGTATTCAATGGTTTATGTTCAACCAATTGACATGGAACAGAGCTCAAACAAAGATGGTGAGTAATTACAGGAGCTATGGGATACTGATGTTGTATTCATTCATAGATTCCCAGAATTATGAAAAATCTAATTCGCTGATGACATATTGATATCGCTTCGAACTTTTTGATGTAGATTTTCATATTTATGTATACATGTTCTCTAAGGACATATCTATATGCACTAGTATACTTTGTAGAGAATAATAAAGTGCCTTGAAAACTCTCCCATCTACTATTAGGATTCAACAGAATGATGTGAAAAGCTGTTGTCAATGTGATGATTTTGTTGAAAGGAGAATTATAATAGATAATCAAGCCATAAATAATGGATAGTTTGTGAATCAAAAAAAAAAAAAAAAAAAAAATTGAGTTAGTAAAGTTTTGAGCTGCATAATTTTGGTGGGTCACTCATTTATGGGTTCATTTAATTGGATATGTACCATGATTTTACACTAGCCACTGTTTCATAGATTTTTGTTTATGGAGTTTGTGGAAGATTTGAAAAGTTTCTATTAGATCTAGTTCACATTTTGTGATTCAAGTAATGAGTATTGGTGGTTTCAAAGCTTGGTTGTGTTTCAGGTACCTATTTGTGGTGTTTGTTGTGTTATATATGGATGTTTGTAATTTCTCATCTACTACATTCATGTAACAGCAAGGATAAATGACTATTTTAGATTATTTTAGATAAATGACTATTTTGAAGCTAGTGCTAGATGTAGAGACAACCAAAACTATTTGTCTTACTGTCAACAGCTAAACTATGAAGCCGTAGGTAAAAAATCTAAAATATTAATTTATCCTTGCTATTAGAGTTAGTTTGGAACAATAGAACCTAAATGCAGTAGTCATTTGGATGTTGAGTGTTTTTGTTTGTTGAATTAATTTTTTGCAGGCATTATTTTCGAATGGAATCACAAGAGTCTCAACAATTCTTACAATTTCAACATCTTCTCAACGACACTAGACATATAAATGCTAGTGAGTCGGTCAATACTCAATGTGTTTTTAACTCCTCTCAAATCCACCCACAAGCCTCTTTGCCACAAGCTAACCAATTTGGTCCTTTAAACCTACCCTTCCAGTCTAATTTTGCTTTTAATCCAATGAATGCTTCATATCCTTCTCATTTTAACCAACAGTTCGGAACCGGCATCTTGTTCCAAAGTCAATTGAATGCTCCCAAACTTCCATTTGACACTCAAACCGTAAATACATCAAAAGGATCCAACAAAAAATACAAGGCCATCAAAAAGTCCAATATCTCTCAAACTTCATCACCTAACAAAAAGTGGACTAAAGTTGAAGATGTTTCACTAAGAAAGGCATGGTTATATGTCTCCGTTGATTCTGATATTGGTAATAATCAGAAAAATTCAGCAATGTGGAATCATATTTTACAAACTTGGAGGGACAATATCGGTGCATATAATGAGGCTCGAAAAACCAATAGCTTAGGATGTCGTTGGGGAAAAATACTAGCTACGGTAAACAAATTCCATGCATTACATGAGCGATTGGAAAGAACTCCACAAAGTGGAACAACCCCGGAAGATATGGTAATATCTTAGCTATTAATATCTTATTTTTTTAATTCCATCTTAGTTTTGTTTACAAGTACTAGCATTAAGAATTTTCATTTGTTATAAGATATATTTAGAATTAAGGCTAATTTATTGATTCTTGTGTATTTCTACTTTCTCTCTTGTTTTATTTGTAGAAAAGAGAAGCATTGCGAATGTATGAGGACCTTACAAATGGAAAACCATTCAAATACGAGCATTGTTGGGAGATCTTGATAAAAAATCCAAAATGGTGTTCAAAAGAACTTACCAAGACAAATGACTCCAACAAACAAAAGTCTATCAATGGCGGTAACAGTCCAGTGTCTTTTTCTAATCAAGGAGATGAATATATGAATCCGGATACTCCGGTAACTGAAGGTATTAATGCTGATGGGGTTGTGCGTCCACAAGGAAGAAAAGGCACTAAAGAGAAAAAGAGGCGGTTGAATGACGAAAAGAGTGTGGTTGATGCATTATACAATTTACAAAGCACTTTGGAGAAGCAAATTATGGTTAATCAAGAAGAGTTGGAGTTGAAAAGAGAAAAAGATAAGAAAGAGTTTGAGTTGCGAGAACGAATAATGAAAAAAGAGATCGAATTAAAAGAGAAAGCAGAAAAAATGAAGGAGAAAGCACAACAAATGAAAGAGAAAGCTCAAAAGAGACAAGAACAAGACCGCATTTTAAACCAAGATGTCAACAAACTTCCACAAGCGTTACGAAAGGCCTTTGAAATTTATCAAGCACAAATATTGAAGGAATGGGAAAATGAAGGTCTTTTTGGAAAGGTTCTTAGAAGTAATGATGGTGACAAGTAGTTTGTTTTTTTAGACATGGTTTTAGACAATATTTGATTTTCATTTTGAGTCAATTACATTTTTCATTTGTTAGTGTTGTCTTATGAAATCCACCCATATGAAATCCACATACATTGAAGTTGTTTTCTTTCTAGTATTGTAGTTATGAATATGATTATTTTAGAAGGAAAATGAATAGTAGTATTGAAGTTGTTTTCATTCTAGTATTGTCTATCTTACTATCCATTCCAGGTGATGGGCTCCAAAGTCCAAAATTATGTCTATGTTCTTGCAGAGCTTTGTTGTGGTTGAAATAGCCTTTAGGAAAGGTTGGAACTTATTGTGGGGTATAATATGATTCATGGGCTGTTTGTTACAATCTTCTGAGTTATTTTGTTCCTTGCACATATTTATACAGAAGGTAACTATGTTGTGGACTGGTTGGCAAATTTTGCTTTGTTGTTGGTATGAATATTGGGAAATTATCATATCACATTTTGCTCAAACTCATAAAACACAATCAATTTCTTTTATGTTTAACTGACAGCAAATAGCATGACCCAACAAGTTAGAACAATTTGATTCAAGACAAACCAACCAAAGTGATATTTAAAAATAAAAAATAAAAAAAACAAGATATTAAAATATCAAAAGTTAATATCGTAGACATCAAGCTACTTGTCGACCACCGTATATATCCCATAAGTGATTGATGAGATCGATCTTTAAATTCGTGTGCACCCTTTTGTCTCGGACTTGTTTCATTCGATTTATTATCCTAGAGACAAGAAAAGTATAGTCATGCTCTAGATGAACATCTTCAACCATTTCATCCCCATGAGGTTGCCAACTTTCAGGGTTAATTCCTTGATGATGTTCACTCTCAATGATCATATTATGCAAGATGATGCATGTCTTCATTATCTTTCCAAGATCTTTTGCATTCCACATACGCGCTGGACCTTTGACAATATGCCACCTACTTTGTAACACTCCAAATGCTCATTCGACATCTTTCCTCACAGCTTCTTGGTGCTCAGCAAATATTTTCTCCTTAATAGAAGACGGCTGAGAGATTGTTTGAATTAGAGTGGTATATTGTGGATAAATTCCATCTGAGAGATAATACCCCATATTGTAGTGATGACCTTGTATTACAAAATTACATGGTGGTGCAACGCCATTAATAAGATCATCAAATAATGGAGATCTATCTAACACAGTAATATCATTATTAGTACCAGCCATGCCAAAGAATGCATGCCAAATCCACAGATTTTTTGAAGCTACAACTTCTAAAATGAGAGTAGGAACTTTTTTAAAACCATTAGTATGCGTACTATGCCAAGCTGTGGGGAAATTCTTCCAGTGCCAATGCATACAATCTAGACTCCCAAGCATACCAGGAAATCCTCGATCCTCTCCTTCTTGGAGCAACCGTGCAATATCATCTGTATTTGGTTTTCTTAAATATTGTTTTTCAAAAACTCCTATTATAGCATCACAGAACCGTTTTAGGCTTTCAATTGCAGTGCTTTCTCCTATTTGAACATATTCATCGAGGATATCAGCCGGACAATCATATGCAAGCATCCGCACAGCTGCTATCATTTTCTGTAAAGGACTCAACCCGTCTTTTCCAACTGCATCAATCTTTTGTGTAAAATAATAATCATAATTTCGAATGGCTTTTAAAATTCTTTTGAATAATTCCACATCCATTCGAAATCGACGACGAAAATGCTCCTTTGTATACTTTGAGTGCTCACCTTTGAAATAGTCTTTAATAATTAAATCATGACGTTCCTTCCTATCACGATGAATATAACGTCTACTAAGTGTTGAGCCACCATGAGAACGCTTTTTACCAATCAACATCGATGAAACTATTAAAGGAACATGAATTGCCAAGGTTGGAACCACATTATGAGTCATCTTAGTACATATTAAACTATCCTCTTCCAATGGTTCATCTAATAATTGTTTGGTCATCGAAAGTGAATCATTGCTTGATGACGAACTATTAGAGTCGGATTGAAAACTCGATGATGACATTGGTTTATAACCACACCTACAAAAAGAAAAGAAAAGAAAGAATATACTTGATAAATTAGATTAAGAAATAGCCGAAGTTCCATTAACAAAATCAGATAAATTGACAAGATCCCAAAGGACCAAATATGCCATCAGATTACTCCTATGAAAGATTCAATGCTGCGAAGACAATTCCATATATATTATCATCACAGTCACCATAAGATGCTCAAATACAATTATGAAACACAATCGTATCGTGTATTAATCAATTCTTCCCAACAAACAACTTAAGGAATTCTGTCCAGTGTTTTTAAACTGAATATTGAATATAGTGATTTTGAATGTCCAAGCTATTATTCCAGATTATTTTTTTTTCGAAGGATATTATTCCAGATTAACTTATCAAAGCAGTGACATTCTCAAAAGAAGTTTTATTATGCCAAAAAAAAGCTGTATTGACATTATTAAACTTAAATTTAATAAATAACCACTCAATCATCTTCTCTCTGCAATCAGTGTCTATATTGACCGTTGTAAACAGAACAAACCTCAGAGTACACGAGATTCGATTCAGTCTTTGCATATGGAGAAATCTTATGAAATCACACTCTTGAATTGATTAATAATATAAAGAAAGTAAACAGTGCCTACTCTGCAAGCTCTTCAATAGTTGTGTGAACATGAATTCGATCATCACTACTTCAATTTATTGTTGTTGTTGTTTTATTATATTATTATTATTATTATTATTATTATTCAGAACTTCATAAACACAATCTCTTCCTTTCTGCAACTCCAATAATTACGAAAATTGGGTCTCCCATATACAATTAACCATATGAATATTGAGTCTCCAATATATACCAAAATAAAGAAAAATAAAGAAAAACGAAAATCAAGAGAGAATCAAAATATAAGACACAGAGATGAAGAGTCCACCATTAAAACGAAAGAGAGAGAGCTTCACGAAAGAAAAAAAAAAAACCGAAAGTGAGAGAGATTGTGAGATTGAGATGTTGAGAAGCTCTAACCTGTGAATAGATTTAGTTGCAGAGAAGCCTGAATGTAAGAAGTTGAAGATATAAACAAGTGTGAGAAAAAAAAAATTAGTTGCAGTCTTGTAGAGAGAAGTCGTGAACGAAGAAGATAGAGAAACTGATGAACTTCTTGTTATTATACACGTCATTAATTGGATCTCCATTTGCAAGAGCTGGACTTGCTTGATGTTGAATATAGTACATTATTTAGAAGAATTATTTTCAACCCAATAGGTTTCCTAGTTGTGTCTTTGTTTGAGTAATTTTATCAAATAGTTGGTATGCAAATACATCCGTATATATTATTTAAGTGTATATTTACATTAACAAAGAAAAAATTACCTAGAAACAATTCTAGAAACAAATCATAATAATGAAATTTGTAATTTATAACAAATGAGTCCCATTTAATTAAGATTAATAATCAACAATATAGTGTACAAAACAAAGACACAATTAATAAATTAGAATAATAAAAAATAAAAAATAAAACTTACCTAAATAGTCGTCTTAATGAATATTCTCTTCTTTGTATTTCATCTTCATGAACAGTCTCTTCTCATCTTTGTATTTTGTAGTTGAGTTTTTGAGTTTTATTTTAGACCAAACAGTGTACTATGTTGGATAGTTATAGTTTGGTAAAATTTTAAATAGTAAAATAATATAATAAATTGTCATGTCATTAAAAATAGGTGTTTTACAAGTGAAGCATTGGAGACCAATTTTTCATTTGGTTGTCTATCAAGTTTATGTAGGCCCCACATAGAAAGCAAGTGTCTTGACAATGTTGACATGTCACCACTTTTTTAAATGCAAGTCATGTTAGCATTGGAGATGCTCTAACACTTATCCCCCTTTAGTGAGCAAAAATGGACTCCTCTTCCAACCCACTCTCCCTTTTTCTTTGACACTTGTACTATATTGAATTTTTAGAAATAAATTTTAGCGCCATCATTAGTGAATTATTTTTGCATGTTATTTAAAATTTAAATCATCAACATCTTCCCAAATTGCCCTTCTTTTACACCAAATTGTCATTTTCAAATATGTGAGCAAAAATCTTCAAAGGTAAAATGGGTTGAATAATATTTATTAAATTTATTTTATATTTATTTTAAAAGAAAATTAGCAAATATATTATTAACAATATTAAATTTATCAAAATACAATAAACATCGACATTTTACGTTTTTTTTAGTATATTTGAGTTTTGATATTATTAATAAAATTTTAATTTTTTTAACTATATTTTTCAAATTATGTAAAAATAATTACTTTATAAAATATGATGAACTTATGATAATATAGACAAAAACAACAATTTTTCAAGTATAAATTGTGTTTGTTATGATATTATAGAAAATAAAAAAGAGGTAATAAAAATAATAATATTACTAATATTTAAGAAAAGGACTTGACAATTTGGTGTAAACAAAAGGGTAATTTGGGAAGATATGATGGTTTGAATTGTAAATAATATGTAAAAATAATTCATTAATGATGACTCTAAAATTTATTTCAAAAAAGTAAATAATGGACAAGTGTCAAAATGAGAAGAGAGAATAGCTTTGAAGAGTGAATTGAGAGGGTGATTCTAGCACTCCTCTTACTATTGTAGTTTCATTCTATCAAAATCTGAATCTAAACTTTTCCTCTATTCATAGAAAATGAAATACACAAAGCAATTTGCAGAATTGAAATAGATGGTGAGATTGTCAAAATTCACAAATGAAAATTAACATAAACTATCTAAACCAAATGTCAAGACTCAAGAGTCAGATAACTAATCTGGGGATGGATTTGGGGGAACAGCAACTTCAACAACTCCTTCGAGCATCTGTGTCACTTTCCTCATTGTGGGTCTGAGAGATGGATCCTCTTGAATACACCAAATAGCAACCATCAAAAACCTCTCCACCTCTCTTACTGCACATAAGGCTTCCATGTCACCTTCAACCAAAACATCCAATTTCCCACTTCTGTAGCAATCAAATGCCCAGTCTGTAAGGATGTCATAGTTCTCTCCACCCATTTCGACATCGATACTTTTCCTACAACAAATTATCTCAAGCAACAACACACCATAGCTGTACACATCCACCTTTGCCGTTACTGGTTTGTTCCTGAACCATTCAGGTGCAACATACCCTTTTGTTCCTCTGATATTAGTCTTCGTTTGGCTCTGATTCATCATCAAAATCTTTGCCAATCCGAAGTCGGATATCTGAGCATTACAGTTTTCATCAAGCAATACATTTTGAGGCTTTATGTCACAATGGACGATCTGTGTACTGCATTCCTCGTGCAGGTACAAAAGTCCCCTCGCAATCCCAAATGCAATCTCGCTTCTCTGATTCCAGCTAGGCTTTGCGTTACTGAAAAGGAAATTCGCTAATGTTCCATTACTCAAGAACTCATAGACTAACAATCTATTTTGTCCTTCTTCACAGAATCCTATCAAACGAACCAGATTCTTATGATGAGTCTGTCCGATGACCATAACTTCATTTTTGAATTCCTTCTCTCCATCTTGAAAGACTCTATCTAGTTTCTTGACTGCAACAGTATGAATTGAACTCATTTGAATCAACCCTTTGTAAACGACACCGAAAGACCCTCTTCCCACTTCTTCCTTGAAGTTATCTGTAGCTTCTACAAGCTCCTTGTAAGTAAAACAACGCAAATTTGTTTCCATGGTGCTTTCACCTAGGCGAACTCTTACAAATTTCTTTTTGTAAATGAAGAAAAAACCAAAACCAAATGCACCAACAAGTATAAAGTTTATGAACACAGAGCTACCTAAGAGCAGTGATGCTGTGACGGACATAAGATTTCCTTCCTTATCTGCATCTGCCGGGTGACGAGGAACTGAAGGAGGAACATCACCTCTCCTATATTTGATGAAAGCCTTGGCATTAAGGTTGCTGTCTACTCTACCATTAGAGAGTGGTAGCTTCTTCTTCCAGCAACCCTCTCTAGAAATGGCAACAGCACATAGACAGTCATGTAAACAAGAGTTTCTGCATTCCACTTCGTTGTAACCCCTGTAAAACTCATAGTCAGAAGTAGGCCAATCGATATCATTAATCTCAAAAAAGTCGTACAGATCTTCGTTGGAATTCTGCGTTTCTTCATTGCAGCTCAGTTCAAAATCCGGTTTGCAGCTTCCATACTCATCATTCTTATCAATTAAAGAATACCCTTTTGGGCAATTACACATTGGCCTTCGGCCATTCAGGCTGCAGATATTGTTAAATCCACATGCACCACTACCCAGCCCTCCATCAATACCAACACATATGTTGTCTGGTTGAGACCAGAGAGTAGACCAGCTTCGATTGACAGTGGACGCCTTTGGATAAAAATATTGAGTGAAAACGCCATCGTAATCGAGTGTTGCTCTTTGATAAAAGTCTGCAGTTGAGACTGGCCTTACAGTTGTAAGAATAAACCTCTGGTCATTTCTTCTCAATATGTACATGTAGCCTGACTCGTTGAACATCACTCTGTAACCAGCGTTATCAGATGTTCTACTATTGTAATAGTCATCATAAACAGATTTTGTGGGCAAATTGACAGTTCTAAGGACAAGATTACCATCACTAAAACGAAGCTGGAACCGTCCTCTTGAGAAGTTGCTCTGACTTCGTCGAGAAAATAGCTCTCCATCAGTTTCCATCACCTGTAAAGGCAGCAAGGTATCTGTAGGATAGCTAAAGCTGTCCCATAACTCATCAGAATTGCCACTTACAAGCACAAAATTGCCGGTATCATTCATAACACCGTATGCAACTGCAACCAGATCTACAGCAGAATTCCATATTTCCTGGCCTTGAGGGTCTTTGAGAATCAGCCCACGATCGACAGTTAGCTCTACTTGTGATCCTCTTGGAGCAACTGCAGCAGCATCTCCATATCCATACCAAACTATCGTTTTTTCTGGTATCTTGTGGTACCATATTGAAAGCAAGAAAAGATCCTTGTTGTCTTTGAGCTCCTGAAATCCAAACGCGAAATCACCGGAAGGAGAAAGCCATGGAGAGGCCTCATTGCCTGCTGTGAGGGTTTCACCCACAGGTACTCTTCCTGCAGTCTCAGCAATGGCAAAGTATGGAAGCAAATAAAGTAACAATATCAAATAAAATGTAGCAGAAGCCATTGCTGTGACTATCTGGACAAATACCCTACAAAACGAAGATTTTTTTTTTTTTTTTTTTTGAACAGTCTACAAAACAAAGATGATGATCATATATAAGAAAGCAATTTATAAGTCCACGTAGAAGATGATCAGCCGGCCTGGTCAGCCATAAAGAGCCAATCATAATATGTTTCTTCCAAGCAATTTCATGAATCCAAGTAGTCCAATTTTCAATTTTATTGGATGACTTTTCGGTTCTTAGACTTCCATCTTTGAATTTTCTTGCCCCTTAGAGGGGGTCAATGATAGTCATTCAACATAAAAATTAACAATTCTAGTGGTTACAAATGCTATTGAAACCGATTGATATTGATATCTTTCTTGACAGCCTGGACATCTTTCCTACAGAAATGAATTGTCTGACTGATAACAATTTTTATTGATTGAAAATTTTCAATACGTTATCGGTGTGGAAATTCAACTTGACAAGCCTATTTGTATAGGACTAATTAATATTTCAAATCACATGATTCTCCAAATTCTTTTATTAAAAGAAAAAATTGTTTTATTAAGAACAATCTTGAGTTCCTCCCCAAATTCTTTCCATGAACTCTGTCCCAACTTGCGTTTTCTGCATATAACAACATAAACAAAATCTCTTTTATGCTTGCAAAAATATTGTATGGAAAAGTGTATGGTTCAACTTTTTAAACTCAAGATTATTTGTCAAATTAATGAGTTACAGATTATAGATACCGTGTTTCGACAATGAGGAGGAGACAGTATTAAGTTTAGTTTTGGCTTGTATTCTCAAGTAAACCCAATTGAACCAAACGAGACTTGTAATACCCGAAAAATCAATACAATTCCAGTAAAAAGAGTTAACCAGTAATAATGAGTGCTTATTACTTTCTCATTTAATTGAATTTGAAATCAAATTGATGGAGTTGACCGAATAATAAAGAGTATGTATTTATTAGTTTCTTAATAGAATTAATGTTACAAGCATATTATGTTATATTTATATTCTATATGTTGTATGTGCATATTCAGTCAAGGGACACGTCAGCAGAATGTATAGAAAAGGCGGGTCAAAGTATAACCACGTCACTCTTGGACCAGTCAACGAAGGGAAATATCGGATAAAAGGCATGCCAGCTAGCCACCTTTTCCAGAATCAGTCCAAATCAGAAGCACGCTCGCCAGAGTAGGTTGACTAAGAAAATGGCAATTTGTGTTCGCCAACCTAAATTGCTCACCCAGATTTATGCCATCAAGAAACAACGTTATTCCAGTATACCTCCTACAGCAAGGATTCGACCAGATACAAGGCACAAAGATCAATCTTATTCCAAATAAGATACAAACCATTCTTAACAAGAAAAGTCCGAACAAGAAACAAACCCTAAAATCACCAACAACATCAAATTCCTTATACAAATCAGAATAGGAACTCTCCTATTAACACGGCATAGGCAAGGGAAACCCTAGCTAAATTAGTATAAATAGGGTCGTAAATCCCATGAAAGAGGGTTCGAGATTAGAGAGAAAGAATAAGGCAATTGTATGAGAAATCTGAGTGTGTAAAACTACAGTAATCCATAGTGTTATTCTTTTGCCCTCAAGGGGCGCCGTGGTTTTTTCACATTCAAGGGTTTTCCACGTAAAACTTGTCTTGCATGCATTGATTTATTTCTCTCTTTATTCGTTTTAATTAAGATACTATTGTTGAGTGAGGCAATCCAAAAATCACTTTCAACAATTAGCGCTAGAAGGAGAGGGGATTTGAATAAAAAAACTTCGAAGAACCCTTACGAACAGGTACAACATGAGCAACGACACTAATAGAGACGAAATCCCTAGCAATGATCAGGTCCTCGAAGCAGCTGTGGTACCAGGGGAGGAAACGTTGGCAACAGGGGAGCATTCAGTAGCGACGCCAGGAACTAGAGTAGCCAACCTGGAAACTCTACAACACTTTCACACTGCACTATTGAATTTGGTCAACGAAGCCAACAAAATTGGACTCTCGCTTCTTATAGGGTTAGGAGCCTCGTCTCCCTATGAGCTGACAACCAGCACACCCTGGAACCATCCGCTAGGAAGGTTACGATCGAAAGTCCATGTTATAACTCCCAGCGTCCAGGCAAAACCAACTATGGAAGAAGCAACCAAGGATCCACCAAAGGTCCTAGAAGAAAGAAGGCAAATGAAGGGAAAAGGTTTGTTGGACAAGGAATTTCCAGAAAAGCGGAGCCGTGGACGAGCACATGGGGTAGCCGCTGATAATGCATCTAACAGAAACCGTCGGAGACGATGATCTATCTCATCAGGAGACAGGAGTCCCCAGCCAAGAAAAGGGTTGCGGTCAAAAAGGGTGTGGCGAAGGAGGTCCGAAAGTACAGATGACCTAAGAGCCGGCGGGAGTACTGACAGTAGAGAAGCTGATTATCGGAAGATGGCAATCAAAAGCAGGCTTAACCTAGAAGGGGAACCAACTAGTCACCGAAGCGTCACCCTACAATAGCTATCAAAAAAGGTCTCAGCAATGGCTCGGGGATATGGACATAATGTTTCTTCTAATGACGAGTCAGACAACCCATTCATCGACCATATCACCCGTACCCAATTCTTGGAAAGGTTCAGAATGCCAACTATCGAGCAATACAAGGAGAACAGGGACCCGAAAGAGCATGTCCGTAGATTCCGTAATGTCATAGCCTAATATGCATCCAATGATGGTCTCTTGTGCCTAACATTCCCACAAACCTTCGGCAACCTTATTTCCAGATGGTTTGGACGCCTACCTGCCAGAAGCATTAACAGTTTTTCTAGTTTCAGCAAAGCATTCATACGACAATTCATGGGAAGTGTGCAGAGAAGAAAGTCACTAGCTCAGCTATCAGATTTGAAACGAGAAAGCGATGAGTCACTTAAAAAATACCTGGCCAGATTCGAGAAGGAAGTCACCCAAATAGAAGATGCGAGTGACGTAGCTGTCATAGCAGCCTTCACCAACGGGCTGCGGAGTGGTCACCTGTCTTTTGACTTGCGAAGAGACTAGCCAAAAATGTACGAGGAGATGATGGACATAGCTGGAGACTATGCATTAGCAAAAGAGGAAGAATTGGCGCAAAAGGTTAGCTATGTTCATGGTTACAAACCAGACACGAAACCCGAATCCAAGGATGATAGGACGAAGGGCCAATCGCGTGATCGCCAAAGAAAAGAGAGTCGGGGCATCAACAGAACCAGTAGGTTCCAAGGTAGGTATAGTAACTACATAACCTTAACTAGCAAACAAAAAGACATACTGTCTGTAGTAGAAGACAAGGGACTCGCCAAATATCCATGACAACAGTCAGCCAATGCCATTGAGTTAGCTGTCTGTAGTAAAAGGTTGGTTTTTTTTTAATATTACAAAGTAAAATAAAGCTTTTTTGCTTAGCTTTGTAATGCCATTGAGTTAGCTGTCTAATATTACAAAACGAAAATCCAAAAACCCTACCTCCAACAATTATGTGGTACAATTATCTAGTATATATTGTTCGAAATTTTTATAATACTATATTTGAAGGTACATGTAAGGCATGTAATTGATATATATTCATGTGTAATAAAAATAAATAAAAATATAATAATTAAATAAATTAAACTCTTTTTCATCTTTTTTTTTTTTTTTGACAATATCTATTAATCTGGGACCAAGTATTTTTTTTTTAAAGCTTCTGTCATTTGTAGGATTCGAACCGCTGACCTAAGAGTTATTTGCCCAAATCCCAAGTTCGTCCATCTACCAGTTGAGCTACACCCCCGTTGGCAAACTCTTTCTCATCTTGACGTGAGTTGAACACGTAACTTGTGTAATAAAAATTAAACTTTTTAATAATTCATATATTATATTCTATATAACTATAGTATTTAATTATAATAACAGATTTGAAAATTGATACAAAAGGCAATTTGCTAGCTTGATGGACGAACTGTTTTTTTATTAATTATTTTACAATTAAATCTTGAATTTCAATATTTATTTTTGGTATTGAAATTAGTACTCACTTTGCCAAGGATTTGAACGTGTTTAGAGTTCTAGCTACCATTGTTTTTCTAGTATTTGTTCAAATAAGATAGGTTTTAATAAATACAGCTCTTATTTATTTACTTATTATTTTTAAATTATGATTGATTTGTTAATCTGTTTAACTTGATTTTCTTTATGGTCTCATTTTGCCAGAGACATGAGATTTAATTAGTTTTGATGATTTGAATTATAAATTTCGACAAAATGTAAAATTTGAATTTTGCTATTGAAAGCTTTATTTTTTAGTCGATTGGTTTTTTAGTGCCTTTTTTCTTTATATATGTTAATTTCAATTGTAATTATATATATATATTATGAGTAATGCTACACAACATAAATAATTAACCCAAATGATGTGGCAATTGAGTTGTCATCACCACACACATGTGATGATGTGGTTAATGAAAAAACTACTTGTCACATCATTTTAGTTGAAATTTAGATTAAATTTTAGATCGTCTAACATTAATTTTAAAATTAAAAAAATATGATAATTAAATACATTAAAATCTTTCTTATCTTGATGTAGACCAAGAAGAAATCATGTCCTCATATCTATATTTGCTAGCTTGACGGATTTAAGTCCGTCAATGATTGTGATGCAAATCAAAACTGACAAAAAAAATCTTGTGTATCAAAATACTCCCCTAATCTTACTCCAACAGGCATTCACCATGACCAATGAAACCAATGGCCCATTGATAATTGTGATGTTGATAATTACAGTACGTGCTCCATAAGTTTTCTAATGTTTTTCACAAGTATAGCCCATTGACCTTATCATTCATTAAAATTTATTGAAAATAAGTGGATTTCATTATAAAAAAAAAAAAAAGGTCCTAATTATATATATATATATATATTGACTTTAAAGGTCCGAATTAAATATATTAAACTCTTTCTCATCTTGACATGAATTGAACACGTAACTTCTATTTAACAAAAAAAAAAAAAAACTTTTTAATAATTCATATATTATATTTTTATATAACTATAGTATTTAATTATAATAACAGATTTGAAAATTAATATAAAAGGCAAATGTTTGACTATAAAAAAAAAATAAAAAAGAATTGCCAAATTTTTATTGTAGCATTCTGTTGATCTTTGTATTTTATGAACAAAATGAAGTCTCTCCATTAAAGGAAGTTCAAAACATAATAATTTAGGGCCAAAATTATAAGAAGAAAACATTTATCACTAAAGACACACTGCAACAAAAAAAAGGGTTATTGGGACGAATTTTAGCCCAAAATTCGACATTGAAGACCTATAGGGATGAAAAAAATTTGTCTTAAAATACATCGCCTTAGGTGGGTCGCAATTAGTCTATTGAGACGAAAATTCAAATTCGTCCCTAAATAGTACCAAACGAGACGAAACACAATATTTTTTTTATAAATAATAATAATTTAGGGATGATAACTGAATTCGGTCCCCTTTGATAATCTATAGGGATGATATGACGATAATAAAAATATAAGACAGTATAAAAAACCCAGCAAACGAACCAGATCTCACCCACTTACCACACCATATAACACCCCTAACAACACATCTAGCTATTGTCAATGGTGAGAATCGAAGCAGCGAGTCGGCGACCAACAAACTACTTGAGATGAGTTGGTCACTCACCACTAGGCTACAAGTTCAACTTTGTTGACAATTTGCACAATATCTATATATAACATATACAAGTTATAAAATTTTCACCAATTATTTTGACAAAAAAAAAAAAAAAAAAACCCTTATTTGAAAATTTTAAACTCATTCCACTAATCAAAAATTTTTAAAATGTTTTTTTTTGGAGATTTTAATAAAACTATTTTTTAAATCATGTTAGGGGTCTATCAGAAGTTAGTGACATCAATTGTTATAAGCACGATTTGGAATGCAATTATCACTATAGAGGAGATGTTTATCTATATTTTGTGATTTATTGAAAAAATGTAATACTCGAATTCATATCACAAAAAGAGAAGGGGAAATGTACAACTACTTTCCTAAAAGTGGTTGTGCATTATAATATTTAAGGTCACAACATATTTAAGATTGATATTCATCTTGATAGAGAACCACTTTGGACGAACATAATAATTCATATTGCCTGATTTTCTAATTTATATGGTAGTTTAATTATTAATATGTTTCGAAGGAAAATTTTCAAAAAAATAAAGAATATCAACAAAATTAATTAATTATTATAATTTTAAGGGATAATTACCCCGGTAGCCATTAATTTGATGATACAATATCACTAGATTGGAAATTGGTTTCAATATGGTCATTTTTGGCGAAAAGTGTGACACTGATGGTCATTCCATCCAATTCCATCCGATAAGTGGTATTTTGGTAAATAAGGGGATGACAATAATTTATTTTAGATGTTTTTTGGAAATCAATTTTTTTAATGAGTGTCATTTTGGTAAATAAGGGGATGACATTAATTTATTTTAGATATTTTTTTGGAAATCATTTTTTTAACGAATAATTATATTTAGTGTGTAAATTTATATATATATATATATATGTTTGAGATATGTTATACACAAAAAATATAATTATTCGTTTCAAAATACAAAAGAAAGGGTTTAGATCAATATACAAATCATATTTGCTAGCTTGATGGACTTAAGTCCGTCAACGATTGTGATGCAAATCAAAACTGACAAAAAAGGAAAAGATAATGAAACCTATGGCCCAACACGCATTCAACATGACCAATGAAACCAATGGCCCATTGATAATTGTGACATTGATAATTGCTTCATAAATTCAAAACCACCCAACACGAATTCATGTCCTTATATCAATTTTTCAATTGTTGGAAGAATCTTGTTTATCAATTTTTCTTCATAATACTCCACTAATATTACTCCAACACGCATTCACTATGACCAATCAATGATGTTGAAAATTGCGGTGCTTCATAAATTTTCTAACGTTTTTCATAAATTATATATATATATATATTTGCCATGTCAGAATAGACCTAATAATATTTCAAGACTGTTATTTTGTAACCTTAAAAGGTTGGTTTTTTATATATTACAAAGTTGAACAATATTACAAAGTAAAATAAAACTTTTTTGCTTAGCGTTGTAATGCCATTGAGGTAGCTCTATAATGTTACAAAACGAAAATCCAAAAACCCTATCTCCAACAATTATGTGGTACAATTTATATTGTATATATTGTTCGAAATTTTTATAATACTAGATTTGACGGTACATGTAAGGCATGTAATTGATATATATTCATGTATATTTAAAATAAATAAAATTACAATAACTAAATACATTAAACTCTTCCTCATCTTTACGTGAGTTAAACACGTAACATTATGTGTAGCAAAAAACTTTTTAATAATTCATATATTTTATTCCTATATAACTATAGTATTTAATTATAATAACAGATTTGAAAATTGATATATATATAAAAGGCAAATGTTTAACTATTATCATTTAAAAAAAAAAAAAAAAAAAGAATTGTCAAATTTTTATTGTAGCATTCAGTTGATCTTTATATTTTATAAACAAAATGAAGTCTCTCCATTATATTAAACGAAGTTCAAACATAATTATCTAGGGCCAAAATTACAAGATGAAAACATTTATCACTAAAGACATACTGCAACTGCTCAAAAACAATAACTCTAAAATAAAATACAACAATTGCATAATATTCTTATTATTTTAAATTTCCATAAACATGTTATGTACGTGCACTTTTCCTCCACACACATCTTACAAGAATAAAATATCTTGTCAAATACTTATCAAAAAACTACCAAAATCATTAAATTTTCTTTTTATTTCATTTTTTCTACTTCGCAAGGTGCTCCAACCATTTTAATTACACACTATCTTCTCATGGGTTCGACTCTCTCTCCCTCCCAAAACCTACCCCGAACTATTGTAATATTTAAAAAAAAAAATCTCTATCCTACTTGCGTGTCAAATGGGTTTGGCCATTTACACCACATCTTGGAGGAGAAAATTCAGAGAAAGACCTGCATAGACTTGGAATTCTGGCCATACCCTCTTTTGTTGACCTCAACGCTTTCGATTGTGGCTGAAAATACTTGCATGCCATGTGAATGTGGAAAATTAGGACATTTTGTACGAATAGCAAATTGTGTCGACTATTTATTATGTTTAATTTATTAGTAATAATATATTTTCACTTGGTATTATTTCATTAGTGAAACTTGGTATTATTTTCACTTTTGATCTCCATTTTTCTCTGTTTTATTTTTATTTGATTACTTCACATCTCTTTTCTCCCGTTTCAAATTTTCTAAAGAGAAGTATTCGAAATAGGTAATATTAAAATAAAATGGAGTGTTATAAAATTATTTTTTTCAACGGAGTGTCTTTAGAATAAGAGTACCAAAAGATAAAAAGGATAATTTTGGAAAAAAAAAAATGAAATGTCTTTTGAAATTTTTGAAATTTAAATTTTTAAAATGGAGTGTCTTTAGAAATGAAGTGTAAAAAGAAAAATATTGAATTGTACTAAGAAACTCTTTAAAACAAAATAAAAATTGTCAAATGATATATCTAACCCTCATTTATTAACTGTACCTACATATTTGAAGGTAATTTTCTAAATATATTAAGGATACGAGAGTTATTTTGACATCAAACAAATTAAATTGGAGTTAAAATTTGAATATCAATACTTTTTTTTTTTTTTTTTTTTTAAGAGTTGATTGATAGAATAAAGTTGACTTGAAAATGTTAAATTACATTAGTCATATCTCGATCTTTCTTGAAGCTACTTATTTTTCAATCACATTAAAATGAACTTCACATATTTTTTTTTTTGAACAGCAGATTATATTGAAAAAAAGGCACAGCAGCCCGACAAAAACAGCCCTGAAGACAGGGCAACAACACACGCCACACCCAGAAGGTACAGCACACAGCGCCAACCAACAACAAGAAACGCAAGACAAAAACAGAAAACAAAAGAAGAAAGCCTGAAAACAGAAAGCACGAAGGCAGCCCAACAAAAACGAAACGCAGCACCCAAAAACAGCCAGGCAAAACAGAAACAGAGGAAAACACAACAGAAAACCAAACGGAAACAACAAAGCCGACCAGAAGCAGCCCCACAAAAACAGCCACCAAACCCCCTAAACCCCAACCCCCCAGTCTACCGTCTCCCCATCCATAGAACAGCCCCTCTTGGCCAAACTATCAGCTAAAGAGTTGGACTCTCTGGGAATAAAAGTGACAGCAGCATTGCTAAGAACTCTGAGCATGGAACGAATGTCGTAAATAACTTGCACAAGCGCTAGGTTCCCAAAATCATCAACATTTATCCACTCAACCACCGAACTCGAATCACACAAAATCTTGATATTTCTCCCAACAAGAGACGGGTTCGAAACACATAAGGAACAAGCCTTATGAATAGCCCAAACTTCAGCAGCGGAAGCATCCACATTCCCCAAAAAAGCCGAAAAGGAGCACAAAACACCACCGTTCGAGTTGCGCAAGACCCCACCAATCCCTGCCCTACCATCCTCAGGGAAAACCGAGCCATCCACGTTGAAGAAAAGATCCTCATTAAGGGGGGGAAACCATTTCTTCAACTTGGAAGCCTTCATCGGCTTGCTGTCAATACAGCAACTCTTAAGATTTTCTAACATCAAAGTAATCGGGACCGACGTACCATTGCCATGGTGTTTGAACCACCAAGCAACCCGGAATCTAACCAGATCCACAAAATACACTAAGTCCACAGAATTTCCTTTGAAGATGACTTGATTCCTAGCCTCCCAAATAGTCCAAACCACCGCACAAAAAAGAGTCATCCAAGCTCTTTTATACTTGGCACCCGGACACAAGAAACTCCAACCACATATCCACTCTTTAATGGTACGATTGGAAACACAAAAGACCCCCCACCAGCCCATACTAACCGACCAAACCTTCCAAGACCACCTACAATTCAAAAACAGGTGATCCACAGATTCAGCACACAACTTGCATAACGGACAAAGGACATCATCGTTAACCAGCACACCGAGATGCCACAAACGCTCCTTCACCATGATCCTTCCTCTGAGAAGTTGCCACAAGAAAATATCCACTTTAGGAGGGCAAAAACCTTGCTTAAACTGCTCAAAAGACAGCCCATTCTCCTCAGAAAAATCTTCAAGACAACGCCTGAAAGACTTAACGGAAAACAAACCATTAGGACAAAAAGACCAAGCTAAAGAATCCGAGAAAAATCTGCGCATATTGGCTCTAGCAAGGTTCGAATAAAAGGCCTTCCACTGCCAAAGTTCCCAGTCAAACACTCTTCTTCTAAGCCTCACATTCCACACCCAATCATTGCCAATCCACGACCCAAAATCATTAATGAAACCAGCCTTTTGAATAGCCAAAGCGAAAATTCTAGGGAACATTTGATTTAACGAAAATTCACCCCTCCATCTATCATCCCAAAAGCTAATCCTATCACCATTCCCAACTACCACCTTCAAACCCTCCTCCAAAATTTTTGCTTCTAAGGTACCTTCTCTAAAAAGACTACCCACCGCTTTAGAAAAAGGAGACGCTGATTGAGGCACATTCCAAGACCAAAGGAGACTAGAAGGATTAACCCCATACTTAGCACAAACAACCTTCTTCCATAAAGACTCCTTTTCTCTACCAAAACGCCAAACCCATTTAGCCAATAAACCTTTATTCTTATCAATAATTCTCCCAACCCCAAGCCCACCTTTACGCTTACTTTTGCACACTGAAACCCAGTCCACGGCATGAAGCTTCCTCTTCTCCGCACCGTCCCCCCAAAAAAAACTTCTTTGGCATCTCTCAATAGCCATGGCCACATTGACCGGAACTCTAAAAATGGACATAAAATAAGTAGGAATGTGAACGTAATAAATTGACTTAGAGTCCTTGTCGATGACTTCAACTATTATGGCAAGATAGAATAATACTTTTCTTGATGGAAAAACTTGTGGAAAAACTTTTCTTTCTTCAATAATTATAAAATATATATCATGCAAAACGCGTTGATCGAATACGACAAAATGTGAGTTTGATTTCTAAAAGGGTTAGGTTAGACCAATACCCATCAAGGGTGTCCGTAGAGACTTGTGACTAAAGGTGTTTGTATGAGGTGCAAAATTATGGAAGCCACTCGACTTTTTAAGAAAATAAGACTTTGATTCACGGACTCTGTCAAACTGGCAGTACAATTGTTGCCCTTTAGTTACTCGAAGAGATATTTCATAGGAATAGTAAATTTTGTGTTATTTGTAAGTTTAATGATGTTTGGTATGACAGTATGATTGATGGTCTTTGCACAAATGGGTGTATAGATAAAACCAAATAACCGTTTTTTTGAAATGAATGACAACAGAATCCCTGTGAATGCAGTCACTTTATACCTCTCTCTTTTCACGGTTTGTGTTGTTGGTGAAAGATCTAACAAATCTTTAATTCAGATAAAGAAAAAGAAACCAACCAAATCATATCAATCTCAAAAGTCTGATCAGTTTAGTATTTACTTAATATAAAAGTATTCCATCTTTGTTGACTATGTTTGAGCTAAGTTGCTTGGTATGAGTCTCCATGCTGGGTTTTCTAGATCGTGGAGGCTCCTTCGAGATCTTACTATTTTTTTTTCACCTTAATAATTTCTTAATTTTAATTTTAGTTTATCAATTTTAAAGAGGGTATGAAAGTAACTTCGTAACTTCAGTCAAAGTCAAAGGTGTAATTTAACAGTCAACAAGAATCAAATTGGTATTTTTGAAAAATCAAGGACCCATTTGGTACTTGTGAAAACGTTAGAGACCAATTTGGTTACAAACAACTTGAAATATTTTTTTTTTTTAAAAAGTCCAAGACCTATTTAGTAATTGCCCAAAAAAAAAAAAATTGTAAATGGCTACTTCACTTATTAAACATTGCAGTACAGATTGTGTTGGACTTAAAACTTAAATATATATTTATTTATTTTATTCTTTGAGATTGTCTTCAAATCATTTTCCTTGACCCAAATTTTTTGTCTAACACAGCTCAAATAATAATAAAGTTGGGTTAAATTGGGCCACCAATCGGACCCAACACTTTGTCAGCCCTAAAGCCCAAATCCTATTAAAACTCCGAACCGTCTCTGTCCACTTACAAATTACAATCCCTTTGATTACCAGCTCGATGTCCCCAATTCATCAGCAAAAATTATCTAGGGTTTTGAAAATGACAACTTTCAAAGCTACAACTTCAATTCACAGAAATGGAGTCTTATCTTTGTCCAATCTTTTTACCACTCCACACCCAAATTCTATTTTAAAAGACTCAGTGATGGCCGAGGAAGACCGAGCTCGGCTCCGTGAATTCCTTCATGGGAAATATAAATCAGGTGATATCGATCTCAATGAAGCACTTTACTTCTTTGATTACATGATTCATATGCAACCCACTCCTTCCATGTCTTCATTCAATGTTTTGTTTACTGCTCTTGTAAAGAATAAGTATTATGATCATGTTATTTCTCTCCAAAGAGATTGAAGTGAGTTGGGTTGGTGCCTGATTTATCACTTAAAACATTTTGATTAATTGTTTTTGCAAGATGAGTAGGGTTGTTGATGGTCTTGTGGTAATTGCTGCCCTTTTGAGGAGGGGTTTTAATCCAAGTGATGTGACTTTTACTTGTTTAATTAAAGGTCTTTGTATGGAGGGTAGAATTATAGAAGCCACTCGACTTCTTAAGTTAATACAATTGTTGCACATGAAGAAATAGTAAATATGGTGTTATTTGTAAGCCTAACGATGTTTGATACCATAGTATGATTGATGGTCTTTGCAAAGATGGGTTTATAGATAAAGCCAAAGAACTAACAGTCTTTGCAAAGATGGCCTAACAGTTTTTGGAAATGAAGGGCTAGGGAATCCCTGTGAATGCGATCACTTATACCTCTCTTATTCACGGTTTGTGTTGTGTTGGTGATTGGGAAGAAGCTAAAAGCTTTTTCTTAGAGATGTTGAATCAAGGTGTACAAACCAATACAGTGACATTTAGTGTGCTGCTAGATGAGCTTTGCAAGAATGGGAAGATAGATAAAGCAAATAAGTTGTATGAATTGATTATTAAGAGAGGTGTGCAACCCAATACGTTCACTTATAGCATACTTATGGATGGTATGAATTTTGAAATTTTCAGTTGCCTTATCGATGGATTGTGTAAATCTCAAGAGGATTGGATTGGTGTGGGAGCTATTTTATTAATCAACTCAGAAAGGCCTAGTGCCAAATGTATTCTTTTGGAATGTGTTTTCAATGTCAAGAAAGCAGCATGGATTAGCAATGTAGTAGAAGCCTTATCAAGAGAATGGGGTCAAATAAGAAGCGCCGAGGCATGTTTTTTAGTCCTGAATATGATTGTAATTAAGTGAAACTTTCAATGTAATTATTTTGCATTTCTAAGTAGCCAAGTGAATTTACTAAGAATTTTGGAATTTCTATGTAATTGTTTTTCTGGTTCACCGTGGTAGATATCATCACAATATGTAATGCTGAGGTATGGAATTGATAAATTGTTTAAGCTGGCTTGTTACCTTAACATAATTGCTGGATTTTAAATGCTTAGTGTTGCTTGCCATGGACCAATTGTATAAGCTAGACCTAGAAATGAAGGATCAACCGAAACTTGTGATTGTTGAGCAGTCACTTGTAATGGAGGAGGTATCATCTGTGCAACAGCTTTAGAGGTTGTTTTGGAAGTAAAGGATGTTTCTAGTTGATGTTTGCATCAGATTTAGTAGTATTCTTGGCTTGAAGAGTCGTGACATGCAGCGATCGATTATTCAGTGACATGTTATTTATAAGCCTAACGATATTAGGTATGATAGTATGGTTGATGGTCTTACGAATGCGGTCACTTATATCTCTTTCTTGTTCACGGTTTGTGTTGTCTTGGTGAGGACTGAGGACTGAGGAGGCTTAAAGCTTTTTCGTAAAGATATTGAATCAAAATGTACAACTTGATACAATGACATTTGCAAGAGTGAAAAGATGGACAAAGCAAATAAGTTGTATCAATTGATGATTCAGAGAAGTGCACGTGTAACCCAATACCAAACTTAAGGATGATTATTGCTTAATGGTAATTTATGATGCACAGAAATTGTTTGTTACAAGGATTTAGAGCACATTACAAGCTTCCATCAACAAAAATAATTTTGGATCTTGTTTCTTTACCTAATGAAAATTTTGGAAAAACCTTGAAGTTGGATGCACGTCCAGTTAGTTTGTGTTTTTTTTTTTTTTTTTAACAAAACTTTTTTTTTTTTTTTTAGTCGAGTTGTTTATCTTTAATAGTCATTTCATTCAGATATTTAAAAATTGGGTGCTTAAATTATATTTTTGGATAGCATTATTTGCACCCCATCTATAATGAACATTTGGTGCACAGTTATGATATATATATATATATTTTTTTTTTAATTTAAGAACTAAAATTTTCAACTGAAAATAAAAAATATAACCACTATCTTCACTCATTCTTTGTTTAATAATACAAATAAAAAATTACATAATACTTTGGAGGCTACTGATATATATATATATATATATTTGTTTTTTTTTTTTTTTTTTGAATATACAACAACTGCCGGGACCTAGCGAGATTGGACTCTACTAGCGCGGCTAGGATTACAGCTCCCACAAGCGGGGAGAGAGACCCACAATTGGTGGGACACCTAACCACCCTTGGGATTAATGGCCAAGGGGGACAAATAATCAAATATATACAAGCACACATTGGGCGTTGAACCATGGTGGTGGAGGCTCCCAGGGGAGAGTCCGACCACATTGGCAAGAGGCCTAAGTGTTATATATACTTGTTTTGGTTGGAGAAGTTTACACCAACAAATTCCTAGGCCAAACAAGGACCTCTTTTATTCCCATCTCTCAACTTATCACTTGTCACTTGTCAATCATTCTAATGATCCAACGAATTTTGTGTAATTACTTTACTGGATTAATTGCCGAAGCTTTACTGGATCAATTTTCAACCATACAAATTTTATTAACTCAATGAATCAATTAAGCTATTGATCTCGATGCTTATTGTCTTACAGATAATTCCAAAATACATTGAAGTTTAACCATAATTATAAGTAATCACAGTTGGGTTAAAACTTCAATGTCAGAAGGGTTATTTGGTTAATAATAGTTGCCAGAATCTTTCTACTCTTATCTAATTTGTAAGAACAATGATTTTGGCTATTGTGCTATGTACAATTATAGTAAGCATTTGAGGCTTGAATAATATCTTCACATTTCCATTCTGTTTATTTTTTTTTTTTTTTTTTTTTTTTTTTTTTTTTGTTGAACTGCAATTTTATTCAACAAACCAAAGCCAGGAAGGCCAAGGAACCAACAAGAAGAGAAAAACATGCGAAACAGGGCAAACACACACAAAGCAAACACAGAGAGCCCACCCAAACATACAAAAAACACCCAGAAAAAAGAGGCATCTGGAAACCCCAAACAGACAAGACCAACACACAAATACAAAGAGCCCATTCTGTCTTGTCTTGTACACTGTACACTTGCCCTGAAAATGAAAAACATATTGTCAAAATTTCGGCTATATTTTCAAAGTTATTGTAGTACTAATATAAAAAATGGTAACTTGATATATATTACCAATATTTTATAAATTTAGATCCCTCCATATCCCAAATCCATGTTTACTTTCTTTTCCTGAACATAACATGGTCACATGAAACAGAAGAAAAAGGAAAAAAACACATATTAGCAATGATTTAGTATTCAATTATCAGAAATTGCAAAAATCAAATTATCATTTATCACAACAGAAGGAGATGTAAAGGTCAGATGTTACCGTTCAGCTTCTTCTAGCGATCATAATTCATAGACCACCTCTGAAGTTTGGCTATATTCAATACCATTGCAACGTAAAGCCTGTCTTTTGTTTGGTTTAGAAATTGGAAATAAGCATGTCTCCACGACCTGTTCAAAATGAGAGAGCCAACAACTCCCCAAAATCCTACAATGAATCCAATCGCCACGCAAACGTAGAATTCTAGAGTTACGATCACATCCTCCTTGTTGTCGTAGTGTGTGATGATGGCTGGTGCTTCGCCCTCCTGACACTTGTTTAGAGGAGATCCACAAAGTTGAGGATTTCCCATATATGAATTAGCATCAAAGCTCTGTAGTTGAGTGCCCAAAGGAATTTTTCCTGACAAGTTGTTGTTTGACAAGTTCAACATGCCAAGAAAATTCAAGGAAGAAAAGCTAGGAGGAATTTCACCGATAAGCTGATTATTTGACAAGTCAAGCGACTCAAGCAAATTTAAGTTGCTGATTTCTGGAGTGATTGGTCCAGTTAAACTATTTCTTGACAGATTCAAGGATCTTAATCCCTCGAGAGCTGTAATTTCAACAGGAATTTCCCCTGAAAGTTTATTGCTTGAAAGATCGATGCATTTTAAGTATCTCAAATTCTCTTTGTACTCTCGATCCATCCCTTTCCACACTATTATTGCTGAATCCTTAAATTTGGCTCCATATTGAACCTTCAAGAGAGAATTAGGAATATATGTAGTGAAGATAATGGTAGAATCTGAACTCAAATTCTGAACCATTGCAGTTAAGTTGTTGAGACACTTTGGTATTGTCCCTGAGATGTTGTTCAGAGAGAAATCCACAAATTGGATTTTTGATAATTGGCAGAGTTGTAGAGGTATGCTTCCGTTGAATCGATTGGATCGAAAAGCAAGAACTATAAGATTTGGTAAGCTATCCCCTATCCATGTTGGAATTGTACCAGAAAAATTATTATCTCCAACATCAAAAATCTGAAGCTGATTGCACATATTCAATGATCGAGGCAGTTCCCCAATAAAGTTGTTATTGCGTAAATTCAGTGATTTAATTGAACATGTTGAGCCCATCAAGTCTGGGAATTTTCCAGAAAAATTATTGTTTGCCAAATGTAGGACGGTTAAATTTTCAAAGGGCCACGAACAATTGGGCAGCTCTCCTGATAGTAGGTTATCTGAGAGATCAAGAAAGTCAAAATTTTCCCCACGAACTGAACATAAGAAAGAAATTGACCCTGAAAACTTATTTTTGGAGAGATTTAATGATGTGACATTGGAAGGAACTAGGGGAATTGGACCTTCAAAATCATTGGAACTAAGATCGATTCCAGGATATCGGCCGACAAACTTCAATGATAAATCTGGCAAAATGCCTTTCATATGGTTATAAGAGAGATTTAAATAATATAGATTAGGAGAGAGGTCCCAAAACCAAGTGGGGATAGTGTATGAAATAGAGTTATTAGAGATATCAAGCACTGAAAAATTCTTTTGAGTTTGGAGCCATTTTGGGAAATGAGGCCCCTGTTTGCAAGCCCGAAGTGAAATGGCTTGAAGTTGAAATGAAGGAACCCATCCAGAGCTGAAGTTCAAAGTCAACAATAAGTTTGAATGTAGGTACAAAAATTTTAGTTCGGGGAGATTTGACATGTGAACTTCCGTGATTGTACCTTCCAAAGAATTTGACGAGATATCTAGAAACTCAAGCTTGAGAGGTTGTCCAATACTTGTGGGAGTGATGGCATTTAATCGATTGTGCTTGATATCTAGTTCTTTCAATGAAATAAATTCAGTGAAATCTGGCAATGAACCACACACCATGTTTCTGGCTAACATCAAACTTTCCAATGCCCCTTTGGTGCAATCAGACAAGTTGAAAAGAAGGTCGGAAAGCTGTACAGTGAGATTGTTTGACTCTAGATTTAATGTTTTTAAACTACAAATGTTTGTGAAGGCTTCTGCATCAATACCATCAATTTGATTTTCAGAGAGATAAATATGCTGAAGAGATGTCGTGTTTGAGAAAGCATATTTAGGAATAGGTCCTTGCAAGTTGTTGTAAGATAAATCAAGATGGTGAAGGAATGTCATGTTTGAGAAAACATATTGGGGGATAGGTCCTTCTAAGTGATTGGAAGAGAGGTCAAGATGAACAATGCTGCTACTGACGTTGCACAAGTGAAGATATATTGAATTAGATAGATCATTCCCAGAGAGATCTAGAAGAGCAAGAGATTTAGAAAAATTAACAAAGGGAATAGATGATGAGGAAGTAACAAATGGAAGATTGCACCAACGTAACTGCAATTCTGTTAAAAATGGGAGTTCACTAATAACTTGCATCCAATCTACAGCTTCTGTAAGATTAACATCATTTAGACTAATGTGTCTTAAAACAGAGAGATGGGAAAGCCACTCAAGTTTGCCAGCATACATACCAAAGTTATAGCTGAGATCAAGAGATTGCAATCTTGATAGATTCCCAAGTTGATAAGGAATTGGACCACCAAACCAAGACTGGGTTAAATTAAGGTGCTGCAATTTGTTAAGCAAGCCAAAGAATTCTGGGATCGGCTGTCCTCCAAAATCATTGAAACTCAAGTCCAAATAATTCAATTGCTGCAATTCAAGCAGGGAAGAATTGAGGTTACCTCTCAAAGGCTTTGGATTGAAAAAATCAAATGAGGATTGAAGATTGAGCTTGAGCACGTGACCAGTCCGGTTGCTGCAGGAGACACCTCTCCACTTGCAACATTCTTTTTTGTCGTCGTCATCCCCCCATGAAGAAAGATAGCCATATTCATCAACGAGGCCTTGTTTGAAGCTCAAGAGTGCATGTCTTTCACTCTCTATGCACTTTATTATGTTACCATCTTCTTCCACTCCTGAATTGAATCCAAAGACATTTTGTAGAGAGACAAGTGAAAGTAAAACGAGCAAGATGAAAAGCAGTTGAGGAGACCTTCCACTACTCATCATTACAATCAAATGCATATAAAAGCGAGGATGAAGATGAATAAAAACACAACTGTTTAAGATTTGTAGAATTGTTTGGTTGCATGTTTGAGCTCACAACCAACACACATTTATATACTGAATGACTCGTGAGTTTGACGTAGACCACTGGCCTAACACGTGACTCGTGAATTTCCAAAGAATTGTGGTGCAAATCAAAACTGACAAAAAATGAAAAGACCAATGAAACCAATGGCCCATTGATAATTGCAGTACCTTTTTCTAACGTTTTTCACAAGTATATGGCCCATTGTCCTAATTATATATATAACATGGCGTGAGTTTGGGGGGGGGGGGATTTAAGCTGTCCCCTATGCAACGAAAAAGAGGAAACTATAAATCATCTCTTCATGCATTGTAGATGGTCGAATTCTTTGTGGTCTAAGGGCATGTCTTGGTGGGAGGTGGAGTGTTGTATGAATAGTAATGTTAAGGATTGGCTGCAGGGGTGGATGGGTTTATGTCCGAAAATCATGATGAGCAGAGCTTGGCGTTCCCTTTTTTTGGCGACGGTGTGGACAATTTGGGAAAGCAGAAATCTGTGTATTTTCGAAGGGATAGAACCGAGCGTCGAGAAGGCGGCGGATTTAGTGAGATTTCGGGTGGTTTGGTGGTTCAAACACTTAGGGAAAGGCTCTAATGAGTCGATTGATTTTTTGTATAAGAATATTAAAGATTTATGTGTGGAGAAGACAGGGAGAAAGAACAGATTTTTAATGGATTGGATTCCTCCTGGAAGAAACAGTCTTAAGTTTAATGTAGATGGTTCTTCTAGGGGGAAACCAGGGCCAGCCGGGATGGGCGGGGTGTTAAGAGATTTTAACGGCAAGGTGATGTGCCTCTTCTCTTCTTTCTTGGGCATCCTTGATTCTAATGCTGCGGAGTTATGGGCGATAAAAATGGCTGTGGAGCTGTGCATTTCAAATCCGGAGTTAAGGAATCGTGAGATTTCGGTCGTTAGTGACTCCAAGGTAGCGGTATCTTGGGTTAACGATATCGATTTTGGTAATCTGGAGCATATCGATATTATTTACGGCATAAGGAGCTCTTTACAGGATTTCAAAGATATTACCATTGTTTTTGATTCTAGAATTTATAATTCCTTTGCGGATAGTTTGGCTAAAATGGGGTCAAATGAAAGGGGGGACTTTGTGGAGTGGAATATTGGTTAAGGGGGGGTTTTTTGTTTTTTCGGTTCCTTTTCTTCTGGGTTGTGCGGGCTGTTCTTCGTGCTGCCCTGGTGTTTGTCTTTGTTTTGTTGGCCTCCCCTGCTTTTGGGGTGTTGGTCTGTGAATAAATGCCTCTTTCAAAAAAAAAAACATTGCCCTGTCAGGATAAACCTAAAATATTTCAAGACCGTCATTTTGCAACCTTAAAAGGTTGGTTTTTTTTTTTTAATATTACAAAGTAAAATAAAGCTTTTTTGATTAGCTTTGTAATGCCATTGAGTTAGCTGTCTAATATTACAAAACGAAAATCCAAAAACCCTACCTCCAACAATTATGTGGTACAATTATCTAGTATATATTGTTCGAAATTTTTATAATACTATATTTGATGGTACATGTAAGGCATGTAATTGATATATATTCATGTGTAATAAAAATAAATAAAAATATAATAATTAAATACATTAAACTCTTTTTCATCTTTTTTTTTTTTTTTTTTTTGACAATATCTATTAATCTGGGATCAAGTATTTTTTTTTTAAAGCTTCTGTCATTTGTAGGATTCGAACCGCTGACCTAAGAGTTATTTACCCAAATCCCAAGCCCGTTCATCTACCAGCTGAGCTACACCCCCGTTGGCAAACTCTTTCACACGTAACTTGTGTAATAAAAATTAAACTTTTTAATAATTCATATATTATATTCTATATAACTATAGTATTTAATTATAATAACAGATTTGAAAATTGATACAAAAGGCAATTTGCTAGCTTGATGGACTTAAGTCGTGATGTTAGTGATGTTAGTAATATAAACGAACTGTTTTTTTTATTAATTATTTTACAATTAAATCTTGAATTTCAATATTTATTTTTGGTATTGAAATTAGTACTCACTTTGCCAAGGATTTGAACGTGTTTAGAGTTCTAGCTACCATTGTTTTTCTAGTATTTGTTCAAATAAGATAGGTTTTAATAAATACAGCTCTTATTTATTTACTTATTATTATTTTTTTTTGAACAGTAAATCTTATTCCAAACGCCACAAACAGCAGCAGAAACAAACAGCAAGCACAACGGCAAGCACCAGAAAACAGAGGACAAAACAAACACAAACGCCAAACAGAAACAGGGAACAAACTAGTGCACCTCCCAAACTAAACTATCCCCACCCAAAGCAGACCCCTTTTTTGCCAGAGAATCAGCAAAGGAATTTGTAGACCTTTGATTGAACACAACAGCAGCATTACCCAAACAGCTAAGGAAACCTCTTATATCATAGATAAAATTAACATGGTTTAAACTACCCAAGCCCTCACCATTGACCCAGGACACCGCTACCTTCGAGTCACTGACGATGGTAATATCTTTTCCAATTAAACCCGAAGAACCTGCACACAGCTCGCAAGCTTTGTGAATGGCCAGAATTTCCGCCGTGTTAGAATCCAAGACCCCCACATAAAAGGAGAACATGCCCCTAACCTTTCCTTCACCATCTCTCAAAACCCCTCCTATCCCTGCTTGACCAGGTTTGCCCCTAGCGGAACCGTCGACGTTGAATTTAAAAGAGCCAAGAGGGGGAGGGCTCCAGCTGACCGAATTCCTCTGCTTAGGAACCTGAGCTTCAGTGCAACGTTCTTTGACATCAACAAGCATAGCGGTAATAGAATCTTTCGACCCTTTCTTGTGGAACTTGAACCACCACACAACTCTCATCTTCACCGAGTCCACCGCCTGAGAGAGAATACTCTGAGTACCATTGAAAACCAGCTTGTTTCTTACCTCCCAAACTGTCCACACCACAGCGAAGAAAAGCGAATTCCAAGCACGATTAAACCTGGCTTCAGGGCAAATACCAGACCAGCTGCTCGCCCAATTCTTCAGGGAATCATTGACACAACTGCTCACCCCCCACCATTCCATACAACACCACCACAGATTATAAGTCCAAGAGCACATTAAGAATAGGTGATCAATAGTTTCCTCAGCCAAACCACAAAACGGACAATCCGAAGACGAACTAGGAGCGAAACCAAACCTTTGCATCACTTGACGAACCATAACTCTCCCTCTTAAGAGTTGCCAAACGAACATCTCTATTTTCAAGGGACAAATCCCTTGCCAAACAAATTTGTGGACCGGGTCTGAGTCCACCGAAGGCTCCTCCAAGCATTTACGAAAGGATCCGACAGTGAAATTTCCTTGAGGAGTGAAGGCCCAAGCAAGAAAATCCGGCACATCCCTACGAATTTTCACGCTGTCCAGCAGATTTTCAAAAACTGACCACTGCTCCTTTTCCCAATCGAAAAGAGGTCTTCGTAAGCTAATATCCCAATCGAAAACTAATTTACTTATTATTTTTAAATTATGATTGATTTGTTAATCTGTTTAACTTGATTTTCTTTATGGTCTTATTTTGTCAGAGACATGAGATTGAATTAGTTTTGATGATTTGAATTATTAGTTTTGATGATTTGAATTATAAATTTCGACAAAAATGTAAAATTTGAATTTTGCTATTGAAAGCTTTATTTTTTAGTTGATTGGTTTTTTAGTGCCTTTTTTCTTTATATATGTTAATTTCAATTGTAATTATATATATATATATATATATTATGAGTAATGCTACACAACCTAAATAATTAACTCAAATGATGTGACAATTGAGTTGTCATCACCACACACATGTGATGATGTGATTAATGAAAAAACTACTTGTCACATCATTTTAGTTGAAGTTTAGACTAAATTTTAGATCGTCTAACATTAATATTAAAATTAAAAAAATATAATAATTAAAATCTTTCTTATCTTGATGTAGACCAAGAAGAAATCATGTCCTCATATCTATATTTGCTAGCTTGACGGATTTAAGTCCGTCAATGATTGTGATCAAGGGCGGAGCCCAGCCCACCCAAGTTTTTTGAAAAATAATTTTAAGTTTTGCTTAATTAACCCAATAAATAATTTTAAGTTTTAAAAAATAATTTTAAGTTTGATTTCTGGTGGTTAAACTTACTAAAGCCCAATAAACAACACTTTATAAAATATGTCCAACTAACTCAAAAACTTTGTTAAAATAGATCGGTCAGAATGAAACAAATTAAAAAAAAATCCTCTTGTTTCAGCGATCATTATTCAACAGATTCCCTAAATAGTGCCAAATGAGACGAAACACAATATTTTTTTTATAAATAATAATAATTTAGGGATGATAACTGAATTCGGTCCCCTTTGATAATCTATAGGGATGATATGACGATAATAAAAATATAAGAAAGTATAAAAATATAAGTATAAAAAACTCAGCAAACGAACCAGATCTCACCCACTTACCACACCATATAACACCCCTAACAACACATCTAGCAACGAGTCGGCGACCAACAAACTACTTGAGATCAGTTGGTCACTCACCAGTCACCACTAGGCTACAAGTGCAACTTTGTTGACAATTTGCACAATATCTATATATAACATATACAAGTTATAAAATTTTCATCAATTACTAAAAATAAAATAAAAAATAAAAAAACCCTTATTTGAAAAATTTAAACTCATTCCACTAATCAAAAATTTTTAAAATGTTTTTTTTTTTGGAGATTTTAATAAAACTATTTTTTAAATCATGTTAGGGGTCTATCAGAAGTTAGTGACATCAATTGTTATAAGCACGATTTGGAATGCAACTATCACTGATGTTTATCTATATTTTACGATTTAATGAAAAAATGTAATACTCGAATTCCTATCACAAAAAGAGAAGGGGAAATGTACAACTACTTTCCTAAAAGTGGTTGTGCATTATAATATTTAAGGTCACAACATATTTAAGATTGATATTCATCTTGATAGAGAACCACTTTGGACAAATAAAATAATTCATATTGCCTGATTTTCTAATTTATATGGTAATTTAATTATTAATATGTTTCGAAGGAAAATTTTCAAAAAAATATAGAATATCAACAAAATTAATTAATTATTATAATTTTGAGGGATAATTACCCCGGTAGCCATTAATTTGATGATACAATATCAAAATGGCCACTGGATTAGGAATTGGATTCAATATGGTCATTTTTGGCGAAAAGTGTGACACTAATGGTCATTCCATCCAATTCCATCCGATAAGTGGCATTTTGGTAAATAAGGGGATGACAATAATTTATTTTAGATGTTTTTTGAAAATCAATTTTTTCAATGAGTGTCATTTTGGTAAATAAGGGGATGACATTAATTTATTTTAGATGTTTTTTTGGAAATAATTTTTTTAACGAATAATTATATTTAGTGTGTAAATTTATATATTTATATATGTTTGAGATATGTTATGCATAATATACACACAAAATATAATTATTCGTTTCAAAATACAAAAGAAAGGGTTTAGATCAATATACATGCCTCTTCTTTATTTTTTTAGATCAAAATAATTCATATTTGCTAGCTTGATGGACTTAAGTCCGTCAACGGTTGTGATGCAAATCAAAACTGACAAAAAAGGAAAAGATAATGAAACCTATGGCCCAACACGCATTCAACATGACCAATGAAACCAATGGCCCATTGATAATTGCTTCATAAATTCAAAACCACCCGACACGAATTCATGTCCTTATATCAATTTTTCAATTGTTGGAAGAATCTTGTGTATCAATTTTTCTTCATAATACTCCACTAATATTACTCCAACACGCATTCACTATGACCAACAGCAATGATGTTGAAAATTGCGGTGCTTCATAAATTTTCTAACGTTTTTCATAAATTTTATATATATATATATATATATATAATTGCCATGTCAGAGTAGACCTAAAAATATTTCAAGACTATTATTTTGTAACCTTAAAAGGTTGGTTTTTTTTAATATTACAAAGCTAAACCATGGCCTTGCGAAGAATGCCTTAAAGATTGTTGAAGATCTTTATTGGATGGAGGATTTTCCCTCTTGTGTTAGAGAAGCTGTGCAGTTGGACTCACATGTATAGGGTCCAGCTGCTTGTTCTTTTCTTTTGTTCTTTGAGTTTTGGTGTATTAAAAAATAAAAAATAAAAAAATATTACAAAGTAAAATAAAACTTTTTTGCTTAGCTTTGTAATGCCATTGAGATAGCTCTATAATGTTACAAAACGAAAATCCAAAAACCCTACATCCAACAATTATGTGGTACAATTTATATGGTATATATTGTTCGAAATTTTTATAATACTAGATTTGACGGTACATGTAAGGCATGTAATTGATATATATTCATTTATATTTAAAATAAATAAAATTACAATAATTAAATACATTAAACTCTTTCTCATCTTCACGTGAGTTGAAAACGTAACAAAAAAACTTTTTAATAATTCATATATTATATTCCTATATAACTATAGTATTTAATTATAATAACAGATTTGAAAATTGATATAAAAGGCAAATGTTTAACTATTATCATTTAAAAAAAAAAAATGAATTGTCAAATTTTTATTGTAGCATTCTATTGATCTTTATATTTTATAAACAAAATGAAGTCTCTCCATTATATTAAACAAAGTTCAAACATAATTATCTTTAAATTACAAGAAGAAAACATTTATCACTAAAGATATACTGCAACTACTCAAAAACAATTTCCAAACTCTAAAATAAAATACAAAGGTTGGATAATATTCTTATCATTTTAAATTTCCATAAACATGTTATGTATGTGCACTTTTCCTCCACATACATCTTACCAGAATAAAATATCTTGTCAAGTACTTATCAGAAAACTCCCGACATCATGAAATTTTCTTTTTATTTCATTTTTTCTGCTTTACAAGGTGCTCCAACCTTTTTAAGTACACACTATCTTCTTATGGGTTCAACTCACTCTCCCTCCCAAAACCTACCCCGAACTATTGTAATATTTTTTAAAAAAAAAATCTCTATCCTACCTGCGTGTCAAATGGGTTTGGCCATTTACACCACATCTTGGAGAAGAAAATTCAGAGAAAGACCTGCATAGACTTGGAATTTTGGCTCCCTCTTTTGTTGACCCCAACGCTTTCGATTGTGCCATGTGAATGTGGAAAATTAGGACATAGCGTCGACTATACTTGCCCATACTTGTCATTCATAAAAACAATCGCATCGAAATTTATGGCAAGTAGTTGGATTTCATTAAAAGGTCCTAATTATATATATATATATATAATTGCCCACACATTTACATATAGAAACCTCTAATATACTTACTAGTTATAAACAATAATGATAAAAACCATCAAATTAGAGACAATCAATCAGAGCTTACATGTTGAAACAGAAATACTATTATTGGTGAACAATCTTGACCGGAAATAATTTAATAGTTTTTTATCAGATTCATGGAAGAAATTTTAATATATATATCTTAATATTTTATCATATTCTCGTGACACATGAATGTACCTCCACTAGCCATCATTGGTTTTAATTTCCTCTTCCAATTATAACATCAATTGTAAGAGTCTTGTTCTTACAAAGTTTTTTTAATTTATTTATAAGATCAATTGAAGAATTCATGTCCTCATATCTTTATTTGCTAGCCTGTCAACGATTGTGATGCAAATCAAAACCGACAACCAACACGCATTCACTATGACCAATGTCAATGATATTGATAATTGCAGTGCTTCATAAATATTTGCAGTACATGCTTCATAAATTTTCTAGCATCAAAATTTATTGAAAGTAGTTGGATCTCATTAAAAATGTCCTAATTATATATACACGGTCCCGTTCACATCAGTGCGCACTGATGTAACTACATCAGTACCATTGCATGTAGACCACTCATTATGAAGAAGCTTTGACAGGTAGATATACTTTGAGTAAAAGTATGTAAATTTAATGGTCCACATCCAACGCACTGATGAAGTTATATCAGTGTGCACTGAATTGAACATTTCTATATATATATAATTGCCCAGCCAGGATAGATCTGAAAATATTTTAACACATTCATTTTGTATCTTTACAAGGTTGGCTTTGTAACGTTACAAAGCTAAACAATATTACATAGTAAAATAAAACTTTTTGCTTAGCTAGTTTTGTAGTGCCATTGAGTTAGATCTATAATGTTACAAAACGAAAATCATAAAACCTTACCTCCAACAATTATGTGGTACAATTATCTGGAATATATTGTAATATTTTTTTTTAAAAAAAAAATTCTCTATCCTACTTGCGTGTCAAATGGGTTTGGCCATTTACACCACATCTTGGAGGAGAAAATTCAGAGAAAGCCCTGCATAGACTTGGAATTCTGGTCATACCCTCTTTTGTTGACCTCAACGCTTTCGATTGTGACTGAAAATACTTGCCTGCCATGTGAATGTGGACATTGTGTACGAATAGCAAATTGTGTCGACTATTTATTATGTTTAATTTATTAGTAAGAATATATTTTAACTTGGTATTATTTTCACTTTTGATCTCCATTTTTTTCTCTGTTTTATTTTTATTTGATTGGTTTACATCTCTTTTCTGCCGTTTCAAATTTTCTAAAGAGAAATATTCGAAACGGGTAATATTAAAATAAAATGGAGTGTTTTATAAAATTATTTTTTTTAACGGAGTGTCTTTAAAATAAGAGTGCCAAAAGATAAAAGGGATAATTTTGGAAAAAAAAAATGAAATGTCTTTTGAAATTTTTTAAATTTAAATTTTTAGAATGGAGTGTCTTTAGAAATGAAGTGTAAAAAGAAAAATATTGAATTGTACTAAGAAACTCTCTAGAAGAATATATCCCCAATTAGACGATGTATTTCAGAATCAATGCACATCATCCATGTACTCTCCAAGCCTTCTACAAGAAGCTTTGCCGCTGTGGAACTATATTTCTCATTTGTTGCCATAACCAACTTCACCAACGGATGAACAACAAGTGTGGCTCATTGCAGCATAAATTGGATTCAAAGATGATGCTGGTGTAACAGAATCAATGAATCAAAACCAAATGAGTATCACAAGAGCCATGTCAAAATGATAGCTAATAAACTTCCTGGGCTTATATAAGACTTACAATATTGGACATACAAAATACAGAAATTCAAAATTCCAATCTTATCATCTTGAAATTAAAATTTATAACGCTGTGAAAAGATAATGGCTGCAGTAAAATATGATACAGGTACGGAAACATTTCAGTCGGAAACATCGCACAAAACTGTAATAATCTCTACTTATTTCATCTTAAGATTCAACATTTCAAGTTCGACAATGCTCCTGTAACAATGATATGAGATGTCATAGCATCTTGACTCGTTCCACCAACACAAGAAATCCAATCTTGCACTTTAAATGATTCTAGCCATGTCAATACTTTAATTTCCTCAACTTGAGAAATTCTGTGTTTCAGGTGACCATTCATAATCTTATCCATCTTTAGATGTTAGTTCTAGAGAAATTGGGTGTATTAATAACTTAAGAGGGTTTATAAATAAATTGTATTAAAATAAAAACATTCATTTAAATAAGGGTACTATTGGCATTAAGATGAGTGTTTATAGTAATGCTTTAATTTTAAATTTTAGGCATTGGTGTACTTATAAATATAGGTGTGTTTATCATATTTATGGGTGTCAATATCCATACCCATTTAGTAATTGCCCAAAAACAAATTGTAAACATTGCACTATTGCAGCATAGATTGTGTTGGACTTAAATATATATATATATTTTTTATTTTCCCCCTTTTTGGGTAAATTAGCGAAAATAGCCTTTCTCAACAATGTGTTTCTAGGAAATAGCCCCTTGGTAAAAAAATTGCTAATTTAGCCGCTTTCCCAACCCCATTTACAGTTATGCCCTTAAGTGGCCCTCAAGTGGAAATACCCGAAATGCCCTTGCTCAATGTTTGAACAAATAAAACTTGATCACATTTACTAAATTACCCTCCCATTCTGATTCCCCATAAAGTGACTAAATTACCCTCTGATTTCCCACAAAGTGACTAAATTACCCTCTGAAAATCCCACAAAAACTCTGCTCTGTGGTAATACAAATGGTCACAACAAGAACAACCAGAAAACCCAAAGTGAGAGGAAGGAGAAGCAAAGCAGAAGAAGGTCGCCGTTGCCCTCGTCGCCGTCGCAGAAACTCTGTTCTGTGAAATTGCAAACCCAAAACTCGAAACTCTGCTCTGTGTGAAACCGCAAACTCATACAACTTCAAACCAGAAATAGAGAGAGAAAGGAGAAGCACAAGGTTGGTGTTGTCGCCCTCACGTCGCCGTCAGCATTGAAGGAAGCACCCAAACCCAGACAATAACAAAGAAATCGCAAACCCAGTCAACAAGTATTTTTTTATTTTATTTTTTAGCAAGTATGTATGTATTTTGTGAGCCTAGGAATCAGCTGCTGATGTTGAATGAGAATGCATGTAATCTTTGAGCCTTGGACTGATGATAAATGCATAATTTTGAGCCTATGACTGGATGCAATTAGTCTAGGAATCAGCTGCTGTGAATGTATGCATGTAATGTGTGAGCCTAGGACTGGATGCATGTATTTTTTTATTTTATTTTTTAGCAAGTATGTATGTATTTTGTGAGCCTAGGAATCAGCTGCTGATGTTGAATGAGAATGCATGTAATCTTTGAGCCTTGGACTGATGATAAATGCATAATTTTGAGCCTAGGACTTATTTTCATAAGCCTGGGACTGATGTTTTCCTTTTATTTTCTTTGTTTAGATGCCGAGGAAAAATCCGAATTCAAACATGTGGCGGTTCCCAGACCATGAGAGCTGGGTTCCTGCTAGAGTAAATAGTGGGAGTAGACAATATTTCCTGACAAACTTGAAGGAGGTCCTACAGAAATTTGGGTTGGAAAAAAAATTCGAGGAGGGCCCCTTCGGCATATATTTGAAGTTGACAGAACCGTTGACACTTTACGGGCAGCTTATTCACAATATTTTGAAAAGAGAAATAATTCTCCCTAAAGGACAAAGAGAAGATGAGATGTGGTTTGGGTTGGGGAATTCGCAAGCCCGTTTCAGCCAAGAGGAATTTTGTTTATGCAGTGGGTTGAATATGGGACAGCTGCCCCAAGGTTTTGCTAACAACAACAAAGTACCAGAGGATTCGATACTTAAAAGAATGTTCAATGGAAAAAGGCCGACTGCTAAGGTATTGTACGCCACATTGAGGAAAATGACGTCCGAAGAGAGTGAAAATGCGTACAAGATGTTGAATATATACATGGTGAGCCAATTCTTTGGCACGAATGACGGACGGACCACAGCCATCTCGGGGTGGCTGTTTACATTAGTCGAACAGGAAGAAGAATTCAAAAATTTTCCATGGGGTTCTTACATTTTCAGTTTAACATTTTATTTTCTGAAGGGTGTATTGAATGGACGGCTGCTCAATCTGAGAAGTCAAACAAAGAAGGAAGACAAGAAGGGGAAGCTGCAGAAAATGAAGAATGCAGTAGAAGAAGAAGAAGACTTAAAAGAACAAGAAGAAGAACAAGAAGAACAAGAAGAAGAACAAGAAGACAAGAAGAAAAAGAACAAGAAGAAGAACAAGAAGTTAGTAGAAGTGAAAGGGAAAGGGAAAGGGAAAGGGAAAGGGAAGCTGAAGAGAGTGGAAGAGAAGAGTGTGCAAGAGAAGAAAGATAAGAAATCGAAGTATTATACCTACAATTTGTCCGGGTTCCCTCTAGCACTTCAGGTAAGGTTTAAATGAAACTAATACAGCATATTTTCAGCATAGCAAAACTGTTACTGTGTTTCCCGTTTCATACTTTGTTGAATTGTTATTGTGTTTCCTATATTGATATTAGTTAGTTGAAATTGTATAGGTATGGGCCATGGAGAGGATAATTCGTTTTGATGGTTTGGTCGGACGGAGAGTTGGTACGGGGTATCCCCGGTTCAGTAGATGGGCATTTGATGAAAGGATTCAAGATATTGAATCAACATTCAACTCCCAGGTGTGTACTCAATGACCCTTTCTTTTTAGCTATATAGGGATAATTATCTTTGGAAATTCGGTAATAATTGATAGTTCCCAATATGCAGATGGCTTTATTTGATTGGGGAGTTGAAAAGTATGAAAAGGGTACAGATTACTTCAAGTCATTGAACTTGAAACGCGTGTGTCATCCACTAACTTCAAAGAAGAGAGAGAAGTTGGCTCTTCCTCCACCTCCAAGTAAAGTGGAAGAAGAGGTTGTTGGTGGTGATGATGATGAAGTAAATGACAGTGATGGGATTGACGCTTCTATTAAGAAGCAGGAGATAGGAGGCTCAGTGAGGAAAACTAGAAGTACATTTTCGGGTGAATATTCCCCCCCTTCGAAGAAGCGTCTATTCCCCGATGGGAATTCTAAGGTATGATTCCATCTACACTATTTGGTTTTAGACTTATAGTAAGCTATTCTTGTATGTATTGTAGTATTAATTATTGCATAATTCAGGTGCCTTCCACAATCCCAGAATTATATGCAGAGTTACGTGCTGCTATAACTGATAGCGAGCAACGTATTGTTCACTTTTGTAAAGATGAATTTCCAAAGATTAGAAATGAGATGAAGGTTAGATGCATAAAGTTGTTGAAAAACATATTATTATTTATATATAATATTGTAGTCGTTAATAATACCACTAATTTATTGATGTTGAATTGTTGATGTTTAGAAGGGTGGTAATAAAGATACTGCTGCTGTTGGTGATGACAAGATTTCTGATGAGGCCAATGTTGGTGTTGATAAGGCTACTGATGAGGAGGGTCTTGGTGGTTATAAGGCCGTCGATGATAAGGCTATTGGTGGTGATCAGTCTATTGATGATATGGATGTTGGTGTTGATAAGTCTGGTGATAAGGCTGCTGGTGTGCAGGAGGATGGTGGTGATAAGGTTGCTGGTGTGCAGGAGGGTGCTGGTGAGGAGAATGCTGGTGATAATGCTGGTGTTGAGGAGGATGCTTGTGATGTGGCTGCTGCTCAGGAGGATGTTGAAGAAGTGACTCAGAAGCAAGATGTTGAGGAACATGAGGATGTTGTTGAGGGTCTTTTGGCTGTTGGGTCTACTGCAATCGAGGGTGATGTGATGCTCAAGGTACATTCTATAAATATAATAGTGGTTTTGTCATTTATATTTATAACTAAGGATAATAGTGTTTATGTTAGTATATGGTCGAGGCCTGGGAATAATTATGTTCGGCCTGGGAAAGGATTGTGTTAGGGGTTAGGGAACAATTCCCTTACGCCTGGGAACATTTCTTTAAGAGTGTTTATGTTATGTATATGGTCGAGGCCTGGGAACAATTGTGTTCAGCCTGGGAACAATTGTCTTAGGGTTTAGGGAATAATTCCCCTCGGCCTGGGAACAATTGTATTCGGCCTGGGAACAATTCTGTTAGGATTTAGTGAACATTTCTATAATAGTGTTTTTGTGATGCATATGAGTATAGCAATAGTTTGTACTTTACTACATATTTAATTGGCTTGTAGGACTCGGGGGATAAATCTATCCTTGACTTGGAAGAATACCCATCCCCGCCCGTGTTTTTCCTAGGCCAGAACTTTCCCAGTAGTGTTGTGGCACTTACTAAGGCGGACCCGAATGTTGAATATCGAGACGTTGACAAACAAAGGGCTCGAAAGCGGTCAAGGTATCTCGATGACCCATACACAGATCCGATGCCAAAGAAAACAAAGAAATCAAAGGCAAACGAGGAAGATATAGACCTAGTTGAGTTCACTTCTTTCCTGAAGAACAACGACCAAGTTAGGTAATATTCCATTCCTGTGATCTGTTGTATTCATTTTTTAATATCTATACTAATGTTATGTATCTATTTTTTAATAGTATTTATACGGGTCAAATCGAACCAATGACGCATCAACATTTTCAAGACCTGGTCAACGTCGAAACGTGGATTTCAGATTTGGTAACATAATTTAACTAGGGGACTATCTATTTCTTCCTGGTTATTAACCCTTTCTGTAACTTATTTTGTAACATACATCACTGCATATACACAGCACATTCATTCATACTTTGATATCCTATGGAGGAGGCGATCCAGCAGTGAGCTGAATTATGCGCAGAATATTGGATTTGTGAACACATCTTTCTTCGTAAGTATCACCGTAGTTATCTGATACAGTATGTGAAACGGTATTTGAAAATGTGTTTTTGCATGTTTATGAAAAAGTGTTCATGAATGTATTTTTTGATGACAGCAAAGCATAAGCAAGATGTGGGCAGATGAAATGAAACTGCTGGACACCCAGAGGGACATAGCCCGATTTCAGAAGGAAGACCAGGAAAGAAGTCAGCCAATAGAAACTAATTCTCCTCCTTCTCCTCAAGCCAAAAAAGGTCACAAAAAAAAAGGTCAAGAAGACCAGTGATCCCTCTCCAAAAGCTGTCAATGTCTGGGAAGAGTACCCAGAATTCCTTCCTTTAAATTACCAGCCCAGTTCAGACATCTTGAGACATGTTACAGGGCATCAACTTCTTTACCCTCAACCTTGGTGGCAGTTGGATTCAGTAAGTTGTTGGAAATGATGTTGTGTTGTCATTATCTTATCTAATTCCCGAAATAATTTGCATCGCTTCTATAAACAGGTGCTCATTCCGTGCCATGTTCATGATGATCATTGGCTGTTATGCCATGTACTTCTGAAGGAAGGAAAAGTATGGGTTTATGACTCGTTATATGAACGGAGGAGCGGATATAGTCCTCGGCTGAAGGAAATTCGAGGCCTGCTTTACCTGTTTCCATCTGTGTTGAAGCATGCAGGGTACTACGAACATATGAAGATGGATCCTCATGGGACCCCATTCACAGCTTAAAGCATGCATAGTGATCTCATTCCACAACAAGATGATGGGTATGTTTGACATATTTATTTACTTTTTCTGCACTTTATTTACTTTCCTACAAATACTAATGTATGACATTTCCCATCATTTAAACAGAAACAGTTGTGGTGCCTTTTTAATGAAGTATGCCGAGTTGATTATGGCTGGAGTACCAACTCCATGGAAAAGTGTTTTTGGACAGAAGAATATCAAAAACATCAGAAAGGCTATTGCAATTGAAATTTACACAAATGGTCAACTACGTAACTCCCCATAGACTTGTACAACTTAGGAATCATGTACAGCTTAGGAATCATGTATTTTGTTCAGAATGTTTTCTTTAGTTCAGAATTGTTGGGAAATGTTTATGATGTATTTTGTTTAGGATTGTTAGAAAAAATCTGTTAGGCCTGGGAACAACTCTTCAAGTGTTAATGACTGTTCCCAGGCTTACGGTAATTGTAGTCACCAACAATGTTCTCAGTCACCATCGTTGTTACTTGATGTATTTATCCAATAACTTTGATGCACATTAGATGATCTTGAAATTAATGTCACATGCTGTAATGAGAGACTAATTCACACTAGATGCATATTTACATATGGGGATATATATACATATATATATATATAAATAAATATATACTTGTTCCCAGGGTAAGGACTCTAGGCCTAGGAGAGTTGTTTCCAAGCAAAGGAGAATTGTTCCCAGCCCACGATAGTGGCTACCAGAATGTTTTGCTGGGAAATGTTTATGATGTATTTTGTTTAGGATTGTTGGAAAAAATCTGTTAGGCCTGGGAACAACTCTCCTAGGCCTAGACAATTGTTCCCAGGCCTACGAGAATTGTTTCCCACGAGTAAGGACTAATGGACATGGAGAGTTGATCTGAAAGCTAAGGACTGTAGGCCTAGGAGAGTTGTTTCCAGGCATAGGAGAATTGTTCCCAGACCCACACATGTTAGTGGCTACCAGTGCTAAGGACTTAAGGACGTGTTCCCAGGCCTAGGACAATTGTTTCCAGGTCTAGGACAATTGTTCCCAGGCCTACGAGAATTGTTTCCCACGAGTAAGGACTAGTGGACTGTAAGACTGTAGAGTTGTTTCCAGGCATAGGAGAATTGTTCCCAGGCCCACACATGTTAGTGGCTACCAGTGCTAAGGACTTGCTAAGGACTTAAGGACGTGTTCCCAGGCCTAGGACAATTGTTCCCAAGCCCACGATAGTTGCAATCAAGGCTAAGGAATTAAGGACTTGTTCCCATGCATAGGAGAATTGTTTTCAGGCCTATGACACATGTTCCCAGGACTGCATGAGACTGGTTGCAATAAATTTGTGGCTTTTCATTACACCGGTTCATTTCATTCAAGGTGACATTGGTTAGTGTACCCGCCGCCGTTCATTTCATTTCATTTAAGCTACAACGGTTCATTGGTTGCAATGATTCATTTCATTGATTATTGAGGTTAATGAGGTGACTATATAAACACCCAATCTTCCTCCAAAAGTTACTCAATCTTCCTCGGTTGTTATTTGTTTCATCACTTCATTTTTCATTTTTACACAGAAATGGCAGCAAACGGCAGGTGCAGTGAAATTGAGAGGATGAATGCCGCTTTGGAAGTAATGCGTCAGCGGCTTGCACTGGCGGAGGAGACCGTCATCAACGAGCGTGAAAATTACAAACGGCTACGTGATGATTATACTGTTTTGATGGGGAAATTTCAGAATCTAGAGGCTGAAATCATCTACTCCAGGGTTGACAGTGAAGCAAAGGAGAACGAAATCAACGGACTCCACCAAGTTATTGAACATTTGCAGAAGAGGTTGATGGACTTCAACGTTCCACCATCACCCTGAACAAATACAAATTTCAATATTTATGTTCTGTTTTTTTTTTTTTTTTTTGTTCTCACATGCTGTAATGGTTTTTGTTTGTTTATAAAAAGTTAATGGAAGTAATTTGTTTGTTTTCGAATACGTTCACACCCATTTCAAAGACTGTCAGTATATATATTCGTTCAATCAGAACTCAATAAAAACTGGTTTATATTAATAAATAAAGCAACACCCAATAGAATAAACATCAAAAATAGATATTTCAAACGATCTTGCCCACTATAACTCCCAAAACAAACACCAGTAGAAATATAAACAACATGACACCAGTAGTTCCTTGTTTCTCAGATACTTTCTCTGTAACATTGAAAGAAGATTCAGAACATGAAGGGCTTGAATGTACGGCACGTCTACTTATCGCTTCATATGCCTCCTCGGTTGAGTTAAACTTCTTGTAAGATGCTCCTGGAAAACCAACAACTTGATCGTGACATTCAGGCCAAGAACTGAACACACCGGTTTTCCTTCCTATGAAAACCACATAAACAGAATTCTTCCCCATTGGTGTTCGAAAAAAAGGTTTTGTGATGGTAGAAGGAGATGTTAGTTCTGAGAATAAGATGAAGGAAGAAGGACGATGGGAGAAGATGAAGGATTTGTATCGATATAAATGAGAGAAGAAGATGAAGATGGGACAAGATGAAGGATTCACATTAGTAATTAGGGTGTATCGATATAAGTGTTTGACTAAGGCAAAATGAAGGGTGGGAGACAGCCTGTAATCAGAAGAAGAAGATTTGGTGGGATCGTCTACCATGCTGATGACGTGGGATCCACTACCGGGTTGATGACGTGGGATCCACTACCAACAGATATAGTTGGAACCCACTACCGAGGAAGAAAGATGACGTGGCGATTAAATGTGCAAGGTCAACTGAGGCTGGGAAACGATTTTCAGGCCTATGAACCAATTATGCTGTTCCTAAGAACCGTTCCCAGACTTAAGAGGTTTCCTTTGAATACGAAAATATGGGGGCCACGATATAATCTCAACGATCGGCACGGTCCAACGATGAAAGAGTATCAATGGAAATATGTACGTGGATTTTCGAGATCATCTGACGATCGAGCAAGTACGTCCCTACCCATTACACACCTTTAGTAAATAACCCTTTGAAACATAAACCCCTAAGTGCCTAAGAGTTCTTTCGAAAACATGTAAGTTGATCACGTTGTTGAATCGATATCCCGCGTTACATTCACACTTCCGAAATCGATTCTGATGGGTGCACACCGCTTCTAAATAACATCCTATGCAATTGGAAAAATAATACAAATTTTTAATAAAAATTATTTAAATCAATATTAAATACGCCATGGGCCTAACAGTAATTCCTAGTCTTAAAGTACCGGTTCCTGGGCTTAGTTTGTTGTTTTGAGCACCAATACCGAGGAAGAAAGATGACGTGGCGATTAAATATGTGCAAGGTCAACTGAGGCTAGGAAAAGATTTTCAGGCCTAGGAACCAATTATGCTGTTCCTACGAACCGTTCCCAGGCTTAAGAGGTTTCCTTCGAATACAAAATTATGGGGGCCACGATATAATCTCAACGATTGGCACGGTCCAACGATGAAGGGGTATCAATGGAAATATGCAACAACCCTTTGAAACATCCTTTGCAATTGGAAAATAAATACAAATTTTTTTAAAAAAAAATTTAATCAAAATTCAATACACCATGGCAACTGATGACGTGGCAACAACAGACAACTGAGCCTGGGAAACAATTTACAGGCCTAGGAACAATTGCCGTTTGGGCCTAGGAACCGTTCCCAGGCCTAAAACATTACTCACGGGCTTCACTCATATTCTGTTTCAAGAGCAATAACAGCAGCCTCAGCCAATAAAAACAGCAATATCAGCAGCCAATAACTGTTTTGGTTCAGCACCCACCCAAGACACTTAGACTGTAGGCCCAGCGACATTCCCTTCGTTCGTGTCAGTGAAGGTAGGCTCGAGTGGCTTGTCCGGACACTTCAGTCTATTGTGACCTTCTTTCTTACATATGCCACATGATCGGGGTTTTTTGGCTGGTTTGCTTGTGCTGGACGATGGTTCTGGACAAGCTGATTTATTGTGTCCTTTATTTCCACACTTTGAACAAGATTGTAACTTTCTTTTCTCCCCGGCGGATGGTATCCTCAACTTCTTTGGTCTTCCTGGCAGCTTTTTTTTCTTCCATGGCAATACAATACGGTTCCGGATTGCATCAGGAATGTCCCAAGATTCAGGATCTGGAACAAGGTTCACAGCCATTTCATAAGCATGTTTAAGATATCCTGTTGTGTAACGGTCAGAAGCCATTGAGTTGATTGACATACCTTTGAACCTAGGCCATAACACACCAACAAACACAAATTCAAGTTTGTAAAATAACCCATAACAGATAAATGTACATACTTAAAAGACCGGGAAGCATACCTAGCAACCGTCATTGCATGACAACACGGCAACTCATCTAAATCCCATTGATGGCATGAGCAAGAACTGTTTTCAAGGTCGATGATTCTAGGAATCCATTTGTCATCTACCTTAAATGTTTTATGGTGAATGGGGTGAATCTCAGACTTATTCGCTGTATCTAAACGATCTTTGATGTGTTCGTCTGCAAACGTTGTCAAGTATGTAGACATTTCATGTGCATTTTTTCGACGATCGTAGAACCACCTTTGCAACAAATCTCTGATACATTCCGCCATTGCTGTGATAGGCAATTTTCAGACCGAAAGTAGACAAGAATTCATTGACTCGGCAATGTTGGTGGTCATAAAAGAGGTTCTTAGTCTAGGACTATGTACACGTGAAAACTTCTCTACCCCAACGGCCAAGAGCTCATCGTAAACCTTAGGAGAAGTTTCTTTCAACTCACCCATGAAACGGTCAAAGTCCTCCATACGGTATGCATACGCAGCACAATAGTAAAGAATCATCACATCATCCCTCTGCTTGCAAAATCTTTTAAGATTTTGTGCCATGTGGTACACACAAATCCCATGTGCGGCATCTGGGAATATGGCTTCCATTGCATTGAATATACCATTGTGCCGATCCGATAGTAACATCACAAGGTCCGGATTTTGGATCCCTTTACGGAGTTTCTTCAAAAACCAAGTCCAAGACTTTGTGCATTCAGAGTTTGCAAGCCCAAATGCCAAAGGGTATATCATCCCGTTTCCATCTTTGCACACTGCAACTAACAAAACACCCCTAGTCCTAGCCTTCAAGTGGGTAGCATCGATGCATATAACCGGCCTAATAACATAATTGAACCCCTCTATAAAGGCTCCAATTGCCATGAATGCATATTTCAACCGGTTTCTCGAGTCGGTCTTGATCTTTGTCACAGTCCCGGGGTTCGCTTGTTCCAAAACATAAAAATAAGACGGCAACCTCTGAAAGGATTCCCACGGATCACCGAATACCTGACTCAAAGCGTGCTCCTTCGACCTGTAGGCTTTGTTGTACGAGAGGTGTATGCCATGCTGCTCCATCATCTCAAAAACTATATCTTTAGGACGGATTATGCGCCCGGGATCACGATATTTACTTGCATACAAATCCCCTATCACAGCAGCACTTACACGTTTGAATTCAACGTTGTAGTTGTCATATCTCTCACATGTGTGCTCATTAACAAACGCCTTCACATGCCAATAAGTCCCCCTATTCGACTTCCATGCACGAAGAATCCATCCACAACTTCTCTGACTACATTGCGCAGTGAATCGTGTATTGGAAGATCGTGAAATCCTGTGCTCAAACCTCTCTCCAAATGCATATGACCCTACAGCACTCTTCAATGTAGGCTTGTCCTTGAACATCTGTCCTTTGTATAATGGACCTTGGTTCCCTGGATTTTGAAACACATCCACTGATCGAACGGCTGGTATTGAGTAAAGATCTGAACCCGATACTGTCCACCGTGTGTTCAAGGACGGTGAAGAACTGTTGGCTGTTCCACTCACCCCTCGTTCTTCTGTTACAGGAACTCTTGCCGCTAGCCCACCATCATCAGCACTCTCATCTTCTGTATCACTGGTTTTAGAACAATCAGACCTTCCTGAACTATCTATGCTTTCAGAACTATCCACAACTACATGCTTGGTAGTAGATGCTGGCGTCGGTTGTTCATTTCCTGCTGATGTAAATCCGGGTGAAGCAACCGGATTATTGCTGCCACTAACTGATTTAAAGTTAGGAGTACTGCCCGGAGACCGTGGAATATCGGTGTGTTTAACAGGAGAGACTGTACATTCTGATTGTATTTGATTTGGTGGAGATCGAAATTCATGTTTATTGACAAATTCAACATCAATTGTGGCCCAACCTTTTTCCTTATGCATAATCACAAACTGTACATCGTCGTCACTCACAATAGACAATGTAAGTTTATCATCCCCCGTTTCCACATGCGAAGTTAGCTTCAACTGAATTTGGTCTCTACTAACCCCTGTCCGCTGGTATATCGTTTCCACCAATTCCTCGTATGCTCCCTTGTCTTTTTTAGTTAGATGTATTGAAAACGAAATAGGACCTGTCAATGCGTTATGCTTCGAATGCTCACTGCATTGAACTAACACCCAAGACATGGTATCCTTAGACCCTGAAAAAAAAATAAAAATAATTCAGTCAATAACAGTTATAACAACAACAATTACTGTCATTCAAATCAGGTCAGGGCCTAGGAACAATTCTTTTAGGCCTACGAATGGTTCCCAGGCCTAAAACATTCCTCCCAGGCCTACACATTCCTCCCGAGCTTGGCTCATCTTATGTTTCCAATTTCCACAATCAATAACAGCAGCCAATAACAAAAGCAAAATCAAATGGGATCAATAACAGGGGCCTGTTTTGGTCAACCAACCAACACAAACAAATATACATACACCATCAACAACCAACACAGATCAACACAAACAAATATACATACACCATCAACCAACAACAATAGCGAAACCTCTTTTGGTTCAGCACCGATCAACACAAACAATCATCCATACACCATCAACCCTCAGAAAATCATATACAAATTCCCTAAACCTTTTCCCCACCAAACCATACAACACAATAAATGTGAAAACAAACCATACAACACTATTCACCAGAGTGCATTTTCTTCCAGTTATTCATGTGATAGTGAGGACGATGTGTGCACCCAACATAACTAAATACCTTTACTACAATAATACTGCCCCTCTTAAGAGCTTAATGTGGCATTTCATCAAACACCTTAACTAAACCCAAAAATACTACATACACAAACCCCAATTCATGGGCAACAAATCCAAAACCATCAATCAATCCCTCATTCTATCAAAAAGGTCTCAAATTTAAACAAGGCAACAACAAAAGACCGAGAGATTCAATAACATGGGAAACTTAAGTGTGATGACGGGACTTACATTGACTGTGCATTCTTGACAATGAAGCTCGATTTCAAACTTGACAGTGAAGCTCGATTGAAGGAGGTGGCGGCACTGTCAACATTCCGGTCGCCGTTGCCGTCGAGATTACGGTCGGTAGAAAGATTCCAGCGAAGAGGACCCAACTTCGATGGAGTGGATTCCGATCGACAGGAGAAAGATGGAGAAGAAGAGCCAAGGAAGAATGACTGACCCAACTTCGATGGAGACAATTCCGGTCGACAGGAGAAGGATGGAGAAGACGAAATTTCTGAAAGTTTTGGTTTTCTTCAGTCAACTGAAGGAGAAGAAGAGATGGGCAATTTCGTCCTTACACAATGTAAGAGGGTAATTGAGTCATTTTGCACGGTTTAATTGTGAAGGGCATTATTGTCTTACAAGGGCTATTTCCTAGAAAGTCAATATCAAGAAAGGCTACATATGCACTTTTTTTCCCAATGGGCTATTTCCTAAAAATCATTGTTGGGATGGGCTATATTTGCAAGGGCCCCCTTTATTTTTTGAGATTGTCTTTAAATCATTTTCCAGATTTACTATAAAAAGCACAGTTTCCTTGACCCAAATTTTTTGTCTAACAAATAATTGTTGATACCCTAACACAGTCATTATTCAAAAAGAATAATAATAAAGTTGGGTTAAATTGGGCCACCAATCGGACCCAACACTTGGTCAACCCTTAAGTCCAAACCCGATTAAAACTCCGACCCGTCTCTGTCCACTTACAAATTACAATCCCTTTGACTCCCAGAAGGCCAGAATCCCAGCCCGATGTCCCCAATTCATCAGCAAAAATTATCTAGGGTTTTGAAAATGACAACTTTCAAAGCTACAACTTCAATTCACAGAAATGGAGTCTCGTCTTTGTCTAATCTTTTTACTACTCCACACCCAAATTCTATTTCAAAAGACTCAGTGATGGCCGAGGAAGACCGAGCTCGGCTCCGTGAATTCCTTCATGGGAAATATAAATCAGGTGATATCGATCTCAATGAAGCACTTTACTTCTTTGATTACATGATTCATATGCAACCCACTCCTCCCATGTCTTCATTCAATGTTTTGTTTACTGCTCTTGTAAAGAATAAGTATTATGATCATGTTATTTCTCTCCAAAGAGATTGAAGTGAGTTGGGTTGGTGCCTGATTTATCACTTCAAACATTTTGATTAATTGTTTTTGCAAGATGAGTAGGGTTGTTGATGGTCTTGTGGTAATTGCTGCCCTTTTGAGGAGGGGTTTTAATTCAAGTGATGTGACTTTTACTTGTTTAATTAAAGGTCTTTGTATGGAGGGTAGAATTATGGAAGCCACTTGACTTCTTAAGGCAATACGATTGTTGCCCTTAAGTTTCATAAAGAAATAGTTCATAGTAATAGTAAATATGGTATTATTTGTAAGCCTAATGATGTTTGATACCATAGTATGATTGATGGTCTTTGCAAAGATGGGTTTATAGATAAAGCCAAAGAACTGTTTTTGGAAATGAAGGGCTAGGGAATCCCTGCGAATGCGATCACTTATACGGTTATACCTCTCTTATTTACGGTTTTGTTGTGTTGGTGATTGGGAAGAAGCTAAAAGCATTTTGTAGAGATGTTGAATCAAGGTGTACAACCCAATACAGGGACATTTAGTGTGCTGCTAGATGAGCATTGCAAGAATGGGAAGATAGACAAAACAAATAAGTTGTATGAATTGATTATTAAGAGGTGTGCAACCCAATACGTTCACTTATAGCATACTTATGGATGTATTTTGTTTAATGGGTAGGATTCATGATGCAGAGAAATTGTTTGTTTCTATGGCAAGTAAGGGGTGTATGACTACTGTTAGCTACAATATTTTTATGGATGGGTATATTAAGAATAAAAAGGTAGACCAAGCTATGGATCTTTAATGAGAAATGATTTCGATTTTCGATTGAAATTAGGCCAACGTTTGTTACATACAACATTTTACTAGTTGGCCTTTTTATAGTGGGTAGAGTTGGAGACGCATGGAAACTGTTTGATGATATGCAAGTTAATGATGTTGTACCTAATACATATATATTTACTACTTTTATTGATGGGCTTTGCAGGAATGGTTGTGGTCTAGATGCATTGGAATTCTTTTATACTTTAGAAAATCGCTAGTTTGAAGTTACCATTGAAATTTTCAATTGTCTTATCGATGGATTGTGTAAATCTTAGAGGATTGGATTGGTGTGGGAGCTATTTTATAAATCGACTCAGAAAGGCCTAGTGCCAAATGTATTCTTTTGGAATGTGTTTTCAATGTCAAGAAAGCAGCATGGATTTGCAATGTAGTAGAAGCCTTATCAAGAGATTAGGGTCAAATAAGAAGCACCAAGGCATATTTTTATACTCCTGGATATGATTGTAATTAAGTGAAACTTTCAATGTAATTAATTTGCATTTCTATGTAGCCAAGTGAATTTACTATGAATTTTGGAATGTCCATATAATGCTGAGGTATGGAATTAATAAATTGCTCCCTTAACATAATTGCTGGATTTTAAATGCTTATTGTTGCTTGCCATGGACTAACTTCTGAGAGGTGCTCAAGCTAGACCTAGAAACGAAGGATCTACCGAAACTTTTGATTGTTGTGCAATCACTTGTAATGGAGGAGGTATCATCTGTGCAACAGCTTTAGAGATTGTTTTGGAAGTAAAGGTATATTCTTGGCTTGAAGAGTCGTGACATGCAGCAATCAATTATCCAGTGACATGTTCGAGCATGGATGCAGAGTGGGCGTTTCCTGGTGGTGGTGGATTTTGTTGATTTACTGGGTTCCTCAGCTTGAAGAATGTAAAAATAATGTTATTAATGTGAATGATGTTACTGGATACATGTATTTAAAATTCTCTTGGTTAGTGGTTGAATATCCTTTTTGTTTTCTTAAAAACTTTAATTTTAAATGAATCTATTTGTTGTCAACACATGATCTAGGATTAGAAAACGAGTTCTTCATTTTCTATTCATGTTTAAGTGACTAAAGAATATAAATTTGATGAATGAAATCAATCTCTTGTATTTGCCATCTACAGTTCCTAAAATATGCGATTTTAAATCCTCAAACATACATTTCTTCCAACCTAGACTTGTAACCAAACACCCTTCTCTAACCATGAGAGAAAAATTATGATTAATTTATATTAACTACTCACTTTTTTCTTTACAATCTCCATAATCCAAAAAATAACGCAATATGGTTACAAAAAGAAATAACGCAAAAAGAATATATTAACTACTCACTTTTTTCTTTACAATCATCTATGATGGTATTACATACACTCATACCGTATCATTTGGGCATAAATTTTGAACACTATCATTACTCATTCCTTAATAACCCTGTTTCATACTGTTTTAATCAATTTTATGAATAAGTGAGCAATTAGCAGGACAAACAACATTGTCAAAAAGATTTAAAAAAAAAAAAAAAAAAACAGAACTAGTGTAATGGACACAGTAAAGTACTATAAAGATTAAGAATGATAGATTTTCTAATTATAATTATTCCTCAAGTAGAAAGGGCTTCCGCATCCTCGGTGAATGTCTTGGTAGAAGATAAGAAAATTAATTTAAAACTCCAACCACTTGGTGTAATAGACACAGGTCTTTGGGGAAATTAAGCCATCAGGAGTACAAAGACTTATCTGTGGACAAACTCCGCATGGGATGGAAGCGAACGCCCCTATCCTTGGTTCACTGGCACTGCCTCCCTCCTTTACAACTTTATAACAAACTTTTCCAACTGGAATATTATTAAACACTCCCGATCCATTACTCTTCACTTCCATAATCTCTTTATCCAAAACCATAGCTCTCAAAATCTCTTCGATTTGCTGTTTTGTCAAATCTTCCTTGAAGATCCCACTCCTTTTTAATGCATCTGAAATTCCCTCAAAAGTAGCAACCTTCAACCTAACTATATGCTTCACACATTGCTTTCTCACAATTTTTATGAAATCCATATCTAACTTCCCATCAGCATACCATGCACCACCAGAGAGTTCCTTTGAGGGTTCAAACTCTGCCACCATGAAGTGTTTCCGTCCCTTGCTCTGGATGTTCACCACCTCTTTGATCAAATTCTTGGCTTGAAGTGACTTACGGGATTTATTAACAGTATTATCAGAGAGGTTTGTCACCTGTTTCATATCCCGTGACCAAATACCCATATCTTGTTTGCTTCTAATTAGGGATGGCAAAATTATCCACGGATACGGATATCCGTAAGAATCCGCTCCATTTAAAATGGGGATGGATACTATTATATTGGGGATGGAGCGGGGATGGATGTCATACTAATATCCATTTTATTTTCGGGGATGGGGATGGATATCGTCTACGGATATCCATCCCCATCCGGATCCGTTAAAAATTTTAATATTTAAAAAATATAAAAATTTATTATGTAATTATTAATCCTAATTATATAAGATATTATTAATTTTTATATTTGAACTTTATTGGATGTATTTGTTTCTCTTTAAATAGGATAAAATGTATCGTTACATATGTTAGTTACATTTTTCTCTTATAAAGTATAAAAATTTAAAGTATAAAAATTTAAAGTATTTTCATCGGATATGGATATAAACGGAGCGGGGATGGATATCTCTATCTTAATTAGCGGATTATCCGAATCCACCCCGCTCACTTAGAAATGGGGATGGATGCGGGGATGGATATATATATTTCAAACGGATATGGGGACGAATATTGGGATATCCATACCCAATCCAATCCATTGCCATCCCTACTTCTAATTAAGTTATAGAGGGTGCGCTCATGATCAGTTAGAGGATCAACAGGTAATTTGGCATCTGTCCGTTTCCGCATCTGTCCAACAAAAGAGATGAGCATTAATGAGAAACAAAACCACCATAGATCATACATCCCGAGATGCAATTTCACCACAAACTTCGTGGTTGACAACAGGCTTATCAAGCAACAATGACAAATTGGCAATAAAACTGCTCTGTTTTTCTTAGTTTTTACTCAGCGTATGGTGTGCTTGTGAGTTATTCCCTTTTTCTTTTTATTTAAGCTTAATTTTCTTCATTTCAAACATCAATGAACCTACTAAACTTGTTTAAGACTAGCTTGCTTGATTTTCTTTCAAAAACTTTTTATGATTCCTTGTATCCTTCTAAGTGATAGTGGTTTTGATAATGCTGAAACCACGAGTTTATGTTGGTTGCTGAAAGAAAAGAGAAATGGGGGTCTAATTCCTTAAATTTTAGGTGTGCCACAACTGAAACAAAAATACTTCTTTGAAAATTGTGGCCTACAAGATTACATCTTTAGCTATTTTGGGTATTTTGCAACAGCTTTAGAGGTGTTTTGGAAGTAAAGATGTTTCTAGTTGATGTTTGCTTCAGTGACACGCTTCAGTGACATGTTCGAGCAAGGATGCAGAAGAATGTAAAAATAATGTTATTGATGTGAATGATGTTACTGGATACATATATTTAAAATTCTCTTGGTTAGTGGTTGAATATCCATTTTGTTTTCTTCGAAGCTTTAATTTTAAATGAATCTATTTGCTATCTTACTAGGAATGTCAACACATGATCTGGGATTAGAAAATGAGTTCTTCATTTTCTTTTCTTCGTTTAAGTGAAAATTCCAAGTCAAAACATTATTTATTTGTTATCTTATTTGCTTAAATAAATAAATAAACATTATTTATTTTAAATCAATTTTATGATCAAATGATCAATAACTACTGGAGATGGAGGTGAAAATTATGATCAACCTACTGGATGAGGAAGCTAACTAGTGGAGATGGAGGTGATAGCCAATGATCAATTTATATTAACTACTCACTTTTTTCTTCATAATTTCCATAAATCCAAAAAAATAACGCAATATATTTATGGTATCTCTAACCAGTTACAAAAAGAATATAAACCATCCATGACGATATTACATACTCTCATAACAACAAAAAGTGAGCAATCTTATAATAATAGAATGTTAAATATTGTTAAAAAAAATAAAAATTAAAAAAAAAAAAAAAAAAAAAAAAAACACAGCTAAATAAGACTGTATGACATTAATTTCTGCAAAATCAATTCTGAAACTTCTATCTCAACAGAACTAGTGTAATGGACACAGTAAAGTACTATAAAGATTAAGAATGATAGATTTTCTAATTATAATTATTCCTCAAGTAGATTTTCTTATAGCTTCCTCGGTGAATGTCTTGGTAGAAGATAAGAAAATTAATTTAAAACTCCAACCACTTGGTGTGATAGACACAGGTCTTTGGGGAAATTAAGCCATTAGGAGTACAAAGACTTATCTGTCGACAAACTCCGCATGGGATGGAAGCAAACGCCCCGATGCGGAGTTTCCTATCTGTGGACATAATTCTCATTAAGTGATGGTGGTTGTTAAATGCACCACTCCTTTTCATATATCAGATTGTAATTCTATGAACTACAGGGAGTTGGTAATGAATATCAAATGGTGGAATTAACCTTTTTTTTTCTGTGTGTCTTATCAGTTTTCTCAATAACTAATAAGTCACCCGTTTCAAAAAAAATAACTAATAAGTCACAAATGGGCATAAGGATAATTTAGAAACAATGAAAAATTTCAGACTTTTGTGCACTTGTTGGATATTTAAAACTTTCAATTTGAAATCAGAGTTTGTTCTTCCACACATATAGCATGAGAAGAGCTACAAACTAAGTTTCAAACTTTACCTGTTTGAATACAGAGAAAACATGTTTGTGTCGCCGAAGAAATCATGTTTCTGTGTGTCTTATCAGTTTTCTCAATAACTACTAACACTATTTAAAAACATGTTTAACACTATTCAAGGATATTTTAGGAATATAAAGTTTCACTTAAAAATTGGGTGCTTAAATTATATTTCTGTGTGGTTTTTGTGGCTGTTGTGTTTTCGTTTGGGGTTGGCTTTTGTTTCCTTGTTGTGCTTTGGCTTCGGCCTTTAATAAAGATCCTTTTTCAAAAAAAATTATATTTTTGGGTGGCATTATCTGTACCCCATCTATAATAAACACTTGTTTATGATATATATATATATATATATATATTAAGAACTAAAATTTTCAACTGAAAAATAAAAAATCTAACCACTATCTTCACTCATTCTTTGTTTAATAATACAAATAAAAAATAACATAATATTCTTTTATTAGAAACTGATTTTAGCTTTTATTTTTATTTTTATTTTATTTACACAAGTTTAAAAAGACTAAATACCCCAGGACCGTTTAGTTTGACTAATAAAAATTTAATGAAGATAACAATTTTGTACGTTAATAAAAATTAGGGACCAGTTTAGTCACTTTCGTAAAGGTCACAAACTATTTGAGATTTTAAAAAATCTTCCATAACTTATTTGGTAATTGTCCAATTTCAAATAAAGGGACTAAATTGATAATTTTTTATAATCAGAAACACAAATATAAGGATTAAAATAATATCTTCACATTTCCAATTTGTATTTTTTTTTTTTTTTTGAACAAACCCTAAATGGCATTATGCCTTGAAAGATACAAAAAACATACAAAAAAACACCCAGAAAAAAGAGGCATCTAGAAACCCCAAACAGAAAAGACCAACACATAAAAACAGAGGGCCCATTATGTCTCGTCTTGTACACCTGCCCTGAAAAAAAAAGACATATTGTCAAAATTTCGGCTATATTTTCAAAGTTATTGTAGTGCTATTGTGCTAATATAAAAATGGTACTTGATATATTTTACCAATATTTTATAAATTTAGATCCCTCCATATCCAAAATCCATGTTTACTTTCTTGTCCTGAACATATGCAGCACATTATTGGATGCATCACAATTCATAACATGGTCACATGAAACAGAAGAAAAAGGAAAAAACACATATTAGCAATGATTTAGTATTCAATTATCAGAAATTGCAAAAATCAAATTATCAGTTATCACAACAGAAGGAGACATAAATGTTAGATGTTACCGTTCAGCTTCTAGCGATCATGATTCATAGGCCGCCTCTAAAGTTTGGCTATATTCAATACCATAGCAACGTAAAACCTGTCTTTTGTTTAGTTTAGAAATTGGAAATAAGCATGTCTCCATGATCTGTTCAAAATGAGAGAGCCAACAACTCCCCAAAATCCTACTATGAATCCAATCGCCACGCAAACGTAGAATTCTAGAGTTACGATCACATCCTCTTTGCTGTCGTAGTGTGTGATGATGGCTGGTGCTTCACCCTCCTGACACTTGTTCGGAAGGGGGGATCCACAAAGTTGAGGATTTCCCATATATGAATTAGCATCAAAGCTTTGTAGTTTAGTGCCCAAAGGAATTGTTCCTGACAAGTTGTTGTTTGACAAGTTCAACATGCCAAGAAAATTCAAGGAAGAAAAGCTAGGAGGAATTTCACCGATAAGTTGATTATTTGACAAGTCAAGCGAATCAAGCAAATTTAAATTGCCGATTTCTGGAGTGATTGGTCCAGTTAAACAATTTCTTGAGAGATTCAAGGATCTTAATCCCTCGAGAGTTGTAATTTCAACCGGAATTTCCCCCGAAAGTTTATTGCTTGAAAGATCGATGCATTTTAAGTATCCCAAATTCTCTTTGTACTGTCGATCCATCCCTTTCCACACTAGTATCGCTGTGTCATCATATGAGCCTCCAAAACCCGTGCGCAAACTATAATAATTAATATATAAGATGCTGATAGTAGAAGCTGAACTCAATTTCTGAACCATTGCAGTTAAGTTATTGAGACACTTTGGTATTGTCCCTGAGATGTTGTTCAGAGAGAAATCCACAAGTTGGATTTTTGATAGTTGGCAGAGTTGTAGAGGTATGCTTCCGTTGAATCGATTGGATCGAAAAGCAAGAACTATCAGATCTGGTAAGCTATCCCCTATCCATGTTGGAATTGTACCGGAAAAATTATTATCTCCAACATCAAAAATCTGAAGCCAATTGCACATATTCAATGATCGAGGCAGTTCCCCAATAAAGTTGTTATTGCGTAAATTCAGTGAGTGAATAAAACATGTAGAGCCCATCAAGTCTGGAAATTTTCCAGAAAAATGATTGTTTGCCAAATGTAGGACAAATAAATTTTCAAAGGGCCACGAACAATTGGGCAGCTCTCCTGATAGTAGGTTATCTGAGAGATCCAGATATTTAAAAGTTTCCCCACGAACTGAACATAAGAAAGAAATTGACCCTGAAAACTTATTTTTGGAGAGATTTAATGATGTGACATTGGAAGGGACTAGGGGAATTGGACCTTCAAAATCATTGGAACTAAGATCGATTCCAGGATATCGGCCGACAAACTTCAATGATAAATCTGGCAAAATGCCTTTCAAATGGTTATAAGAGAGATTTAAAAAAACTAGATTAGGAGAGAGGTCCCAAAACCAAGTGGGGATAGTGTCTGAAATATGGTTATTAGAGATATCAAGCTCTGAAAAATTCTTTTGAGTTTGGAGCCATTTTGGGAAATGAGGCCCATGTTTGCAAGCCCTCAGTCTAATGGTTTGAAGTTGAAATGAAGGAACCCATCCAGTGCTGAAGTTCAAAGTCAACAATAAGTTTGAATCTAGGTACAAAAATTTTAGTTCAAGGAGATTTGACATGTGTACTTCCGTGATTGCACCTTCCAAAGAATTTGACGAGATATCTAGAACCTCAAGCTTGAGAGGTTGTCCAATACTTGTGGGAGTGATGGCATTTAATCGGTTTTCCGAGATAAATAGTTCTTTCAATGAAATAAATTCAGTGAAATCTGGCAATGAACCACGCAGCATGTTTTTGTATAATCTCAAACTTTCCAATGCCCCTTTGGTGCAATCAGACAAGTTGAAAAGAAGGTCGGAAAGCGGTACAGTGAGATTGTTGTAATCTAGATCTAATGTTTTTAAACTACAAATGTTTGTGAAGGCTTCTGCATCAATGCCATCAATTTGATTTTCAAAGAGATAAATATGCTGAAGACATGTCATGTTTGAGAAAGCATATTTGGGAATAGGTCCTTGTAAGTTGTTGACGGATAAATCAAGATGGCGAAGGAATGTCATGTTTGAGAAAGCATATTGGGGAATAGGTCCTTGTAAGTTGTTGCCAGATAAGTCAAGATGGCGAAGGAATGTCATGTTTGAGAAAGCATATTGGGGAATAGGTCCTTGTAAGTTGTTGCCAAATAAGTCAAGATGGCGAAGGAATGTCATGTTTGAGAAAGCATATTGGGGGATAGGTCCTTCTAAGTGATTGGAAGAGAGGTCAAGATGAACAATGCTGCTACTGACGTTGGACAAGTGAAGATATATTGAATTAGATAGATCATTCCCAGAGAGATCTAGAAGAGCAAGAGATTTAGAAAAATTAACAAAGGGAAGAGATGATGAGGAAGTAACAAATGGAAGATTGCACGAACGTAACTGCAATTCTGTTAAAGATGGGAGTTCACTAATAACTTGCAGCCAATCTATAGCTTCTGTAAGATTAACATAATTTAGACTAACGAGTCTTAAAACGGGGAGATGGGAAAGCCACTCAAGTTTGCCAGCATACATACCACCAGAGTTATAGCTGAGATCAAGAGATTGCAATCTTGATAGATTCCCAAGTTGATAAGGAACTCGACCACCAAAACTAGAGTAGGATAGATTAAGGTGCCGCAATTTGTTAAGCGAGCCAAAGAATTCTGGGATTGGCTGTCCTTCAAAATAATTGGAACTCAAGTCCAAATAATTCAATTGCTGCAATTCAAGCAGGGAAGAACTGAGGTTACCTGTCAAAGGCTTCCACCACATGTCTTCTTCAAAATTCGTGAATTGAAGATTGAGCTTGAGCACGTGACCCGTCCGGTTGCTGCAGGAGACACCTCTCCATTTGCAACATTCTTTTTTGTCGTCGTCATCCCCCCATGAAGAAAGATGGCCATATTCATCAACGAGGCCTTGTTTGAACCTCAAGAGTGCATGTCTTTCCCTCTCTATGCACTTTATTATGTTACCATCTTCCACTCCTGAATTGAATCCAAAGACATTTTGTAGAGAGACAAGTGAAAGTAAAACGAGCAAGATGAAAAGCAGTTGAGGAGACCTTCCACTGCTCATCATTACAATCAAATGCATATAAAAGCGAGGATCAAGATGAATAAAAACACAACTGTTTAAGATTTGTAGAATTGTTTGGTTGCATGTTTGAGCTCACAACCAACACACATTTATATACTGAATGACTCGTGAGTTTGACGTAGACTTGCGTCTGCGTAGCCACTAAATTAATTATTCAATAAAGATGTATTGATGTTCAACCTCCATTGGAGGTCTGTTAAACAGACCTCTATGAAGAAGATGAAAGAATAAAAAAAAAAATCAAAGTAAGAGAATGTGTGTAAAGTAAGGGCATTTTTGGAAATCACTTACTTTAGTGCCTTTTAAACTTAAGTTATTAAAGCACTCACTTTTCCACCAAATCAGTTGAAAAAAGTGACATTTCCCACCATTTCCACTAATTACAGTACGTGCTCCATAAGTTTTCTAACGTTTTTCACAAGTATAGCCCATTGACCTTATCATTCATTAAAATTTATTGAAAATAAGTGGATTTCATTAAATTTTAAAAAAAAAAAAAAAAGTCCTAATTTTATATATATATATATTGACTTTAAAGGTCCGAATTAAATATATTAAACTCTTTCTCATCTTGACATGAGTTGAACACGTAACTTCTATTTAACAAAAAGAAAAAACTTTTTAATAATTCATATATTATATTTTTATATAACTATTGTATTTAATTATAATAATGTTTGACTATTAAAAAATAAAAAATATAAAAAAATAAAAAGAATTGCCAAATTTTTATTGTAGCATTCTGTTGATCTTTGTATTTTATGAACAAAATGAAGTCTCTCCATTAAAGGAAGTTCAAAACATAATAATTTAGGGCCAAAATTATAAGAAGAAAACATTTATCACTAAAGACACACTGCAACAAAAAAAGAGTTATTGGGACGAATTTTAGCCCAAAACTCGACATTGAAGACCTATAGGTATGAAAAAAATTTGTCTCAAAATACGTCGCCTTAAGTGGGTCGCAATAAGTCTATTGGGACGAAAATTCAAATTCGTCCCTAAATAGTACCAAATGAGACGAAACACAATATATATTTTTTATAAATAATAATAATTAGGGATGATAACTGAATTCGGTCCCCTGTGATGATAATCTATAGGGATGATATGACGATAATAAAAATATAAGAAAGTATAAAAAACTCAGCAAACGAACCAGATCTCACCCACTTACCACACCATATGACATCCCTAACAACACATCTAGCTATTGTCAATGGTGAGAATCGAAGCAGCGAGCCGGCGACCAACTGATCAACCAACAAACTACTTGAGATCAGTTGGTCACTCACCACTAGGCTACAAGTTCAACTTTGTTGACAATTTACACAATATCTATATATAACATATACAAGTTCTTAAATTTTCATCAATTATTTAAAAAAAAACAAACAAACAAACAAACAAACAAACCTTTTTTGAATTTTTTTTTTAACTCATTCCACTAATCAAAAATTTTTAAAATGTTTTTTTTTTTTTGAGATTTTAATAAAACTATTTTTTAAATCATGTTATGGATCTATCAGAAGTTAGTGACATCAATTATTATAAGCACAATTTGGAATGCAACTATTACTATAGAGGAGATGTTTATCTATATTTTGCGATTTAATGAAAAAAATGTAATACTCGAATTCCTATCACAAAAAGAGAAGGGAAAATGTACAACTACTTTCCTAAAAGTGGTTGTGCATTATAATATTTAAGGTCACAACATATTTAAAATTGATATTCATCTTGATAGAGAACCACTTTGGACGAACAAAATAATTCATATTGCCTGATTTTTTAATTTATATGGTAATTTAATTATTAATATGTTTCGAAGGAAAATTTTCAAAAAAATAAAGAATATCAACAAAATTAATTAATTATTATAATTTTGAGGGATAATTACCCCGGTAACCATTAATTTGATGATACAATATCAAAATGGCCACTGGATTAGGAATTGGTTTCAATATGGTCATTTTTGGCGAAGAGTGTGACACTAATGGTCATTCCATCCAATTCCATCTGATAAGTGACATTTTGGTAAATAAGGGGATGACAATAATTTATTGTAGATGTTTTTTGGGAATCAATTTTTTCAATGAGTGTCATTTTGGTAAATAAGGGGATGACATTAATTTATTTTAGATGTTTTTTTGGAAATCATTTTTTTAACGAATAATTATATTTAGTGTGTGTTGACGGTGATTTTTGGAAGTCAACCGGTCAACGGTTTTAGGTTAATGAAACCTGCAAGATAAACGTAATGAAAATAGAAAATAAAAGATAACAAGCATAACACATGTTTTACGTGGTAAAACCCCAAGGCAGGGAAACATCCACGGTGCCGGTGACGGCGAGAAGTGATCCACTATGAATATAAGGATTACACACTCAATACTCGCTTTCTCTCAGATAATTGATTATGTTTCGTATCTCTTTTCTCATGTAAGTGTCAATTGCTCATGATGAACATCCCCTCTTATAATGAATACAAGGGTGTATTTATATGGTTCCATCTAGGGTTGCCCTAGTTCCTATCGTATATGCGGTGGACTCATTAATTAGAGTCTTTGTAGGATTCTGGTAGAGTATACCAATTAGGACTCGTTTCCCATTTGGTATTTATCCTTCCAGAAGCTTAGAGTTCTTTCCTGATTAAACTTCTCTAGTACTGGAGAGGAAATAAGGATATTTCCTTATTGGAATATTATCCTAAGATTCTGTATCTGTGCAGATCTCTTCCTGATATGGCGTATCTTGGTAGGACTATATTTCCTGTTTTTGGCTAAGTATTGATCTTTGGCCGAGTAGACTTGGCCGAGTAGAATCTTGGCCGAGTGGACTCTTGGCCGAGTGGACTCCTGGCCGAGTAGAATCTTGGCCGAGTGGACTCCTGGCCGAGTAGAATCTTGGTCGAGTGGACTCCTGGCCGAGTAGACTCTTGGCCGAGTGGACTCCTAGCCGAGTAGGACCTTGGCCTAGTGGCTGAGTAGACTCTTGGTCGAGTGGACTCTTGGCTGAGTAGAATCTTAGCCGAGTGGACTCCTGGCCGAGTAGACTCTTGGCCGAGTGGACTCCTGGCCGAGTGGACTCTTGGCCGAGTAGAATCTTGGCCGAGTGGACTCCTAGCCGAGTAGAATCTTGGCCGAGCATATTCCTGGCCGAGTGGAATTCTTGGCCGAGCAGATTCCATCTGCAGATGGCCCCTCGTATGGTGCTGTCATGTATTCATGTTGACCCTTTTGATAACGTGTCTCACATTTGACTTTTGATGACGTGGAATCACCATATTTCCGCATTACCCGCTATCCTTGCCGATGTGTCATGCTGACGAAAAACCCTTATAACAGTGTGTAAATTTATATATATATATCGGGAGGGATCGGGGGACACAATTTTTGACACAAGATTTGACACGATTTTTCAGCTATTGGATCTATGAGATTTGGATGGTTCAGATTTAATACATTTTTATTTTCCTTTTCCTTTATTTATATAATTAATTAATTTTCTTTTCTCCCTCCTCTCACCTCTTTCATCTCTCAGATTCACTTTCCTAATTAAGTATAATTAATATTTTTTTAAAACTTAAATCTGATTAATATTAATTCTTCCTCTCTCTAAAGTTTTTTTTTTTTCCTCTTTCTATGTTATGATTTTCTCTTCTCTTTTTCATGATATATGATTTTATTTTCTACCAATATCACTACACCAATGCTACAAGCCTGCACTTTGGCTGAGTCCCCCTGGCTTGGTGCCTCTTCTATTAATAGTCCGCTGCTTTAAAAAAAAAATGCTATAAGCCTGCAACAACTTTACAAAAACCCATTGCTATGTTTCAAGATATAGTTGAATAAATAAAATTTAAGAACTGTCAAAAAAAATTAAGAAATATATAAGGAATTTAGGAATGCAAATACAATTCATCTTGTTTTTTTTTTTTTTTTTTTTTTTAACGCATAATATATTATATATGAATTAACTTTAAAAAAAAAAAAGTGAATTCAAGAATTGAAAGTAATATATTAATTACTGCAAGAATTGAGATAAAAATAAAAATATATATATATACAAAAACATAGTGAATTCATTTATTATTTTTTTTTTTGAAACAACACATGAATTCATTTTTCAAACTGACACTTGGAGAAAAGAGATTTAATAGTACGTGAGTAGTCGATAATGGTGGATATAAAAAAATAAATTATGGAATTAGAAGAGAAAAAATATACGGTGGGAAGGAAAAAAAAAATGAAAAAGTGGAAGGGAAAATATTAATATATTTGATATAGGAAAGAAAAAACAGGAGAGAGGAAAGGAAAAATAAAATATGATTGATGGTCTTTGCAAAGATGGGTTTATAGATGGGCCAAAGAACTAACAGTTTTTGCAAAGATGGCCTAACAGTTTTTGGAAATGAAGGGCTAGGGAATCCCTGTGAATGCGATCACTTATACCTCTCTTATTCACGGTTTGTGTTGTGTTGGTGATCGGGAAGAAGCTAAAAGCTTTTTCGTAGAGATGTTGAATCAAGGTGTACAAACCAATACAGTGATATTTAGTGTGTTGCTAGATGAGCTTTGTAAGAATGGGAAGATAGATAAAGCAAATAAGTTGTATGAATTGATTATTAAGAGAGGTGTGCAACCCAATACGTTCACTTATAGCATACTTATGGATGGTATGAATTTTGAAATTTTCAATTGCCTTATCGATGGATTGTGTAAATCTCAAGAGGATTGGATTGGTGTGGGAACTATTTTATAAATCAACTCAGAAAGGCCTAGTGCCAAATGTATTCTTTTGGATTGTGTTTTCAATGTCAAGAAAGCAGCATGGATTAGCAATGTAGTAATTAAGAGCATGGGGTCAAATAAGAAGCACCGAGGCATGTTTTTATAGTCCTGAATATGATTGTAATTAAGTGAAACTTTCAATGTAATTATTTTGCATTTCTAAGTTGCCAAGTGAATTTGCTATGAATTTTGGAATTTCTATGTAGTTGTTTTTCTGGTTCACCGTTAGATTATGGGGTATCATCACAATATGTAATGCTGAGGTATGGAATTGATAAATTGTTTAAGCTGGCTTGTACCCTTAACATAATTGCTGGATTTTAAATGCTTGCCATGGACCAACTTGTGAGAGGTGCTCAAGCTAGACCTAGAAATGAAGGATCAACCGAAACTTGTGATTGTTGAGCAGTCACTTGTAATGGAGGAGGTGTCATCTGTGCAACAGCTTTAGAGGATGTTTTGGAAGTCAATTGTTTTGGAAGTAAAGGATGTTTCTAGTTGATGACATGCAGCAATCGATTATTCAGTGACATGTAAAGGTCATAAACTATTTGAGATTTTTTAAAACTTTCATGACTTATTTGGTAATTGTCCAATTTCAACTTCCATGACTTATTTGACATGTAAATTTGGATTGCTCTCTAATTCATTTGTAAATGAAATTATGAAAATTATTACACATATTCAACAACAGAGATATTATATTACACATAAATTATTCTACAACCATTTCATCAAGTAAATTAAATACCGAATAGTAGTAAGCATTTGAGGCTTAAATAATATCTTCACATTTCCATTCTCTTTTTTTTTTTTTTTTTTTTTTTTGAACTGCAATTTTATTCAACAAACCAGAGCTAGGAAGGCCAAGGAGCCAACAACAATAGAAAAACATGCGAAACACCCAGAGAGCCCACTCAAACATACAAAAAACACCCAGAAAAAAGAGGAATCTGGAAACCCCAAACAGACAAGACCAACACACAAATACAAAGAGCCCATTCTGTCTTGTCCTGTACACAGTACACCTGCCCTGAAAATGAAAAACATATTGTCAAAATTTCGGCTATATTTTCAAAGTTATTGTAGTACTAATATAAAAAATGGTACTTGATATATATTACCAATATTTTATAAATTTAGATCCCTCCATATCCCAAATCCATGTTTACTTTCTTATCCTGAACATATGCAGCACATTATCGGATGCATCACAATTCATAACATGGTCACATGAAACAGAAGAAAAAGGAAAAAAACACATATTAGCAATGATTTATCAGAAATTGCAAAAATCAAATTATCATTTATCACAACAGAAGGAGATGTAAAGGTTAGATGTTACCGTTCAGCTTCTTCTAGCGATCATAATTCATAGACCGCCTCTGAAGTTTGGCTATATTCAATACCATTGCAACGTAAAGCTTGTCTTTTGTTTGGTTTAGAAATTGGAAATAAGCATGTCTCCATGATCTATTCAAAATGAGAGAGCCAACAACTCCCCAAAATCCTACTATGAATCCAATCGCCACGCCAACGTAGAATTCTAGAGTTACGATCACATCCTCATTGTTGCCGTAGTGTGTGATGATGGCTGGTGCTTCGCCCTCTTGACACTTGTTTAGAGGAGATCCACAAAGTTGAGGATTTCCCATATAGGAATTAGCATCAAAGCTCTGTAGTTGAGTGCCCAAAGGAATTTTTCCTGACAAGTTGTTGTTTGACAAGTTCAACATGGCAAGAAAATTCAAGGAAGAAAAGCTAGGAGGAATTTCACCGAGAAGCTGATTATTTGACAAGTCAAGCGACTCAAGCAAATTTAAGTTGCTGATTTCTGGAGTGATTGGTCCAGTTAAACTATTTCTTGACAGATTCAAGGATCTTAATCCCTCGAGAGCTGTAATTTCAACAGGAATTTCCCCTGAAAGTTTATTGCTTGAAAGATCGATGCATTTTAAGTATCTCAAATTCTCTTTGTACTCTCGATCCATCCCTTTCCACACTATTATTGCTGAATCCTTAAATTCGGCTCCATATTGAACCTTCAAGAGAGAATTAGGAATATATGCAATGATGCTAATGGTAGAATCTGAACTCAAATTCTGAACCATTGCAGTTAAGTTGTTGAGACACTTTGGTATCGTCCCTGAGATGTTGTTCAGAGAGAAATCCACAAATTGGATTTTTGATAATTGGCAGAGTTGTAGAGGTATGCTTCCGTTGAATCGATTGGATCGAAAAGCAAGAACTATCAGATTTGGTAAGCTATCCCCTATCCATGTTGGAATTGTACCGGAAAAATTATTATCTCCAACATCAAAAATCTGAAACTGATTGCACATATTCAATGATCGAGGCAATTTCCCAATAAAGTTGTTATTGCGTAAATTCAGTGATTGAATTGAACATGTTGAGCCCATCAAGTCTGGAAATTTTCCAGAAAAATTATTGTTTGCCAAATTTAGGACAGTTAAATTTTCAAAGGGCAATGAACAATTGGGCAGCTCTCCTGATAGTAGGTTATCTGAGAGATCAAGATAGTTAAAAGTTTCCCCACGAACTGAACATAAGAAAGAAATTGATCCTGAAAACTTATTTTTGGGGAGATTTAATGATGTGACATTGGAAGGAACAAGGGGAATTGGACCTGCAAAATCATTGGAACTAAGATCGATTCCAGGATATTCGACAAACTTCAATGATAAATCTGGCAAAATGCCTTTCAAATGGTTATAAGAGAGATTTAAAAAAACTAGATTAGGAGAGAGGTCCCAAAACCAAGTGGGGATAGTGTCTGAAATATGGTTATTAGAGATATCAAGCTCTGAAAAATTCTTTTGAGTTTGGAGCCATTTTGGGAAATGAGGCCCCTGTTTGCAAGCCCTCAGTCTAATGGTTTGAAGTTGAAATGAAGGAACCCATCCAGAGCTGAAGTTCAAAGTCAACAATAAGTTTGAATCTAGGTACAAAAATTTTAGTTTGGGGAGATTTGACATGTGGACTTCCGTGATTGTACCTTCCAAAGAATTTGACTTCCAAAGAATTTGACGAGATATCTAGAAGCTCAAGCTTGAGAGATTGTCCAATACTTGTGGGAGTGATAGCATTTAATCGGTTGTACTGGATATATAATTCTTTCAATGAAATAAATTCAGTGAAATCTGACAATGAACCACACAGTATGTTTTCAGATAATATCAAACTTTCCAATGCCCCTTTGGTGCAATCAGACAAGTTGAAAAGAAGGTCGGAAAGCTGTACAGTGAGATTGTTTGAACCTAGATATAATGTTTTTAAACTGCAAATGTTTGTGAAGGCTTCTGCATCAATACCATCAATTTGATTTTCAGAGAGATAAATATGCTGAAGAGATGTCGTGTTTGAGAAAGCATATTTGGGAATAGGTCCTTGTAAGTTGTTTGCAAATAAGTCAAGATGGCGAAGGAATGTCATGTTTGAGAAAACATATTGGGGAATAGGTCCTTCTAATTGATTGAAAGAGAGGTCAAGATGAACAATGCTGTTACTAACGTTGGACAAGTGAAGGTATATTGAATTAGATAGATCATTCCCAGAGAGATCTAGAAGAGCAAGAGATTTAGAAAAATTAACAAAGGGAATAGATGATGAGGAAGTAACTAATGGAAGATTGCACCCACCTAACTGCAATTCTGTTAAAGATGGGAGTTCACTCATAACTTGCAGCCAATCGACAGCTTCCATAAGATTAACATAATTTAGACTAATGTGTCTTAAAACGGAGAGATGGGAAAGCCACTCAAGTTTGTCAGCATACATACCAAAGTTATAGTCGAGATCAAGAGATTGCAATCTTGATAGATTCCCAAGTTGATAAGGAACTCGACCATCAAAACCAGAGTGGGATAGATTAAGGTGCCGCAGTTTGTTAAGCGAGCCAAAGAATTCTGGGATTGACTGTCCTCCAAAATCATTGAAACTCAAGTCCAAATAATTCAATTGCTGCAATTCAAGCAGGGAAGAACTGAGGTTACCTGTCAAAGGCTTTGAATTGAATAAATCGAATGAGAATTGAAGATTGAGCTTGAGCACGTGACCCGTCCGGTTACTGCATGAGACACCTCTCCATTTGCAACATTCTTTTTTGTCGTCGTCATCCCCCCATGAAGAAAGATGGCCATATTCATCAACGAGGCCTTGTTTGAACCTCAAGAGTGCATGTCTTTCCCTCTCTATGCACTTTATTATGTTACCATCTTCCACTCCTGAATTGAATCCAAAGACATTTTGTAGAGAGACAAGTGAAAGTAAAACGAGCAAGATGAAAAGCAGTTGAGGAGACCTTCCACTACTCATCATTACAATCAAATGCATATAAAAGCGAGGATGAAGATGAATAAAAACACAACTGTTTAAGATTTGTAGAATTGTTTGGTTGCATGTTTGAGCTCACAACCAACACACATTTATATACTGAATGACTCGTGAGTTTGATGTAGACCAAAAAGAATCCATGTCCTCATATCAAAACAGACAAAAAATGAAAAGATATATTCACACGCATTCACCATGACCCAATGGCCCATCACTCAAAGATCTATCCCAATCACCCAATGGCCCAACACGCATTCACCATGACCCATTGATAATTATGATGTTAAACCAATGAAACCAATTGCACTACGTACTTCATAAGTTTTGTCATTATCATTCATCAAAATTTATTGAAAATAATTGGATTTCATTAAAAAGGTCCCAATTATATATATATAGAGAGAGAGAGAGGTTGGTTTTTTTAATATTACAAAGCTTAACAATATTACAAAGTAAAATAAAGCTTTTTTGCTTACCTTCGTAATGCCACTGAGTTAGCTCTATAATGTTACAAAACGAAAATCCAAAAACCCTACCTCCAACAATTATGTGGTACAATTATCTGGTATATATAATTCGAAATTTTTATAATACTAGATTTGACAACACATGTAAGGCATGTGTTATTTCAAATAAATAAAAATTCAATAATTAAATACATTAAACTCTTTCTCATCTTGACGTGAGTTGAACACGTAACTTCTGTGTAGCAAATTTTCATGTAAGACTAAAATGAAAGTGACAAATCTGTTTGAAAATTTTCAAATGTGATTTGAAATTTCAACAGAATGATGACAAATTGACTTTTTAATAATTCATATATTATAATCTTATATAACTATAGTATTTAATTATAATAACAGATTTGAAAATTGATATAAAAGGCAAATGTTTAACTATTATCATTTTTTTAAAAAAAATTCTCTATCCTACCTGTGTGTCAAATGGGTTTGGCCATTTACACCACATCTTGGAGGAGAAAATTCAGTGAAAGACCTGCATGGACTTGGAATTCTGGCTCCCTCTTTTGTTGACCTCAACGCTGTCGATTGTGGCTGAAAATACTTGCCATGTGAATGTGGAAAATTAGGACTTGTGGACGAATACCAAATTGTGTCGACTAGTAGTTACAAACATAATATCACTATTTATTATGTTTAGTTTATTAGTAAGAATATATTTTCACTTGGTATTATTTTCATTAGTGAAACTTTGTATTATTTTCAGTTTTGATCTCCATTTTTTCTCTGTTTTATTTTTATTTGATTATCTTACATCTGTTTTCTCCCGTTTCAAATTTTCTAAAGAGAAGTATTTGAAACGGGTAATATTAAAATAAAATGGAGTGTTTTTAGAAAATTAATTAATTTTTTTTTTAAATAGAGTGTCTTTAGAATAGGAGTGCCAAAAAATAAAATGGATAATTTTGGAAAAAAAAAATGTCTTTATTTTTTAAATTTTATATTTTTAGAATGTAGGTGTCTTTAAAAATAAAGTGTAAAAGGAAAAATATTTAATTGTACGAAGAAACTCTCTAAAACAAAATAAAAATTGTCAAATGATATATCTAACCCTCATTTATTAACTATGCCTACATATTTGAAGGTAATTTTCTAAATATATTAAGGATACGAGAGTTATTTTGACATCAAACAAATTAAATTGGAGTTAAAATTTGAATATCAATACTTGTTAACTTGAAAATGTTAGATTACATTAGTTATATCTCGATCTTTCTCAGAAGCTACTTATTTTTCAATCACATTAAAATGAACTTCACATATGGACATAATAAATTGACTTAGAGTCCTTGTCAATGAATTCAAAATTTTACGGGAAGATAGATTAATACTTTTCTTGATGGAAAAACTTGTGGAAATTTTTTTCTTTCTTGAATAATTATAAAATATATATCATTCCAAATGTTAGTACGACCAAGAAGAATTCATGTCCTCATATCTATATTTGCTAACTTGGTGGACTTAATTCCGTCAACGATTGTTATGCAAATCAAAAGTCAAAAAAAAAAAAAAAAAAAAAAAAGGAGGAAGAATCTTGTGTATCAAAATACTCCCCTAAAATTAAATAGAACATGTAACTTCTATTTAACATCTTATATAACTATAGTATTTAAATACAATAACAGACTTGAAAAATGATATAGAAGGCAAATGTTTGACTATTATCATTAAAAAAATATATGAATTGTCAAATTTTTATTGTAGCATTCTGTTGATCTTTATATTTTATATAACAAAATGAAGTCTCTCCATTAAAGGAAGTTCAAAACATAATAATTTAGGGCCAAAATTACAAGAAGAAAACATTTATCACTAAAGACACACCGTAAGTATCTCACCCACTTACACTACACGACACCACCCATTCACCCAACACATCCAGCTCAGTGGTGTCACTTACCACTAGGCTATGAGTTCAACTTTGTTAACAATTACACAATATTTATATATAACATATACAAGTTCTTAAGTTTTAATCAATTATTTTGAATCAAAATTTGTTGGAACAATTAAAAAATAAATAAATAAATAAAAACTTGTTTGAAAAATTTAAACTCATTCCACTAATAAAAAATTTTAAAAATGTTTTTTTTTTAGGAGATTTTAATAAAACTATTTTTAAATTAGGTTAGGGTCTATCGGAACCTAGTGACATCAATTGTTATAAGCACGATTTGGAATGCAACTATCTTGCGATTTAATGAACAAATGATGTTTTTCTATATCTTATTATTTAATGAACAAATGTAATACTCTAATTCCTATCATAAAATAGAAGAGGAAATGTACAACTATTTTCCTAAAAGTGGATGTGCATTATAATATTTAAGGTCACACCATATTTAAGATTGATATTCATCTCGTTAGAGAACCACTTTGGACGAACAAAATAATTTATATTGCCTCATTTTCTAATTTATATGGTAATTTAATTATTAATCTGTTTCGCAGGAAAAACTTCAACAACAAAAAAAATCAAGAATATCAACAAAATTAATTAATTATTATACTTGATTTATTTTCTAAACTGCCCATTTTAATTATCTTCCAAACTTAACTCACCCCATAAATGCTCTCTATATATTTTCAAAAAAAATAAATAAATAAATAAAAATTCTCTCTCTTACACACATCCAGCACCCCTCCATTAAATTATTTTGTTTCCCTTTCATTTCGTTTATTACAATATGATCAAATTAAATTCTAATAAAACCCAACATCCATGAATAATGTGTTTATCTAAAAAAAAGTTTTTTTTTTTTTTTTTTTTTAAATGCTTTAAACCCTAATTTTATTTGCTTATTATTATTATTATTTTGCATATAACTTATATTATTGAATAAATTGATAACATCATGTATTTCAGAGCAATCATTATTTAAAAGTACGTTTGAAGTTACTTGTATTATTTTTATTTTATTTTTTCTTTTCATTGTCACTAAGGTTTTTTTTTTTTTTTCCTTTTTTGCTCTCTAATGAACACAATATGATAAAAAAAAATAAAAATGGAGGGGTGTTGGTTTGCTGGATGAAAAAAGGTACATAACTTTATATATACAGATTTTATATTATCAGTTTGTCTTGACAATAAATATATCAGGACGAAGAATGTGGACCACTAGATTTACATACTTTGACTCAAAGTGTAAAGTGTATGCACTTGTCAAAACTTCTTCATAATCTGTGATCCACAGTCTTCGTCCTGATATATTCATTGTCAGTTTGAAGTGATATAAGATATATTAGTTCCTTGCATTTGGGCTTTTGGATTTAAATGTTTTGATTTGGCTGCATGCACCTGTCAAAACATCTTTTAAATCCAATGACCTACATGCAAGGAACTGATATATTTTATATCACTTCAAACTGACAATAGAAAGACTATATATATATACGGATTTTCTGTTATCAGTTCGTCCTAATAATAAATATATCAGAATAAAGGTCTACATTTTTCGATCTGATATATTTATTACCAGGACGAACTGACAATAAAAAGACTGTAAATATATATATAATACTTCTCTAATCAGGACCGTCCTGCCTTTATAATTTTAGGACGTCCAATAACAACCACATATTCACAATGGGTCCACAGCCTCACATTAACAAATACTCACACCCAATATGAATGTGTGGCTGTGGTTAGACATCCTTAACTTATAATTTCAGGACGTCCTTACTAGAGAACCACCTTATATATGAGTTTTTTTTTTTTTTTTTTGATAATATACAAAGAGCATTTATGGAAAATATATAGACAGCATTTATGGGGTGAGTTAAGTTTGGAAGATAAATAAAAAATTGTAGTTTTAGAAATATATCAAATAAATTTTTGAATTTTATAAACCGAGGCATTATTAGAGCATTAGTGGGTTGCCAATAGCACTACTCGATAGAATAATACTTTTCTTGATGGAAAAACTTGTGGAAAAACTTTTCTTTCTTGAATAATTATAAAATATATATCATTCCAAACTCGTTGAGTACAACAAAGAAGAATTCATGTCCTAATATCTATATTTGCTAGCATGACGGACTTAAGTCCATCAACGATTGTGATGCAAATCAAAACTGACCAAAAAAAAAAAGATCAGGAAGAATTTTGTGTATCAAAATGCTCCCCTAATATTACTCCAACACGCATTCACCATGACCAATGGCAATGATGTTGATAATTGCAGTACGTGCTTCATAAATTTTCTAACGTTTTTCACAAGTATAGCCCTTTGTCCTTATCATTCATCAAAATTTATTGAAAATAATTGGATTTCATTCAAAAGGTCCTAATTATATATATATATATATATACACACCTATAGTCGTGCAAAATGAAAAAAAAAAAAAAAAAAAAAAAAAAAGAATGGAAGAAGCTGAAAGGACATTGAAATTTGCACTAATTCAAATAAGATGAAAGTTACATTTTGTGAGGAACAGATGGAATGGCAAATTACCTAAAAAAAAAACCCTATTAAAACTAACAAGAATACATTTATACCCTTATTTGATATGAATCTTTTGTGTAATTGTTTGCTTTATTAAGGATGCAATTGTCTTTCTTCAAATTACAATTAATAATAGAGAGCTTCTCCTTACAATCCACATATTGTCTATTCACACTCCAATTTAAATTTTTTTAGTAATGACAATTTTAACCTAAATTAAAATTACTAAATAAGACCAAAAAAAAAAAAAAATTAAAGACACTCCAAACTAATTAAATTATTAAAAAAAGAAATTTTCTCTCCTAAATCATTAGATTAAATATTATGTATTAAACTCTCTCTCCTAAATCTGTTATTACCATATTAAACACTCTCTTATAATTAATCTCTCTCCATTTTTTTTAAAATAATCATATTTCCATACTTTCTCAATCAATCTCTGATTAATAGTTAAAGAAAAAAAAAAAACCTAATTTTTTTTTTAAAAAAAAAGACATATGAAAGCTTGAATTGTTGCAACTAGATTCGATTAAACTTAGAATTTCTAACACCAATGAAAGAATTAAAGTTCTCTAGGCAATCACATACCTACAAGAGTAACAAAAAGCATTTTCATATTTCGATTTAAATTAAGAAAAAAGAAAAACAAGGTGCTTATTTTTTGAGTTTTTATTTTTATTTTAAATATATACATAAATCAAGCTTATTAGTAAGTTTTTTTTTTTTTTTCCAAAATTAGAGATATATATTGGAGGAGAGAGAGTTTAATATGGTAATTAAAAATTTAGGAGGGAGTATTTAATATGTAATAATTAATCTAATGATTTAGGAGAGATAATTTTTTTTTAATAATTTAAATCAAAAAAAGATAAAAGGATAATCTTGTAACAAAATGAAGTGTCTTTAGAATTTTTTTTAAATTTAAATTTTGAGAATGGAGTGTTTTTAGAAAAGTAGTGTAAAAAGAAAAAATTGGATTGTCAAAAGAAGCTCTCTTTTTTAAATTAAAATTTTTAGAATGAAGTGTATGAAGAAAAACATTGGATTGTAAGGAGAAACTCTTTAAAACAAAATAAAAATTGTCAAATGATATATCTAACCCTCATTTATTAACTGTGCCTACATATTTTTAGGTAAATTTCCAAATATATTAAGGATACAAGAGTTATTTTGACATTAAACAAATTAAATTGGAGATAAAATTTGAACATCAATACATTTTTTTTGTATAGAATCAATTGATAGAATTAAATTGACCTGAAAATGTTAGATTACATTATTCATATCTCTCTCGGAAGCTACCTATTATTCAATCACATTAAAGTGAACTTCATATATGAACGTAATAAATTGACTTAGAGTCCTTTGTCGATGAATTCAATTCTTATGGCAAGATAGAATAATACTTTTCTTAATGGAAAAACTTGTGGAAAAACAATTTCTTTCTTGAATAATTATAAAATATATATCATTCCAAACTCGTTGAGTACGTCCAAATGTGAGTTCGATTTCTAAAAGGGTTATGCTATATCAACTCAAATTTATAACTCAATTTTTTGAATTCAATATCTCAACCATTCATTTGCTCATTGTTCTTTAATCCAATGGTTGAAATATTGAAGTCAAAAAGTGAATCGAAAATTTGAGTTAATATAGTCTAATCCTTTCTAAAATACAATGAGAGAGGCAACAAATGAGATTTATTTTTTTTTCAAAAAAAATAAATAAAGACAAACTTAGATCGAGACCAATACCCATCAAGGGCCTGTTGGGACTTGTGACTTGTTTAACTAAAGGTGTTTGTATGAAGTGCAGAATTACGGAAGCCACTCGACTTTTTAAGAAAATAGGACTTTGATTCATGGGCTTTGTCAAACTGGCAGTACAATTGTTGCCCTTCAGTTACTCGAAGAGATAGTTCATAGGATTAGTAATTTTGGAGTTATTTGTAAGTTTAATGACGTTTGGTACGAGAGTATGATTTATGGTCTTTGTAAAGATGGGTTTATAGATAAAACCAAATAACTATTTTGGAAATGATTGACAATGGAATCCCTGTGACTGTAGTCACTTTATACCTCTCTCTTTTCACGGTTTGTGTTGTTGGTGATAGATCTAACAAATCTTTAATTCAGATAAAGAAAAAGAAACCAACCAAACCATATCAATCTCAAAAGTCTAATCAGTTTAGTATTTACTTAATATAAATGTATTCCATCTTTATCATCTATGTTTGATCTAAGTTGGTCGGTATGAGTCTCCATGATCTTGGTTTTCCAGATCATGGAGGCTCTTCCGAGATCTTACTATTTTTTTTTTTTTACCTTAATATTTTCTTAATTTTATTTTTTAGTTTATCAATTTTAAAGAGGGTATGAAAGTAACTTCATCACTTCAGTCAAAGTCAAAGGTGTAATTTAACAGTCAACAAGAACCAAATTGGTATTTCTGAAAAGTCGAGGACCAATTTGGTACTTGTAAAAATGTTAGGGACCAATTTGGTCACTTATATAATAGTTGCAAACAACTTGAATTTTTTTTTTTAAAAGTTTAGGACTTGCCCAAAAAAAAGTTTGTGTTGGACTTATTTTTTATTTATCTATTTTATTCTTTGAGATTGTCTTCAAATCATGTTCCAGATTTCCTTGACCCAAATTTTTTGCCTAACACAGCTTATATTATATTAATGCAATATTGAGCATTTTAATGAACATTTAATGGTGCACAATTATAATAATTTTATTTATTTAAGAACTATAATTTTCAACTGAAAAATAAAAAATCTCATCACTAATATTGAATATTCACTATCTTCATTCATTCTTTGTTTAATTATAAAAATAAAACAAAACAAAAAAAATTACATTTTCAAAAAAAGAAAAACTCTTAGGTTCAAAAAGAATAATAATAAAGTTGGGTTAGATTGGGCGACCAATAGGATCCAACACTTTGTCAGCCCTTGAGTCCAAACCCGATTAAAACTCCGACCCGTCTCTGTCCCTTTGATTCCCAGCACAATGTCCCCAATTCATCAGCAAAAATTATCTAGGGTTTTGAAAATGAGAACTTTCAAAGCTACAACTTCAATTCACAGAAATGGAGTCTCATCTTTGTCTAATCTTTTTACCACTCCACACCCAAATTCCATTTCAAAAGACTCAGTGATGGCCGAGGAAGACCGAGCTCAGCTTCGTGAATTCCTTCATGGGAAATATAAATCAGGTGATATCAATCTCAATGAAGCACTTTACTTCTTTGATTACATGATTCATATGCAACCCACTCCTCCCATGTCTTCATTCAATGTTTTGTTTAATGCTCTTGTAAAGAATAATTATTATGATCATGTAATTTTGTGGTATTTGGTGCCCTTCTGAGGAGGGGTTATAATCCAAGTGATGTGACTTTTACTTGTTTAATTAAGGGTCTTTGTATGGAGGGTAGAATTATGGAAGCCACTCGACTTCTTAAGGCAATACGATTGTTGCCCTTAAGTTACATGACGAAATAGTTCATAGTAATAGTAAATATGGTATTATTTGTAAGCCTAATGATGTTTGATACCATAGTATGATTGATGGTCTTTGCAAAGATGGGTTTATAGATAAAGCCAAAGAACTGTTTTTGGAAATGAAGGGCTAGGGAATCCCTGCGAATGCGATCACTTATACCTCTCTTATTCACGGTTTGTGTTGTGTTGTGTTGGTGATTGGGAAGAAGCTAAAAGCATTTTTATAGAAATGTTGAATCAAGGTGTACAACCCTATACAGTGACATTTAGTGTGCTGCTAGATGAGTTTTGTAAGAATGGGAAGATAGACAAAGCAAATAAGTTGTATGAATTGATTATTAAGAGGTGTACAATCCAATAAGTTCACTTATAGCATACTTATGGATGGTTATTGTTTAATGGGTAGAATTCACGATGCAGAGAAATTGTTTGTTTCTATGGCAAGTAAGGCGTGTATGCTTACCGTTGTTAGCTACAATATTTTGACAGATGGGTATATTAAGAATAAATAGGTAGACCAAGCTATGGATCTTTAATGAGAAATGATTTCGATTTTTGAATGAAATTAGGCTTACATTTGTTACTTAAAACATTCTACTAGTTGGCCTTTTTATAGTGGGTAGAGTTGTAGACACATGGGAACTGCTTGATGAGATGCAAGTTAATGATGTTGTACCTAATTCATATATATTTACAACTTTTATTGACGGGCTTTGCAAGAATGGTTGTGGTCTAGATGCATTGGAATTCTTTCATACTTTAGAAAATCACTAGTTAGAAGTTACCATTGAAATTTTCAATTGCTTTATCGATGGATTGTGTAAATCTCATAGGACGAAGCTCGATGAGATTTCCAAGAGTGAAAAGATGGATAAAGCAAATAAGTTTTATCAATTGATGATTCAGAGAATTGCTTAATGGATAGAATTCATGATACACAATAGTACAATACCAAACTTAAGGATGATTATTGCTTAATGGATTGAATTCATGATACAAAGAAATTGTTTGTTACATGCAAACATACAAAGATTGTTAGATTAGATTCTGCTTGACATGTTAAAAGAAGTTTGTAAATGGCTCGAATTATTATTATTCTTTGAGATTGTCTTCAAATCACGTTCTTGATTTCCGATAAAGTGTCACATCTATAAAAAGTACAATTTCCACGACATGTATAAGGGTGGGGATATTGCCATGGTGCCACCCGGCCAAGAAAATAATTTAAGCACCTAATTTAATTAGTACACACATGGATAAATATAAAAAATTATAGATATGCTTTAACCAATCATTAAAATGTCAAAATCGACCTCATTAAAACTATTTCAAAATCCATGTAAAAAAAAAAAAAACACTATTTAAAAACATGTTTAACATATATATTAAAAAAAATCAACCATAGATTTTGATAAACCGACAAGTTCTATTTCATTATTTTCGTTATTATTTATGAAAATAAAATCCTTCAGCCCACCCTAAGAAAAGTTAGAAACTCTCACTAAGTATGCAAATCCATTTTATAGGGTGGGGAACTAGGGATAGAGGTGTCAAAAGGGCCGGATTTAATCTGGTCCAGGTCCAGTCTGATCCGACTCTTTACTGTATATAATTGGTAAATGGTTTGGCTCAATAAGTACAAGCCCGAAATATGGTCGGGTTTTGGAAATTTACTGTACAGGCTAACCCCGATCCGAATTCAAAAAACTCGAACCCGCAAAGTAACTTTTAATAATTTGTTAAAAAAATATATCACATCAAATTGGCTTTAAAAATAAAGAGACGAAGACTATGACTTGGGGAATATCACATCAAATTGTCTCCTGGGAATATGTAAGAGACAATGACTTTGGCCAGTTGGGGGTGATAAAACCCTCTATTTCCTCGTGGTTTCATAGTGTGTGATTTAAAATTGAAAGTCTTGTACGTGTTTTGTCAAGCCAAGATTGCTCCATTTTAGAACTTCGATTACAATTCAAGGATTTAGAGTCCATTACAAGCTTCCATCAATAAAAATAATTTTCGATCTTCGTTTAATAGTAGAATTTGGATCTATGGAAAATATTGTGTTGTTTTTTTTTTTTCTTTTTCTTTTAGTTGAGTTGTTTAATGAACATTTGGTGCACAGTTATGATATTTTTTTATTTATTTAACTAAAATTTTCAACTGAAAAATAAAAAATCTCGCCACTATCTTCACTCATTCTTTGTTTAATAATACAAATAAAAGAAACAAAATTACACAATATTCTTTTATTTTTATTTTTATTTTATCTACACAAGTTTAAAAAAGACTAAATACCCTTGGACCGTTTAATTTGACTAATGAAAAGTTAATGAAGAGACCAATTTTATACGTTAATAAAAAGAGATTTTCTCCTTACAATCCAAGTTTTTCTTTTCACACTTATTTTTCTAAATGCACTTCATTATAAAAACTTAACTTTTTTTAAAAAAAAAAATTCTAAATACACTTCATTTTTTTCCAAAATTATCCTTTCTATCTTTTGACAATCCTTTAAAAAATAAAAGAAAACAATTCATCATAAAAACCTAAATTTTTATTAAAATCAATTTGTTTCAAAATTATTATTATTGTTTAATTGAATATTTCAATGATCATGATTTGGGTGAGAAAGTCATTCATTGTCTTATCAAAAAAAAAAAAAAAAGGCAAATAAAAGGGTTGTTAAGCTTTTAAGGGAGAAAGTTATTGTTGTTTGTATATGTAAACAAAAAATCAGCAAAAGTCACACTTTAAAAAGATTTGCTTGTTTCTTATTTTAAATCATTCTCATCATTTCGGAATCAAATAAAACTTTAATAATATTAAAAAAAAAATGTTTTAGGGTTTGAGAAACACAATAAGATAAAAAAAAAATAATAATAATAAAAAAAAAATCGAACTCTAGGAAAATTGTTTCGTAGTGTATTTAGAATTTCTTTGTAGTTCTTAGTAATTTTAATTAGGATAAATTTGTCATATAATAAAAATAATTTAAAATTGAGTGTAAAAAGAAATTTAATGGATTGTCAATATCATCACTCTAATAAAAATTAGGGACCAATTTAGTCTATTTAAGATTTTAAAAAGTCTTCCATGACTTATTTGGTAATTGTCCAATTTCAAATAAAGGGACCAAATTGATAAATTTATGATAATCAGAAACACAAATGTAAGGATTAAAATAAAATTTAAAAAAAAAAAAAAAAAAAATTAAAACAGGACAGGACTGCTGTCGCCTAGCATTGCTCTTTAATTCATTTGTAAATGAAATTATGAAAATCCAACAATAAGAACCGAGGAAATTATTCTACAAACATTTCATCAAGTAAATGAAATACCAAATTATAGTTAGCATTTGAGGCTTAAATAATATCTTCACATTTCCATTATGTCTTTTTTTTTTTTTGAACTGCAATTTTATTCACCAAACCAGAGCCAGGAAGGCCAAGGAACCAACAACAAGAGAAAAACATGCGAAACAGGGCAAACACACACCTGTTAACACATACAAAGCAAACACAGAGAGCCCACTCAAACGTACAAAAAACACCCGGAAAAAAGAGGCATCTGGAAACCCCAAACAGACAAGGCCAACACACAAAAACAGAGAGCCCATTCTGTCTTGTCTTGTACACCTGCCCTGAAAATGAAAAACATATTGTCAAAATTTTGGATATATTTTCAAAGTTATTGTAGTACTAATATCAAAAATGGTAATTGATATATATTACCAATATTTTATAAATTTAGATCCCTCCATATCCCAAATCCATGTTTACTTTCTTGTCCTGAACATATGCAGCACATTATCGGATGCATCACAATTCATAACATGGTCACATGAAACAGAAGAAAAAGGAAAAAACACATATTAGCAATGATTTAGTATTCAATTATCAGAAACTGCAGAAATCAAATTATCAGTTATCACAACAGAAGGAGATATAAAGGTCAGATGTTACCGTTCAGCTTCTAGCGATCATAATTCATAGGCCGCCTCTGAAGTTTGGCTACATTCAATATCATTGCAACATAAAGCCTGTCTTTTGTTTGGTTTAGAAATTGGAAATAAGCATGTCTCCATGATCTGTTCAAAATGAGAGAGCCAACAACTCCCCAAAATCCTACAATGAATCCAATCGCCACGCAAACGTAGAATTCTAGAGTTACAATCACATCCTCGTTGCTATCGTAGTGTGTGATGATGGCTGGTGCTTCACCCTCCTGACACTTGTTTGGAAGTGGGGATCCACAGAGTTGAGGATTTCCCATGTATGAATTAGCATCAAAGCTCTGTAGTTTAGTGCCCAAAGGAATTGTTCCTGACAAGTTGTTGTTTGACAAGTTCAACATGCCAAGAAAATTCAAGGAAGAAAAGCTAGGAGGAATTTCACCGATAAGCTGATTATTTGACAAGTCAAGTGAATCAAGCAAATTTAAGTTGCCGATTTCTGGAGTGATTGGTCCAGTTAAACTATTTCTTGATAGATTCAAGGATCTTAATCCCTCGAGAGTTGTAATTTCAACCGGAATTTCCCCCGAAAATTTATTGCTTGAAAGATCGATGCTTTTTAAGTTAATCAAATTCTCTTTGTACTCTCGATCCATTCCTTTCCACACTAGTATTGTTGTGGCATCATAAGTGACCGTAATTCTTTTTTGGTGTCTCTCCAAGTCATCATATCCGCCTTCAAAAGCATCCTTCGTGTGTGAACTATAATAAAAATTATACATGATGCCGACAGTAAAATCTGAACTCAAATTCTGAACCATTGCAGTTAAGTTGCTGAGACACTTCGGTATTGTCCCTGAGATGTTGTTCAGAGAGAAATCCACAAGTTGGATATTTGATAGTTGGCAGAGTTGTAGAGGTATGCTTCCGTTGAATTGATTGGATCGTAAAGCAAGAACGATCAGATCTGGTAAGCTATCCCCTATCCATATTGGAATTGTCCCAGAAAAACTATTATCTCCAACATCAAAAATCTGAAGCCCATTGCACATATTCAATGATCGAGGCAGTTCCCCAATAAAGTTGTTATTGCGTAAATTCAGTGATTGAATTGAACATGTTGAGCCCATCAAGTCTGGAAAATTTCCAGAAAAATTATTGTTTGCTAAATTTAGGACAGTTAAATTTTCAAAGGGCCGCGAACAATTGGGCATCTCTCCTGACAGTTGGTTATCTGAGAGATCAAGATAGTCAAAAGTTTCCCCACGAACTGAACATAAGAAAGAAATTGACCCTGAAAACTTATTTTTGGAGAGATTTAATGATGTGACATTGGAAGGAACTAAGGGAATTGGACCTACAAAATCATTGGAACTAAGATCAATTCTAGGATATCTAGCAAACTTCAATGATAAATCTGGCAACATGCCCTTCATATGGTTATAAGAGAGATTTAAATAATATAGATTAGGAGAGAGGTCCCAAAACCAAGTGGGGATAGTGTCTGAAATAGAGTTATTAGAGATATCAAGCTCTGAAAAATTCTTTTGAGTTTGGAGCCATTTTGGGAAATGAGGCCCCAGTTTGCAACTCCCAAGTGAAATGGTTTGAAGTTGAAATGAAGGAACCCATCCAGAGCTGAAGTTCAAAGTCATCAATAAGTTTGAATATAGGTACAAAAATTTTAGTTCGGGGAGATTTGACATGTGGACTTCCGTGATTGTACCTTCCAAAGAATTTGACGAGATGTCTAGAAGCTCAAGCTTGAGAGGTTGTCCAATACTTGTGGGAGTGATGGCATTTAATCGGTTGTACTGGATATATAGTTCTTTCAATGAAATAAATTCAGTGAAATCTGGTAATGAACCACACAGCATGTTTTTGTATAATCTCAAACTTTCCACTGCCCCTTTGGTGCAATCAGACAAGTTGAAAAGAAGGTCAGAAAGCGGTACAGTGAGATTGTTGTAATCTAGATATAATGTTTTTAAACTACAAATGTTTGTGAAGGCTTCTGCATCAATGCCATCAATTTGATTTCCAGAGAGATAAATATGCTGAAGACATGTCATGTTTGAGAAAGCATATTTGGGAATAGGTCCTTGTAAGTGATTGTAAGAGAGGTCAAGATGAACAATGCTGCTACTAACGTTGGACAAGTGAAGGTATATTGAATTAGATAGATCATTCCCAGAGAGATCTAGAAGAGCAAGAGATTTAGAAGAATTAACAAAGGAAATAGATGATGAGGAAGTAATTGGTGATTGAAGATGGCACACACTTAACTGTAATTTTGTTAAAGAAGGGAGTTCACTAATAACTTGCAGCCAATCTACAGCTTCTGTAAGATTAACCCCATTTAGACTAATGAGTCTTAAAACGGAGAGATGGGAAAGCCACTCAAGTTTGCCAGCATATATACCATCATAGTTATAGCTGAGATCAAGAGATTGCAATCTTGATAGATTCCCAAGTTGATAAGGAATTGGACCACCAAAATCAGAGTTGGATAGATCAAGAGATTGCAATCTTGATAGATTCCCAAGTTGATAAGGAACTCGACCACCAAAACCAGAGTGGGATAGATTAAGGTGCCTCAATTTGTTAAGCGAGCCAAAGAATTCTGGGATCGGCTGTCCTCCAAAATCATTGGAACTCAAGTCCAAATAATTCAATTGATGCAATTCAAGCAGGGAAGAATTGAGGTTACCTGTCAAAGGCTTCCACATGACTTCTTCAATATTCGTGAATTGAAGATTGAGCTTGAGCACGTGACCCGTCCAGTTGCTGCAAGAGACACCTCTCCATTTGCAACATTCTTTTTTGTCGTCGTCATCCCCCCATGAAGAAAGATGGCCATATTCATCAACGAGGCCTTGTTTGAACCTCAAGAGTGCATGTCTTTCACTCTCTATGCACTTTATTATGTTACCATCTTCCACTCCTGAATTGAATCCAAAGACATTTTGTAGAGAGACAAGTGAAAGTAAAACGAGCAAGATGAAAAGCAGTTGAGGAGACCTTCCACTACTCATCATAACAATCAAATGCATATAAAAGCACAACTGTTTAAGATTTGTAGAATTGTTTGGTTGCATGTTTGAGCTCACAACCAACACACATTTATATACTGAATGACTCGTGAGTTTGATGTAGACCAAGGAGAATTCATATCTATATTTGCTAGCTTGACGGACTTAAGTCCGTCAACGATTGTGATGCAAATCAAAAATGGAAAAGATAATGAAACCAATGACCCAACACGCATTCTACATGACCACCCAACACGAATTCAATTTTTCTTCATAATACTCCACTAATATTACTCCAACACGCATTCACTATGACCAATAGCAATGATGTTGAAAATTGCGGTGCTTCATAAATTTTCTAACGTTTTTCATATATTATATATATATATATATATATTATTGCCATATCAGAATAGACCTAAAAATATTTCAAGACTGTCATTTTGTAACCTTAAAAGGTTGGTTTTTTTTTTAATATTACAAAGTTAAACAATATTACAAATTAAAATAAAACTTTTTTCTTAGCTTTGTAATGCCATTGAGTTAGCTCTATAATGTTACAAAACGAAAATCCAAAAACCCTACCTCCAACAATTATGTGGTACAATTTATATGGTTTATATTGTTCGAAATTTTTATAATACTAGATTTAACAGTACATGTAAGGAATGTAATTGATATATATTCATGTATATTTAAAATAAATAAAATTACAATAATTAAATATATTAAACTTTTTCTCATCTTGACAAGAGTTGAACACGTAACATTATGTGTAACAAAAAACTTTTTAATAATTCATATATTATATTCATATATAACTATAGTATTTAATTATAATAACAGATTTGAAAATTGATATAACTATTATCATTTAAAAAAAAAAAATGAATTGTCAAATTTTTATTGTAGCATTCGGTTGATCTTTATATTTTATAAACAAAATGAAGTCTCTCCATTATATTAAACGAAGTTCAAACATAATTATCACTAAAGACATACTGCAACTGCTCAAAAACAATTTCCAAACTCTAAAATAAAATACAACAGTTGGATAATATTCTTATTATTTTAAATTTCCATAAACATGTTATGTACGTGCACTTTTCCTGCACACACATCTTACCAGAATAAAATATCTTATCAAATACTTATCAGAAAACTACCAAAATCAGGAAATTTTCTTTTTATTTCATTTTTTCTACTTTGCAAAGTGCTCCAACCATTTTAAGCACATTCTATCCTCTTATGGGTTCGACTCTCTCTCCCTCCCAAAACCTACCCTGAACTATTGTAATATTTAAAATAAAAAAATTATCTATCCTACTTGCGTGTCAAATGGGTTTGGCCATTTACACCACATCTTGGAGGAGAAAATTCAGAGAAAGACCTGCATAGACTTGGAATTCTAGCCATACCCTCTTTTGTTGACCTCAATGCTTTCGATTGTGGCTGAAAATACTTGCCTGCCATGTGAATGTGGAAAATTAGGACATTTTGTACGAATAGCAAATTGTGTCGACTATTTATTATGTTTAATTTATTAGTAAGAATATATTTTCACTTGGTATTATTTCATTAGTGAAACTTGGTATTATTTACACTTTTGATCTCTATTTTTCTCTGTTTTATTTTTATTTGATTACTTTACATCTCTTTTCTCCCGTTTCAAATTTTTTAAAGAGAAGTATTCGAAAAGGATAATATTAAAATAAAATGGAGTGTTTTATAAAATTAATTTTTTTTGAACAGAGTGTCTTTAGAATATGAGTGCCAAAAGATAAAATGGATAATTTTGAAAAAAAAAAAAATGAAGTGTTTTTTGAAATTTTTGAAATTTAAATTTTTAGAATGGAGTGTCTTTAGAAATGAAGTGTAAAAAGAAAAATATTGAATTGTACTAAGAAACTCTCTAAAACAAAATAAAAATTGTCAAATGATATATCTAACCCTCATTTATTAACCGTGCCTACATATTTGAAGGTAATTTTCTAAATATATTAAGGATACGAGAGTTATTTTGACATCACACAAATTAAATTGGAGTTAAAATTTGAGTATCAATACTTTTTTTTTTTTTTTTTTTTTTTTAAGAGTTGATTGATAGAATAAAGTTGACTTGAAATTGTTAGATTACATTAGTCATATCTCGATCTTTCTTGAAGCTACTTATTTTTCAATCACATTAAAATGAACTTCACATATGAACGTAATAAATTGACTTAAGAGTCCTTGTCGATGACTTCAATTATTATGGCAAGATAGAATAATACTTTTCTTGATGGAAAAACTTGTGGAAAAACTTTTCTTTCTTCAATAATTATAAAATATATATCATTCAAAATGCGTTGATCGAGTACGATAAAATGTGAGTTTGATTTCTAAAAGGGTTAGGTTAGACCAATACCCATCAAGGGCGTCTATAGAGACTTGTGACTTGTTTAACTAAAGGTGTTTGTATGAAGTGCAAAATTATGGAAGCCACTTGACTTTTTAAGAAAAAAAGACTTTGATTCACGGGCTTTGTCAAACTAGCAGTACAATTGTTGCCCTTTAGTTACTCAAAGAGATATTTCATAGGAATAGTAAATTTTGTGTTATTTGTAAGTTTAATGATGTTTGGTACGACAGTATGATTGATGGTCTTTGCACAAATGGGTTTATAGATAAAACCAAATAATTTTTTTTTTTTGAAATGAATGACAACGGAATCCCTGTGAATGCAATCACTTTATACCTCTCTCTTTTCACGGTTTGTGTTGTTGGTGAAAGATCTAACAAATCTTTAATTCAGATAAAGAAAAAGAAACCAACCAAATCATATCAATCTCAAAAGTCTGATCAGTTTAGTATTTACTTAATATAAAAGTATTCCATCTTTGTCGACTATGTTTGAGCTAAGTTGCTCGGTATGAGTCTCCATGATGGGTTTTCCAAATCACAGAGGCTCCTCCGAGATCTTACTTTTTTTTTTTTTCACCTTAATATTTTCTTAATTTTAATTTTAGTTTATCAATTTTAAAGAGGGTATGAAAGTAACATCGTCACTACAGTCAAAGTCAAATGTGTAATTTAACAGTCAACGAGAACCAAATTGGTATTTTTGAAAAATCAAGGACCCATTTGGTACTTGTGAAAACGTTAGAGACCAATTTGGTTGCAAACAACTTGAAATTTTTTAAAAGAAAGGTCCAAGACCTATTTAAAACTTAAATATATTGCAGTATAGATTGTGTATAGATTGTGTAGATTGTGTAGTATAGATTGCAGTATAGATTGTGTTGGACTTAAAACTTAAATATATATATATATATATATATTTATTTTATTCTTTGAGATTGTCTTCAAATCATTTTCCAGATTTGCTTTAAAGTATCACATATTCACATCTATAAAAAGCACAGTTTCCTTTTTATGGTGGGTAGAGTTGGTGACGCATGGTAACTGTTTGATGAGATGCAAGTTAATGATGTTGTACCTAATACATAAATATTTACTACTTTTATTGACGGGCTTTGCAAGAATGGTTGTGGTCCAGATGCATTGGAATTCTTTCATACTTTAGAAAATCACTAGTTAGAAGTTACCATTGAGATTTTCAATTGCCTTATCGATGGATTGTGTAAATCTCAGAGGATTGGATTGGTGTAGGAGCTATTTTATAAATTGACCTAGAAAGGCCTAGTGCCAAATGTATTCTTTTGGAACGTATTTTCAATGTCAAGAAAGCAGCATGGATTTGCAATGTAGTAGAAGCCTTATCAAGAGAATGGGGTCAAATAAGAAGCGCCAAGGCATATTTTTATAGTCCTGGATATGATTGTAATTAAGTGAAACTTTCAATGTAATTATTTTGCATTTCTATGTAGCCAAGTGAATTTACTATGAATTTTGGAATTTCTATGTAATTGTTTTTCTGATTCACCATGGTAGCTTATGGGGGTATCATCACGATATTTAATGCTGGTATGGAATTGCTGGATTTTAAATGCTTATTGTTGCTTGCCAATAAGCAACTTGTGAGATGTTAAAAGATTTTACTAAAAAAAACAAATTCTGAAACTTCTATTTCAACAGTAAAGTACTATAAAGACATGACATTAATTCCTGCAAAACCAATTCTGAAACTTCTATTTCAACAGTAAAGTACTATAAAGATTAAGAATGCTAGATTTTCTAATTATAATTATTCCTTAAGTAGAAAGGACTTCCGCTTCCTCGGTGAATGTCTTGGTAGAAGATAAGAAAATTAATTTAAAACTCCAACCACTTGGTGTAATAGACACAGGTCTTTGGGGAAATTAAGCCATCAGGAGTACAAAGACTTATCTGTGGACAAACTCCGCATGGGATGGAAGCGAACGCCCCTATCCTTGGTTCACTGGCACTGCCTCCCTCCTTTACGACTTTATAACAAACTTTTCCAACTGGAATATTATTAAACACTCCCGATCCATTACTCTTCACTTCCATAATCTCTTTATCCAAAACCATAGCTCTCAAAATCTCTTCGATTTGCTGTTTTGTCAAATCTTCCTTGAAGATCCCACTCCTTTTTAATGCATCTGAAATTCCCTCAAAAGTAGCAACCTTCAACCTAACTATATGCTTCACACATTGCTTTCTCCCATTTTCTATGAAATCCATATCTAACTTCCCATCAGCATACCATGCCCCACCAGAGAGTTCCTTTGAGGGTTCAAACTCTGCCGCCATGAAGTGTTTCCGTCCCTTGCTCTGGATGTTCACCACCTCTTTGATCAAATTCTTGGCTTGAAGTGACTTAAGGGATTTATTAACAGTATTATCAGAGAGGTTTTTCACCTGTTTCATATCCTGTGACTAAATACCCATAACTTGTTTGCTTCTAATTAAGTTATAGAGGGTGCGCTTATGATCCGTTAGAGAATCAACAGGTGATTTTGCATCTGTCCGTTTCCGCTTCTGATTCATTCCTATTCAAAGGATATCAAATGAACACAAAAATTTGTAACTGAAGCATTCTTATTCAAATAATATCATAATAAGTAAAAATCGAACATAAAACCTGAATTTTGCAGCTAACAGTAATCAGAAATTCATACATTCAATGAGAATGTCATGCAAATCAAATAAAATCAAATGACTCATCTGGTTGAGCATTCATGAGAAACAAAACCACCATAGATCATACATCCCAAAATGCAATTTCACCACAAACTTCGAGGTTGACAACAGGCTTATCAAGCAACAATGACAAATTGGCAATAAAACTGCTCTGTTTTTTTTATTAGATGTGTTTTTCTTAATTTTTACTCAGCTTATGGTGTGCTTGTGAGTTATTTCCCTTTTTCTTTTTTATTTAAGCTTAATTTTCTTCATTTCAAACATCAATGAACCTACTAAACTTGTTTAAGATTAGCTTGCTTGATTTTCTTTCAAAAACTTTTTATGATTCCTTGTATCCTTCTAAGTGATAGTAGTTTTGATAATGCTGAAACCACGAGTTTATGTTTGGAAAAGATGGTTGTTAAAAGAAAAGAGAAATGGGGGGGGGGGGGGGGGGGGGGGTCCTAATTCCTTAAATTTTAGGTTTGCCACAACTGAAACAAAAATTCTTCTTTGAAAATTGTGGCCTACAAGATTACATCTTTAGCTATTTTGGGATTCATCATGTTTGACTCTTTTGGGTATTTATAAAGAAAATCAACACATCTCACTATCTTCCACTACAATGTCATTGGGCAATGGTTTGCATTGCACTGGCCAATGTCATAGATGGTATTATGGGACAATTTGAGCCCACAGGATTTCGAAACCAGTGCAATGGTTTGCATTGCACTGGCCAATGCAGATATAATCGGAAGGTAGCATATTTAAATGCACCACTTCTTTTCATATATCAGATTTGTGTCAAATTCGGACTTTCCTAAATTCTATGAACTACAGGGAGTTGGTAATGAATATCAAATGGTGGAGGCTGAGTGTATTTAAGTCAAACGCTAAGGTAAGTGAAATTAACCTTTGTTTTTCTGTGTGTCTTATCAGTTTTCTCAATAACTAACTAACAAGTCACAAATGGGCATTAGGATAATTTTCAGACAATGAAAATTTTCAGACTTTTGTGCACTTGTTTGATATTTAACAATATGAAAAGAGTTACAAACTAAGTTTCTAACTTTCCCTGTTTGAATACAGAGAAAATGTGGAAAATAAATGACAGCAGAGCTTAGAATCTAGAGAATCTAAACTTAAGGATGATTATTGCTTAATGGATAGAATTCATGACGCACAGAAATTGTTTGTTACATACAAACATACAAAGATTGTTAGATTAGATTCTGCATAGATTGTGTTGGATTTAAATTAGATTTATTATTATTATTATTATTATTATTCTTTGAGATTGTCTTCAAATCGTGTTCCAGATTTCCGATAAAGTCACATGCCTATAAAAAGCACAATTTGCTTAATGAAGTGTGCATGTAAAAAGGGATGCACATACAAATTTTTAGGGGTGCAAATAAAACTACTCATTTGCTTTTAATAATTCTAATGAAAATCTTTATTGAACCCAATCTTTATATAAGAAGTTGATTACCACGTCTTTTTTCTTATTTGGAACCCAAATTTGATATAATTATATGAAGTTTGAAAAATAAAAATAAAGGCTAATTGGCACAGATGCCCCCTGAACTCTTCAAAAAGTTGCACTGTGCCCCTTAAACTTTTTTTTTCGACACTAAACCTCCTGAACTCTCGTAAATTTGCAATCGCTGAAGGAATCTACCCCCTGGTGAGGGGGCAAATTCCTTCAGCAATTGCCAAATTACAAGAGTTCAGGGGGTTTAATGGCGAAAAAAAAAGTTCAGGGGGTAAGGTGCAAATTCGGGTATAGTTCAGGGGGTATCCGTGCCAATTAGCCAAAAATAAATTTGGACCCTTTTTGGGCCCTGATTTATTAAAGTCCAAATATGTGAGTACTAAAAACAAAAAACAAAAATAAAAAATAGGCCCTTTTTGAGGGCTTTTTTTCTGGGCCCTCAACGGGCACCCCTAGTTGACCCACCTCAGGGCCGGCACTGCTTAAGCCCACCCTGAGAAAAGTTAGAAACTCTCACTAAAGTCTGCAAATCCATTTTATAGGGTGGTTTCGTAGTGTGTAATTTAAAATTGAAAGTCTTGTGTTTTGTTGAGCCAAGACTGCTCCATTAGAACTTCGATTACAATTCAAGGATTTAGAGCACATTACAAGCTTCCATAAATAAAAATAATTTTGGATCTTGGTTTAGTACTTTAAAAATAATTAATTTAAAATAAAAATTGATTAATTATTTATGTTTATTTTTTATTTTTTAAAATTGAATTTTTCCCTTAAATTTTTTTTATTAATTTAAGAGTAAAGTGCAATTAAGACTTTTAAAAATAAAATATAAGGGCATTTTTTTTTTTTTGACTTTTTATGGCCAAAACTCAGTCAATTGATATGGAAGTCAACTTTGGACAAAAGGTCTCTTGCAATTAAAGAAATTAGTTAAATATAGAAATTATCAAATGCAGGATTCCGTAAAAAAAATTCGTGCGGGATCCCGCACGAAAAAGTTACCATATTTAAACCCTAAGAAATAATAATAAATAAATAAATAAATCATGGTATGCTATTCACAAAAACAGAGTTCATACTCCCTAATAAGGTGTCGATATTACCACCCATAAAACTAATTAATACACTCATATTTTATTAAAAATTTTAATTATAAAAATATCCCAATGGAAATTTACCAATAAAGACAAATTGCTCTAATTAAAAATAAATCAAATACTATATATACTTACACTTATTAATTATAATCATATCTTTAACTATATCTCTTTAATAAAAAAAATAAATAAATAAACTTATGATAAACCCTAATTAAACTCTAATTTTTATTTTATGCATCAAACTTTCTTATCTTCACATGATTATCATATAATAAAGTAATGGAAAAAAGAATCTTCAAAGGACTCGTATCATACATAGGTAAGTATTATTTTACCCCTTTTTTTTTCTCTTTCGTTTATGTTTAGTTATGAACTCTATCAATAAACAAAATATATATAATTATTTAAGATAGTTGTAGATATCAATGAGGGTTTATAAATAAAATGCATAATGAATATATTTATTTCAATAAGGATACTATTGGCATTATGATGAGTGTTTATAGTAATATTTATTTTTTAAATTTTAGACATTGGTACATATAAAAATTGGTGTATTAATTAGTTTTATGGGTAATAATATCCGCACCTGTCCCTAATACTCTCTATGCTATAATTGTACTTGATTTTGATGCACTGCGGTTCATGAAAATGAAATCAAAATCAAGAGTTTCTCTGCATTGCGTTAAATTGGACTCAGTCATTCATGCAAGTCTGTAACAATAATATTAGGCGTTTTATTATGGTGGTTTTATAGTGACACCCCAGCTGAAATTTTAATAGAGTCGCATTGTTTTGAATTTGATCAGATTAATATTTCTGGAGCTAGTCTTCTTGTATTACTGGTGACCGGTGAGGCTGTTTGTGACGTGCTAATAAATTTTGAACATAGATGGACTAACCATGGAACGTAGAATACACAAAGCCAATGTAGAAGCAATAAAGAGAGCAAAGAGGTTTATATACATTGAGAATCAGTACTTCATTGGATGATGCCATTAATCTGTGGGAGAAAATACCTGTTTGGTTGCCGGAAGAAATGTGGAAAGTTTACAGTGGTAAAGAAGTGGTAGACAAGGAACTGGAACGAGTTAATCGAGTAACTTATCTTGTGAATGTAACTCAGGATGGTGAAGTTTACAGTGAAGTTGACAGATCCACCTCCAGCGTTGGAGGAACCGAACACCTCCTCCATTTGTTCTGGCTGTGGAAGAGGCGAACCCTCCTCCGTCTGTTCTAGCAATGAAGTACATGTTTCACCTTTGAAGGCCAAGACTGGAACTAGTGTTTTTTTACTCGAATTTATTTTTATTCACAAAAGCCGACAAAAAGATTGAATAATCACAACGAAGATTTGATAATTTTATTTCTTCCTAAAGTGCTGCAAGTGCTTTCTAAAAATAGAATATGTTCATTTGTTTCTTTCAACAAAATAACCCCACAAAACAAATGTATATGATTAGTTGAAAGTGTACTTCACATATATTAAAAACAACACTCCTGAACATAATCTACAAATCCTTGTTAGTCTAACTACTCCCAAGTTCCAGCTACTCCTAGTGACACATCAATTAAATGACTCTAAACACTAAATACATGGTAGATTATGATGACTAGCGTATAATCAACCAAACATGATAAAATAAAATGTCGATCAAATTAGAAATTTGAAAGAGACTATCATACATTCGAATAATGGAAAATTTGTTAAAAATTAAATGTGTTATAATGAGAATTAGAGGATATACAGAAATAAAGTTGTACCATATTTCAGCAAGACTACCACCATTTAGAGACCTGGTAATCAAAGGTTGCATTCCAATCAACAAGTCCAGTGATGGCTGAGAAGGCAAAATGTGACAGTATCAGGTGCAGTAATACCACCCTTCACCTGCAAACCTAAATCAAATACAACACATTGAAAATGAAAAACAAGGACTTGTTTCATCCTTTTTCTTTCATTAAAATACATTCTTTTTCTTTCATTATTTTCATCCTTTTTAACTTTTGCACTTGTATAGGACTTTTCATTGACATATGTAAACAGTCTTCACAAACCAGTGTTTGTTTACATATTTACAAAAAAAATCAATTTGATTAAATCTAAAAGAAATAAACAATAAAAACGACTTTTTTATTTGTTTTAAACCGTAAATCGATTTTTAAATTAATCTAAAGAAACTAAATTTAAAACAAAATCCAACCAAATGCATTTTATTAAAGATTTTTAAAAATAAAAATAAAAATAAAATTACATTCATTGTCAAATAGACATCAAACTTTATATACATAACTCAAATTATGATTCAAATTTAGTATATATATATATATATATTTTGAAATCTTCAAATTTAGTATCCTGTTTATGACAACGTTTGGGAATTTATTGTATTTCATTAATTTTTTCCCAAAGCAATGAATCAATATATTTGCCTTTCCATCCTGGAGCTTCAAACATTGTAATAAAAGAAACATAAATGTTTTTGGGGTTTTTAGCAAAAATGCCCTATTTTAGGGGTTGGATTGCAAATCTACCCTAAAACCCAAATTAATTGCAAATATACCCTAAAATGACCTTATTACCCTTTAGGTAAAAAAAATCCAATTTCCCTGTGTACTGCCCTAACCTCCAAAAATCTCATGCCCAAAGGAATCCCACCGTTTCCAGCCACCTTTCGTCGACGAGTTGCGGACTTCGCGACCGCAAAGATTCGTTGGCGAGTTGTTCGTCTTCTTCTGGCAGACTTCGACGCCGTCGAGGTCATTCATCGTCGTCGTTCGTCTTCTTCCGGCAGCCTCCTCTTTCCGACGCAGCGATACACCACCGATTTGGTTAGAGGTATGTTGATTTTTGAACCCTAACATTTAGGTTTCATTGTCGAATTGATTCAAATATACTCTTTAGATGGTTAAAAACTTTCAGCATGACAATTTATTAACAAGGGAAGTTTTTCCCTTTAACTTTAGCTGGAGGGTCAGCAGTATTTGATTTTCCCTCGCAGCCTATCACTCTCGTTGCTCAGTTCTGCTCTGTTTTGTCTGATTGTGCTCTGTTTTTCCTTGGTTCTATGTTTCCTGTGTTGTTTTGTGTGTTGCAGGGGTTAGGTTTCTGTTGTGGGGGGTACTTTTTGTGCTTCTTGTGTTGCGTTGTAGCCTGTTGTTAGTTTGGCTTCTTGCCTTTGTTTATAAATCTTACCAATAGCTGTTCCAAAAAAAAAAAAAAACCTTTAGCCTTATTCAATTAGTTGTTGTTTGTAGTAAATTAGTTCATCAAACAAAAGGGGTTCACTGTTTATCAGCTGTTTCTTTTGAAGTTGATGATATATTTCATTATTCTCTCGGTCTGCATCATCTCTACTCCAAATAAAAGTTCATTGTTGGTTTGCCTGCAAGTAGAGACTGTTTATCAACTGATGTGTGAATTATTGCAATGTTTCAATCTGGTTTCAGTCATCTTCAAGACTTCAAACAAACAGTTATGGTTTATTTAAAAGCTATCTTTTTCCAGTTGCCTTATCTTGTGTTACTCCACTTTGTCTCTCGCAACTGAATTAAGCTCATATGCTGCACCTATTCTCGAAAGGGCTGTTGCATCAGTCTAAATCAATTGAAGATTTCATTTTAATCTTAAACGTTGCAATAAGTGTATGTTGAAATCGTGTTTTGCTGCTGCTGTGTTTGGCTTCTTTTTGTTGTTGCTTTGGTGCCTTTGAGGCGTTTTTGGGGGCTGTTTCCCCTGTTCTGGGTCCTTTTTTGCTGCTGTTGTGTGATAGCTGCAGTTTTTTGGGGGCTTTGTGGCGTTTTGGGGGCTGTTTCTTTTTCTGGTTTGTTTTGTTTTGGTTTGCTTTTGGGATTCTTGTCCCGTGTTATAAAGCTTGCAGTTTAAAAAAAAAAAAAAAAAAAAAGTGTATGTTGAAATCTAAATTACATTTAAAAAATATTAACAATCGAAAAGTAAAAAAATATGTATCACTGTGTTGTGAAACTAATGAAAACTTGCTAGTTATAGTAGTCAAAACGCAGTGGTTAATTGAAATATAAGTTGTCAAATGACACCATAGCATTGACTTCCTTACCCTTTTTGTCTTGACATGTATTACAAATTTACAACACTATTGACATGTGTTACAAATTTACAACACTTTTGATTTAAAGCAACTTATACTTGCATTCATATTAACATTCAGTATTTGTACTAAAGTTTTGATTAGATGGGTCAAAGAACATCTATGAACTAATCACTACTGTTCTAGATGATAATAGTTATTGAAAAAGATATATATATATATATATATAAATTTTTCGTATTTTGATTGGATAGATTTAGTTAAAAAGGAAGGTAGTTGAACCATTTAAGGGTTGGGAAGTTTGGTTTAAAGCATTTATTTATTGATTCTTCAAATTTGAACCAATATGTTGTTAAATGTGGGGTTTGTTTTTATTAGCAGGAGTCCAGATCAGATAATAGAGGAAAAAGGCTACTTAGTCAAAGGATAAGGAACTTAAAATGGCAGGTGGAATGTCGCAGTGACATATATCGTCTAAATGCCCAGTTTCTTTCAATTTACGAGTCTTTATACCACCGGAGGAAGAAAAGGTGAAACAGAAGCAGTTATTAACATTATTGGAGAAATTAGTTTGCAAAGAATGGCCAGAAGCAGTTATTAACGTTAATGGAGAAATTTTATCAGTTTTATTGCATTGTTGGAGTTTCTTTGTAAACATGATCACACTTGTCACATTGACAACCAAATCTACACTACATAATTGTGTTTGTGATTTGTGTGTAAATAATGTTACTTGATGTATAAATTTTTTTAAAAACAAAAAAGTATATGTACATGCAATATTTATATCTTGTGATTGTGATTTGTGTGAACGGTGTAGAGATTGTTGTGCGGCTATTAGAAGTGTGATATTTGCAGGGACCGAAAAAAGATGTGGATTTGTAGAAATTTCAAATGAAACTTTGTCAAAATTTTGTAAATAATGTACTAAGGCCAAATTTTTAACATTATTATTCCATAGAACTTGACAGTATCAACTTGCAACTTGAAATGAAATATAGACACTTTCGTTTTCACAAATTGCTAGCCGAGAGTTTGCTCTTAACTCACTTGCATGGGAAACATAGCTTGAAAAATGTTGTTAAAGTAAAGCTTGAGTTTGTTGATTCTAGCGTGTAGTATCTATTAGCATCTAGACAGACAATTCTTGCACTTTTCTATTATTGAAGGTTACAACTATGGTTTCTTAAAAAGCAAACGCCTTCGCTCTTTGACCTTCATACCAATACTCACCAAGTCACCATGATTATTTTTCCATTCTCCACCCCAATTCAAAACCACATGCACATTCTTCATCGTCAATCCTGAAAAATAATTAAACAAATATTGTCAATCATTATAATATTCATTATTTCAAAGAACATAAATGGAGAAAACAAAATTAACCATTAAAATAAAAAATAAAAAAAATCGAACATATTAAAAAATTCATCGGGTCAGGGTGGCCCGACGTCGGGTCGGCCTGACCCGATGGAAAATTCCATCGGGTCAGGCCGGACCGATGTCGGGCCACCCCGACCCGATGGAATTTTCAAATGGCTTGAAAAACCATCGGGTCAGGGTGGCCCGACATCGGGTCGGCCTGATGTCGGGCCACCCTGACCCGATGGTTTTTCAAGCTATTTGAAAATTCCATTTGGTCGGGGTGGCCCGACATCGGTCCGGCCTGACCCGATGGAATTTTCCATCGGGTCAGGCCGACCCGATGTCGGGCCACCCTGACCCGATGGTTTTTCAAGCAATTTGAAAATTCCATCGGGTCGGGGTGGCCCGACATCGGTCCGGCCTGACCCGATGGAATTTCAAACGGTTTGAAAAACCATCGGGTCAGGCCGACCCGATGTCGGGCTACCCCGACCCGATGAATTTTTTCATCGGGCCAGGGTGACCCGATGTCGGGCCACCCTGGCCCGATGAAAAAATTCATCGGGTCAGGCCGACCCGATGTCGGGCCACCCCGACCCGATGGTTTTTTCAAAAAATTTAAACCTTATTCGGATTAAAGAAAAAAAAATTGGGAGGTTGGAAAAATAATTTTACAAAGTAATACTTACCATTTCAAACAACTTCAAACCATTCCCCAATGTTTGTAAAACTTCAAATATGAAAAGGAAATGTGATGTATAGAAAAAAAAAGGTTATATGATGTAAAGAAAAATAAATGTTAGATGATGTAGAAAGAAAAAAAAGGTTAGATGTTGGTCAATTGTTAGTGTTTTTTTTTAAGGGTTGGTAAATGGTAGGTTGTTGGTCAGTAAATGTAATTAATATGGTTAGTAAATAGGGTGTAGTTATGGTAATGGGCATTGATGTCATTTTAGGGCAATTTTGCAATTAATTTGGGTATTAGGGTATATTTGCAATTCAGTCCCTAAAATAGGGTAATTTTGCTAAAAACCCATGTTTTTGATAGCATAATGAATAGAGATGATAGTCTTGTCTAATAAAATATCAATATTAATTCTGGAATCAATTCTCAAATTTTGGAATGCAAATCATATCAATGGTGAAATTATCACCTGCCTTTGAATTAGAACTTAGCATACAAGACGACCAATTCATTATTTTATTTGTTATAGTGATGGTGGAGCAACAAAAGTTCACCTGAAAATGCACACTTTGCGACTTGCATGAACCTTGGAATCTCTCATAGGCTTGAGAAATCATGTCTTCTCTTCTGATATTATGAGGATGAGAATTCAAGTGTAGTTCCACATATGCTGCTTTCCATGCCTTAGTAAAAAAGCCTACACATTTTACAAGAAATATAAATTTAAAAGATAAATTTCTAACCGCAAAAATATGGACTAAGAAGCAACTCGAGTGTAAGAGAGGTTTATGTTAAACTTAATGAAACTTTTATAATGAATTTCAATGATTCAGGGAATATAAGCAACACATATGCACTTTACAATCGTCAGTTCCATATTAAATCACAATAAATCACGTTAAACATTTCAGAAGATATTTGGCCCAACCCCAGGTTAGCCATGCTCAAGAACAAAATAATGGTTAATATTTGATCCTGCAAAGGAAACTCAAAACTGTAGTATAATCTTACAACACATAGCAGATTAGTGACAAACTTGATGATGTAACGGGTTACCATCTATTCATATTAATTCTTCAAGATTTTGGCCAGACATTTTAAGCCCACTACAAATCTCTTATTTACACCAATTTCTCCAAAAATTACAATGTGAGGGTGATAACTGATAAGAAACAAAGATTTTAGTATCACCCTACTAAAGGGCAACCAAAGGTCATTTGAATATAACCAAAGCAAAATGAAAGGATATCCAGAAAATAACATGTATGGAGCAATCAATAACCCTCAAGAAATAAAATATGGTGATACCTGACAGGTGACAGCCTTAAAATCCAAAGGTAGCTGGCTTCTTTCTTCAATGAGTACTTGTGTGGAGGTTGTCAAACGAATGGGAGAATGAACTTCAATCCTCGTAAACACCATCTTCTTTAAGTTTCTTCCAAACACTCAATATGAATTCACATAGATGTTGGTGCTGCTGGGCTCACTTTACAAACCTCTATGTTAAACCCACAATCCATTAACAGGGGTGAAGCCAAGCTTGTCGAAGTTAAAGGCCCTAGGGATCGACTCTCAGAACAACAAAGAGCATGGCTAAAATCTGGCATACCTTTGGACCAGCTACCATAATCTTGAGCGAGATGTCGGCACAATGAGGCCAAACAAGGTCCCCCAATACAGACAACTGCTGCTCGAAGCTCAGAGAGGGAATGCCTGTCCCAATTAACTCCTTTGCAAGCTGTTACCATATGTGATTCCCATGATGTGATGATAATCTCCTCAGCCATACCATCATGTATTTTTTGTAGTTGAGATTCTATAAGGTTTTTTCTGACTACATAAAAACTATCGGTTGCCAAATCCAATGGAGCAGTCTGCAAAATGGAAGAGACACATCTTTTCCTATTCATAAAATCCCATCTTACAAAAGCAAAAAGAAACTGCTAGAGGCAGATTGTAATTTGGAAAATAACAAATGTTTTATGCTAGATTCTGAAAATTAATTCATTCATTGCATCTTTCAAATAAAATTATTAACTAAACTTTTTAATTTGATTTGACATCTTTATCTTTCAATTATTAACTAAACTTGTTAATTTGATGTGGCATTTTCAAATAAAGTTATCAATATTCCCTGCACCTATTTTATCTTTTTCAGCAAAGTTATTTTTTACTATTTAGACGAGATTAAAACAGTCAAACCATTGTTACAAATATAAAGAAGAGCATGATAGTCATTTACTCTATTTGCATGTTCCATGCCACTACATTTTCAAAAAATAAATAACTACAGCGTTTTTCCTTTTGCTTATTTCCAAAACAAAGGGTATCTATTTCAAAAAAACAAAACAAGAAAAAAAAATGAAATTTGCGTTTTATTTTGTAGAGAAGAAAAAAATAAATTGAAATTCTATTTCTATATGATAGTTGCAGATAACGAGGGACCTTGCAAACTTCAGTAGTTGGATATTTGTATATTGAGCTTTCTCACTCAGTTTCTTCCACTTCTGGGAGAGGAATAATTGGAGCAAAATGTAAGATCTGCTCCCTAAAATCTCTCTGGTTTTTTAAAAGGCACACCCAAAACAATGAAAAGCAAGGGCTGAGACATTGATGTGAAAGCATGTGATTATGTGAATAATGTGTGTGTGTGTGTGCACGCATGTGCAAGAGAGAGAGAGACAGAGAGAGAGAGAGAGAGAGAAAGCTTAGCAGCTCACAGGGAATACTACTACCTGAAACCTGGTGCGGAAAACATCAAGTACGTCAGAAAACAAGATATCCCACATGAGAAGCCCAAAAATAGTCAACCAAATGCCACTCTCAGTATGAACACTCTGCCATCCACCACCTTCCCCAGCCAAAAACTGTAGAGCAAGTTGCTCCACTCTACATTGTTCTCCATCTTCACCATAGAACCTGCTCTTCATACCAGTTTCAGAATTCAAAGGTCTCCCTTGAATATGAACCTAATTATTTGCCACAATATCCGATTCATAATTAGAAAATTCATACTAGTTTAGAGTCAACATGGGAAATTTTCTATTATTAATTAAGAAGTCAATATTCAAGAAGCATCTCAAATCTCAAAAAATCAAGAGAATAAATTATGTAATTACCTCTGTGATATTCCTTTGAATGGATTCTGAAAAACTAGGAGTTTTCCACCGCCTTGGTGGTTTTCCCAAGTGAAGAACCCTCCTTTGCAGTGCCATTCTTGAACCAGCACGCACTCATGGATCCAGTAACCCTTCTTCAGCAACTGACAGACTCTCAATGGGGCAGCTCAAATGCTCCAAATCAATTGACAATCTTAGTGTCCAATATCCTCTTCTTCCATCACAAATGAAACTAATAAGCAACCGTTTCAGTAAATTTACAGCATCTTTGTACCTGTAACAGTGCAATAACATCCTTTTGGTAACCAAAGAACCCAACTAATAGCATGAATTGAGAAGACCTACTGTCCCAAAGTCAGTCCAACCTACTATATTACATTAATTCTCTCTAGACATTAGTCAGATCAGCTGTAACAAAGAGCATTATGCTTAATGGAAACCAGTACATCAATTAAACCATGATAAAGTAACATAATAAATAGTTTTACAATTAAACCATCAATTAAATCAGGAATATCTTCTTTCTAAAAGGTACAAAGTTCTTGTTTCAATTATTGAATTCAAGAGAAATCAAAGGAATAACTTCTTTCCATTCCAAAAGGGTTAAAATGAGATACAACTCGTAATGCAAAGAATTGAGAGAGAAACAAGAAAGACAAAGTGATCTATTAGTTAGTGTAAAATAAGGTGAAATCCTTTGAATGATGTAAGAAGGGGTATCGGAACAACCTACCAATCAAAGAGGAGTATGTGCAACTCTTAATACATACTTTCTGTTTCCAATGACGAAAAACAAGAGCCAGCCTTGCTTAGGGCCAATTAACTTATTGGGTAAAAGATTCAAGGAAGCAGACCAAATTGGAAGCATGATAAAAAAATGAACGAGAAAAAGAAATAGGAAAATAGAGAGAAAGAAAGACAGAGGCCATTCACAAGTCAAAAAACACTGTTGATAGATGAAGTCAAGCACATAGATCAATTTTATAGTTCCAATAGAAACATCAAAAAATATGTAAGCAATGGTCCATAATTTTCAATTCCATACCTACGCTCACGCTCAAGAAAGGAAATTCCTAATAAGACCACTTTTGAGAACACCCATGATGCTGAAAAGCATGAATAAAATGGGGTTGCCAATTCAGAAGGTGTGGGCTCAGCTGCTTCCCAACAAGTGCTGGATATTTGGGAATCAGCTATCATAATGCATCTTAACACCAATTCAACATTGTTTTCATCAAGAGATTGATCCATTATTTGTGCCAGTTCAATGGCCTGCAACAGATTCACATGTTAAATAAAAGCAACATAATGTAAACAATTTCATATGAAAACAATTCAAGACCTCTTCATAAGCAAGTCACTGTGATTGGAGAAAATTTGTTTCAAAATTATGCTGTTGTAAATTGGATATTTGACTATCCCCAAATCGACTAGCAGAAATGCTGACAGATCCTGATCTCCATTTAGGAAAAAAAGCCTCTGCACCCAAAAAAAAAAAAAAACAAACTTAAAGAAATTAGATGTAAAATATACCCACAATTTTGCTCAAATACAATGCTGTATTAAAGAAACAGTGAAGCAACCTCAGCACGCCAGAGAAAGGATTCAGCTTTTGAAGATATTCTAATACAGATCCCTGTTTTATCCAAAACCATGCTTGGTAGAAGTTGGCTGCACAATAGAAACCAAGGACATTAACACAAAATTTGGTAACAACTCACTGACTTTACCAATCTCTTATAGCAAATCATTCATACCATAACCCGTCTTCATATGAACACAGAAGAGATGTAATAAGATCTTGCTTTCTTGAACCATGGTTTGAACTCTGTCTCTGAAGCCTCAATATAAAGCACATTGTGTAGAAAGACCCATCAGCAGAAGAATTATGAAAGAGAGAACATCATAGCAGTTGCAGCATCAAGTCCACTAGACCACTACTAGAAGCCATTTTAGTTATGTTCATCAATTCCCAATTCTATCAATATGAACAATGGTACACTACATAAATGGGATTCTCTTCTTTTCCTTGTCTAATAAAACAAGGAGGTGGCAAGGCTTGGAAATAAAAGACATGATGCAAAAGACAGGTTGATGTAGAAGTGTAGAACCAACACGAGATTTAGAATAAAGGGAGAATTAGGGTTAGATAAAAGGTTAGAAAAAAGGGGGTAAACTATAGAAGAAAGGGGAGGACATCAGATGAAAAAAATAGAGGGGAGACGAATAGGAGGAGAAATTCAATACAATTTCTTTCATCAAATTGTAGTCTGCAAAACAAATACATAGAAAAACCTATATATAGGCACCTGAACTTATTCAAATTGGAAACTAAATCACTTAAATAGGAAAGAAAGAAAATCCTCAGAAAATCATAATAAAAGAAAATTGATCATTAAACCATAATTTTAATAAAGTTATAAATCACTAACATATATTATTTCTTATTTTCCATCATTCTCCTTCGCTAAGACATACTCTGACTCTTTACAAGTTTGAAAAACAAATGCATAGAAAAACCTATTTAAATAGGAAATAAATAAAATCCTAAGAACATTGATCATTAAACTCTAATTCTAATAAAGTTATAAATCTTTAAAAATATAATTATTTCCTATTCTCCATCACAAGTACTTATTACAGTCATATCCTCACTTGGCAGAACCTGATGATCTAAAAGAGTATCGCATAATTTATACAGATACATACCCATTTGAGCATACAAATTAAAATGGAAAGATTATTGACAAATCTAAAACAAATTATTTAAAATGAAATGAAATCAACAAAGTAGTTAGGCATTCAGTGTGCCAAAAGCCCTTATATCTCAAAGCCAAACACTTAATATTATAGTATGAAGCATATCGTATATGAGGCTACATTCAATATTCTTGAACAAAAATTGATCTTGACTCAATGCATAACTCAGTGACATGCATAATCTCAACTAAATGCAGCATAAAGAAAATTTAATGAATTAATTTTGCTTGCTAATAACTTCACTCCTATGAATGCCCATATTAAATGAGATTTATACTCAATGGAAAAAAAATTCAACTGATAATTCTAAGGTAGTCATCAACATGTACAAGATTCTCAACAAAAGAATGGAAACACGGAAGAAAGCAAACAAAATGAGACTAACAACGTGAACTGTAAAAAGAAAAAGAAAAAGAAAAAGATAAACCTTCAAAATTTCACGTAGCTAAGAAATGGTGAGTAAATTGCAAATCTCCTCTATGTCATCATGGAGTTCATTAGCATCTTCACGGAGGCATAAAAAGCCATTACCTGCAATGTAATGTGAGAAACAAATTTACTGTTCAGAATTCATAGTCATTTGAAATCAATATATTTAATAGAGATAATTACCCGACAGCTCCTTTATTGCTTCTTGCAAATTCGATACTTCGGAATAAGAAATATTAGACAGCCGAAACCATGGCCATAGAGAATCACCAATATACAAGCTTAGCTCAGTCATGGGAAAAATAAGAGGTTGAAAGAGAAAATACTCTCAATCTTATTCTATAAATTTGTATGAACACAAATAAGTAAAGTTGTACACCTATTCTAGAAAAGGCAAATGATTTATCTTAATTAGTATGGACTGATTTCTATGGTCAAATATAAAAGGCAACTAATTACAATTAGGAAAGCAAAATACAATCAATACATAATTAGGACAGTCAACACAATTAATCAAGATAGCTAACACTTAAGAGAGCAAACATTAATCCATTAGCTTTAACAAAACTAATACTATCACTTACTTCATAAACTGATAAACAAATACACAAACCACGTTAACAAAACATCAAAAATTGAACAAAAACATGCAACTATGGCGTATAAAATTGAATTTGCAACATCTAGAACTTGTAATAGAAATATAGAATTAGCACTGCAGTTCTCAGTCTGCATCATCAAAAATCAGTATTGACATATTTAAAAGAAAGAGCAAGTCAAATATTTTGAAATTTTATTTACATTCCATGCCTTTTTAGAAATTTTCATCATTGAAGATGCAAGTGACACAAAATATTAGTTAATTACATAAGCCAATTCACTTGGAAAAAGTTACATAGAACAAATTTGAAGCAAAACTAAGGGATGGCCTATGCAGCACAAAAAAGCCAAGAAATCAAATGGAAAGTCCCTTGTAAACCTCAGTTCAGCTTAAAACAATGGAAACACTAGTGATTAATGATTCTAAGATCATACTTTTGCAACTCAGCATTAATTTGCAAATATATAACCAAGTGCTCTACTGCAGTAAGAAACTTTATAAAGGAATGACACAAAATCTAATAAAATGGTTCTCACATGAAGATGACAAAATTTATCAATTAGAATACATCTCTCAATATGTAAATTGAAGAAGACCTTATACATTGTTTATGCATCTCAATGGGTGTCATGAGAAAGTATTGAGGTACTAGTATTTAGCTAAAGATTATTAGACTAAACAAAAATATTCCTTACACAAATTAATGAAGAATCTACAGAGGCAGCCTGATCAACATAAATAAATATACTTGGGAGATTTTTCATTAAGATCTATCCAAGTTGCACTTCTTGATTGAAAGCAAGAAAAAATGATGTTAATGCTCAAAATATAAGTTAATGAAAGCACTTTAGGGTTATGGGGAAAACTATTGTCAGCACGGTTGGAGAAGTATAGTAATAGCATAGGCACTTTCACCAATACTTTTCAAAGTACTGGTTCCAGGGGGATGAAAGATACTATTATCCTAAAAGAAAGATATAGAAATGATAGCAAATGATGGCAGATTTGTTCGGTATTATTTTAGTCTGCACTGGGAAAGAAGTGCTTAATAACAAAAAAACAAAGAATAACACACCTAAAGGAATTGGCAGGTGTATATGATTAAAAAATGTGAGTTACCCAAAAAGGGTAAGTCACTCAGCTTGTTTAATATATTGTAGTGTAACAAAGGGAAAATTTTATACCAGAGGAAACCAGTTTGATGCCTGGATACTTTAGCTAGAATCATAAGGGATGTAGACAGATAAGGGGTCCAATCCAGCAGTGATGGAAATCAATCATGAGGGGTATACATTCAAGTCAACATTAAAGAATTGTTTTGGTCAGCAATTTCAAGTAATACAAATACTCTAGGCATCAGCTGAGACGAAGAAAATGGAAGGAGGTGGAGAGCACATTTAGCAACAGGGGAAAGTTATTTATACAAAAGCATATTAAATTGATAGGCAAAACTTTTTTTTGATCAATAGTTTATCCTTAATCGTTGTAACGTGCACAAATTGTCATAGAGACATAGAGTGAGACAATTATGTTGGGGTTATTTAAAATGTTTTCTGAGTGACTTAACATAAATCTTGCACAGTATCTCTAGATAACCAAAAGCAATACAAGAAGCCATTGCTCATCAACTTAGGCAATTCTCTCTTCTAAGTAGAAATAATTTAGGCAAATAGCTTTTTCAAGAAGAAACAGAAATAGGCATATGAGAGACAGCTTAAAAAATAACACAAAAACAACGTAAAAAACATGAACATATAGAAAAATGACCTTTGCGAGTATAAAGCTGAACAAAAAGCCTTTGACTATCCCCGGAGAGTGCAGAGAATGATTCTGGCAACAGAAAAATCAGGTAATAACCTTACTAAAAATATAAAACAGAAGATATGATATAACCAAGTAATGTAGTAGATACCCATGAAAATCTTTTCATCGTCTGTAAGAAGGTGAGGGGTACTTCTAAGAACTTCTTGTATTAAAAGATTGATATTTTAACATATTGGATGGATAATTCTTTGCAAATTCGGCTACATGAAGAGCCTTCTTCCACAGAAATTTAAAAACCTCAATATCATCATCTTTCCCACCATTTGATATAACCTTGTTACAGGTAATCGTAATTGGAACATCAAGAGAATTATTTGAAGTTGAAGTCACATAACCCTGCAAAAAATCCCGATGTGTTGTAATAATCAAGAAAGTCAACCATTGTCAGTCTTTCAGTTTCAACACACAACTTGTACAATAATGGCAAGAGAATATTCATTCAAAAGTAGACACTGGGGATTGGAAAATGTGCAATTGAAACAGAAGCACATACAATGAAACCAAAAGGCCAAGGAAGTTCCCCATAAGATTAAACATCAAGGAGTTCTGAGGAATTAACCATCAATTGCAGTTGACAAATATGCATCAATAAACAGCCTAATAAGCAGCTTAACTCTATTCAATTAAAAGATTTACATTAGCAATATGGTTTTCTATATTTTGCAAATAGTTTTAAGCAAGTTCAATGCAAATATGCATACTTTTCTTCGGATTTCCGAATCCTTTGAAATCAAATGAAAATCAAGAAGCATGTTCATAAAAAATGTAAAATGTGGATTTCATAGAAAACAAGAGATATGCATAGTAAACTTTATACACATGCAACCATTATTTAAAGCCTATGTTTGATTTGTGCAAACATATAATATTAAGGCTAGTTGTTCATAAAATATAGGTGTGCATTTCTACACACATCTAACTCTGATGAAGTACAGAAAGAGAAATACTGAAATAGAGATTGATAAGAAAAAGAGTTAGTAGGGCTAGAAATTAAGATAGAATGGGGAGGAAAAAGGAATAAATAAGAAGGGGAAATTAGAGAGAGACTGAAATCAATATCATTTAATAACAGGTCTGAAAAACAAATAACATAGAGGGATATATGTATAGGCAACCAAACCTATTCAAATAAGAAACTATATTCCTTAAAACCAAGCGGTAAATCCCTAAAATATATTTTTTCATAAACTATAGGTGTGATTAATACAAAAGAGGATATAGGTACCCTAAAATTAAACAATACTATATGCCAATTTTCATTGAAGATAAAAGGAAAAACGATTGACTTGTGTGTAAATACATTCATATAATGATAACGAAAATGTTAATCATAGTTTCGTCTGATTAGGTTTTTCAAAGTGATAACAGGAGTGTTGTGTTCTTAAATGGTCCTTAGAAAAGAGAGAAAATGAAAAAGCCTGCAATAGCGAGCTACACACACATACCCCGTTTACTTTCCACAAATTTTCTATCATAAGATTAACTAGTTGACCTCCCCTTTGAAAGGAAGAGAGATTGAACTTTACTACGAAGGAAATTGGCTGAACAAATGCACTGAGAAAACTGGTAACATTATTCTCTTAGAACTGATTATTTATTTTAACTTTCGTTTTTTACATTTTTCACATAAATAGAAAAAATGGTCATGCATGCAGTAAGCAAATGAATACATCTTAACTTATATGACAGTTCCCTACTCAAAAACTAAATCACCTCAAAGTCTAGGCAAAACTTCTCAATCAGAGGTGACAAATATTGAGATAACTCACGAGGAAGATAACCAAGCGCTTTACAGCATCCAGAATCTACAGAAAGAACCTGACTCCAAAGGACAAGTAAAGTCATTATAATATATATACATATATATATATATATATGAAAATGAAAAATCATGCAAATTCACAGCCAAAGGGAAATAAATTACTTTGATAGCATTGGGATCCTTAACATTGTGAGGCTCTCTCAAAAGTGTGATGTGAGCTCCAAAATTTATCCCCTTTTCATCACTAAACCTACGGCCAACAATAAAAGTTTGCAGAGTAGCTCAGGATATGTCATCAATATTCACTTCCACGTCAAGTGTGGGCACCTCGTTATTCGGAGATGATGAAGACACATGATTCTGGCAGTGGATCCTTTGATGGTTAATTGGGGTTTCAGTTGAACCACCAATGTTAGTTTTCTTAACTGATTTGAAGTTCAATTGTGATCGATAGCAATGGTTAATGTCATTTTCTTCAACTAAAACATAGTCAGGAGATCCATAAAGGGCATTCTGTGGAAGACTCTCACCAGAACTCTCACAAACCACATCAGTCCTTGAAAGATCTGTTTCATTACATTGAATATGCACTTTTGATTGTGCAGAGAAGTTAAACTGAAGAAGGGTGCGCTGGGACAACTTACGTTTGGTTCCTCTAGACAAACAGGCATCTGGAAGCATACATTCAAAGTGTAAGCATAAACTAATATAATTAGATTACATCACTCAGTCTATAACATCCTTTATCAAATATTCAAATGGACATAAAAAAGTTTTCTTTCCCTTCCCTTCCCTTCAAACTCTAACACCTGCATTGCTAGCCCAACAAATGGTGCAAAAAGTAGACAATCTTAAAGTTTAAAGCTTTACTGGCTCACATTTGGGCGCATGTACTATAATGGAGTTTAGTATATTAACAATGAATTATATATGGTCATGAGCAGAATACTTGAAAATCATAAAACCCAAACAAAATGAAGAAGAAAAAAGCATACCCAAATGAGAATTGATGACGGAATCATCACCGGGCACTTTGATGGCACAAACAGGACAGGTTACCATAGGAGAAGATGTAGAATTGGCAGCACCATTTTTATCAGAGCAGAGATTGAAAGAGCTCTAGAATACAAAACAAAACAAAACAAAAATGATTCAATGAAACGAATTTGTGAAAATAAAGAAAAGAACAAAGATGTAATAGGTTACCTGGATAGGAGAGGAGAGGAGAGAATCACGATTTGGAAGAAATCGCCTGCGCTTGCCGATCAAACGAATCAAACTCTCTCTTCCTGTTAGCATTTTCAATCTCTACACTACTAGGTTGCTCGTCTGCTCCTAATCAACCCAACCCAACACTAATCCAAATTTAACCATTATCCACTTTAACACTATAATCAGTATAATTTCAGGTTGCTCCTCCCGCAGTTTTTTTATTCATTTATCATTATTTAACTATATTTGCATTTTTGAAATGTGGGTAAAAATATAAAATAGAAGAGAAGAGGAGAGTTTTTGTAATTTGTTTTCAAAAAATTTGAGCATTCAACTGGTCGAATTTTTGTAAAAATAGTAATAATAAAAAAAAGCAACCGTTACACAATTGTAAAAAAAAAATAAAAAAAAATCTAGCGGACCAACGGTCGACCCACCGTGCCAACCTTTGGGTATGGCACGAGGGCCTGGCGTGCTATGCCGAGCTGACACAGCGTGCCAGAACCCAAGGCCCAGCACGGCACGTGCCTTGGGGCCGTGCCATACCAAGCACGGCATTCCTGCCTTGGCGGGTCTAACAGCACTAATAAATTCATTTGTAAATGAAATTATGAAATAAGAACAGAAGAAGTAGCATGTTTATATTATATTACACATAAATTATTCTACAAACATTTAAGGCTTAAAGATCACTTTAGTTTGTCAAAAGATCACAAATAATATCTTCACATTTCCATTATGTCTTGTCTTGTACATCTGACCTGAAAATGAAAAACATATTGTCAAAATTTTGGCTATATTTTCAAAGTTATTGTAGAAATTGATCCACAAACATATTGTCAAACATATTGTCAGAAATTGCAGAAATTAAATTATCAGTTATCACAATAGAAGAAGACATAAAGGTCAGAAGTAGGTTACCGTTCAGCTTCTAGCAATCATAATTTATAGGCTGCCTCTGAAGTTTGGATATATTCAATACCATTGCAACGTAAAGCCTGTCTTTTGTTTGGTTTAGAAATTGGAAATAAGCATGTCTCCATGATCTGTTCAAAATGAGAGAGCCAACAACTCCCCAAAATCCTACTATGAATCCAATCGCCACACAAACGTAGAATTCTAGAGTTACGATCACATCCTCGTTGTTGCCGTAGTGTGTGATGATGGCTGGTGCTTCGCCCTCCTGACACTTGTTTAGAGGAGATCCACAAAGTTGAGGATTTCCCATATATGAATTAGCATTAAAGCTCTGCAGTTGAGTGCCCAAAGGAATTTTTCCTGACAAGTTGTTGTTTGACAAGTTCAACATGGCAAGAAAATTCAAGGAAGAAAAGCTAGGAGGAATTTCACCAATAAGCTGATTATTTGACAAGTCAAGCGACTCAAGCAAATTTAAGCTACCGATTTCTGGAGTGATTGGTCCAGTTAAACTATTTCTTGACAGATTCAAGGATATTAATCCCTCAAGAGTTGTAATTTCAACCGGAATTTCCCCCGAAAGTTTATTACTTGAAAGATCGATGCTTTTTAAATATCTCAAATTCTCTTTGTACTCTCGATCCATTCCTTTCCACATTAGTATCGTCGTGCCTTCATAGGTGCCCATAAAACCCATGTTCAAACTAATATAATTCGTGATGCTGATAGTAGAATCTGAACTCAAATTCTGAACCATTGCAGTTAAGTTGTTGAGACACTTTGGTATTGTCCCTGAGATGTTGTTCAAAGAGAAATCCACAAGTTGGATTTTTGATAGTTGGCAGAGTTGTAATGGTATGCTTCCGTTGAACAGATTGGATCGAAAAGCAAGAACAATCAGATCTGGTAAGCTATCCCCTATCCATGTTGGAATTGTACCGGAAAAATTATTATCTCCAACATCAAAAATCTGAAGCCGATTGCACATATTCAATGATCGAGGCAGTTCCCCAATAAAGTTGTTATTGCGTAAATTCAGTAATTCAATTGAACATGTTGAGCCCATCAAGTCTGGAAATTTTCCAGCAAAATTATTGTTTGCCAAATGTAGGACAGTTAAATTTTCTAAGGGCCACGAACAATTGGGCAACTCTCCTGATAGTAGGTTATCTGAGAGATCAAGATAGTTAAAAGTTTCCCCACGAACTGAACATAAGAAAGAAATTGACCCTGAAAACTTATTTTTGGAGAGATTTAATGATGTGACATTGGAAGGAACTAGGGGAATTGGACCTTCAAAATCATTGGAACTAAGATCGATTCCAGGATATCGGCCGACAAACTTCAATGATAAATCTGGCAAAATGCCTTTCAGACGGTTATAAGAGAGATCTAAAAAAACTAGATTAGGAGAGAGGTCCCAAAACCAAGTGGGGATAATGTCTGAAATAGAGTTATTAGAGATATCAAGGTTTGAAAAATTCTTTTGAGTTTGGAGCCATTTTGGGAAATGAGGCCCCAGTTTGCAAGTCCCAAGTGAAATGGTTTGAAGTTGAAATGAAGGAACCCATCCAGAGCTGAAGTTCAAAGTCAACAAGAAGTTTGAATATAGGAACAAAAATTTTAGTTCGGGGAGATTTGACATGTGGACTTCCGTGATTGTACCTTCCAAAGAATTTGACGAGATATCTAGAAACTCAAGCTTGAGAGGTTGTCCAATACTTGTGGGAGTGATGGCATTTAATCGGTTGTGCTGGAGATATAGTTCTTTCAATGAAATAAATTCAGTGAAATCTGGTAATGAACCACGCAGCATGTTTTTGTATAATCTCAAACTTTCCACTGCCCCTTTGGTGCAATCAGACAAGTTGACAAGAAGGTTAGAAAGCTGTACAGTGAGATTGTTTGAACCTAGATATAATGTTTTTAAACTACAAATGTTTGTGAAGGCTTCTGCATCAATACCATCAATTTGATTTCTAGAGAGATCAATATGCTGAAGAGATGTCGTGTTTGAGAAAGCATATTTGGGAATAGGTCCTTGTAAGTTGCTGGAAGATAAATCAAGATGGTGAAGGGATGTCATGTTTGAGAAAGCATATTGGGGAATAGGTCCTTGTAAGTTGCTGGAAGATAAATCAAGATGGTGAAGGGATGTCATGTTTGAGAAAGCATATTGGGGAATAGGTCCTTGTAAGTTGTTGTAAGATAAACCAAGATGGCGAAGGAATGTCATGTTTGAGAAAACATATTGGGGGATAGGTCCTTCTAAGTGATTGAAAGAGAGGTCAAGATAAACAATGCTGCTACTGACGTTGGACAAGTGAAGATATATTGAATTAGATAGATCATTCCCAGAGAGATCTAGAAGAGCAAGAGATTTAGAAGAATTAACAAAGGAAATAGAAGATGATAAGGAAGTAACTGGTGATTGAAGATTGCACTCACGTAACTGCAATTCTGTTAAAGAAGGGAGTTCACTAATAACTTGTAACCAATCTACAACTTCAGTAAGATTAACACCATTTAGACTAATGTGTCTTAAAACGGAGAGATGGGAAAGCCACTCAAGTTTGTCAGCATACATACCACGGTTACCACCATAGTAATAGATATCGCTGAGATCAAGAGATTGCAATCTTGATAGATTCCCAAGTTGATAAGGAACTCGACCACCAAAAAAAGAGTTGGATAGATTAAGGTGCTGCAATTTGTTCAGCGAGCCAAAGAATTCTGGGATCGGCTGTTCTCCAAAATCATTGGAACTCAAGTCCAAATAATTCAATTGCTGCAATTCAAGCAGGGAAGAACTGAGGTTACCTGTCAAAGGCTTTGGATTGAATAAATCAAATGAGAATTGAAGATTGAGCTTGAGCACGTGACCCGTCCGGTTGCTGCAGGAGACACCTCTCCATGTGCAACATTCTTTTTTGTCTTCGTCATCCCCCCATGAAGAAAGATAGCCATATTCATCAACGAGGCCTTGTTTGAACCTCAAGAGTGCATGTCTTTCACTCTCTATGCACTTTATTATGTTACCATCTTCTTCCACTCCTGAATTGAATCCAAAGACATTTTGTAGAGAGACAAGTGAAAGTAAAACGAGCAAGATGAAAAGCAGTTGAGGAGACCTTCCACTACTCATCATTACAATCAAATGCATATAAAAGCGAGGATGAAGATGAATTAAAACACAACTGTTTAAGATTTGTAGAATTGTTTGGTTGCATGTCTGAGCTCACAACCAACACACATTTATATACTGAATGACTCGTGAGTTTGACGTAGACCAAGAAGAATCCATGTCCTCATATCAAAACAGACAAAAAATGAAAAGATATATTCACACGCATTCACCATGACCCAATGGCCCATCACGCATTCACCATGACCCATTGATAATTGTGATGTTACCAATGAAACCAATTGCACTACGTAGACCACTGGCCCAACACGTGACTCGTGAGTTTGACGTAGACCACTGGCCTAACACGTGACTCGTGAATTTCCAAAGAATTGTGATGCAAATCAAAACTGACAAAAAATGAAAAGACCAATGAAACCAATGGCCCATTGATAATTGCAGTACCTTTTTCTAACGTTTTTCACTAGTATATGGCCCATTGTCCTAATTATATATATAACATTGCCCTGTCAGGATAAACCTAAAATATTTCAAGACCGTCATTTTGCAACCTTAAAAGGTTGGTTTTTTTTTTTTAATATTACAAAGTAAAATAAAGCTTTTTTGCTTAGCTTTGTAATGCCATTGAGTTAGCTGTCTAATATTACAAAACGAAAATCCAAAAACCCTACCTCCAACAATTATGCGGTACAATTATCTAGTATATATTGTTCGAAATTTTTATAATACTATATTTGATGGTACATGTAAGGCATGTAATTGATATATATTCATGTGTAATAAAAATAAATAAAAATATAATAATTAAATACATTAAACTCTTTTTCATCTTTTTTTTTTTTTGACAATATCTATTAATCTGGGATCAAGTATTTTTTTTTTTAAAGCTTCTGTCATTTGTAGGATTCGAACCGCTGACCTAAGAGTTATTTGCCCAAATCCCAAGCCCGTACATCTACCAGCTGAGCTACACCCCCATTGGCAAACTCTTTCTCATCTTGACGTGAGTTGAACACGTAACTTGTGTAATAAAAATTAAACTTTTTAATAATTCATATATTATATTCTATATAACTATAGTATTTAATTATAATAACAGATTTGAAAATTGATACAAAAGGCAATTTGCTAGCTTGATGGACTTAAGTCGTGATGTTAGTGATGTTAGTAATATAAACGAACTGTTTTTTTATTAATTATTTTACAATTAAATCTTGAATTTCAATATTTATTTTTGGTATTGAAATTAGTACTCACTTTGCCAAGGATTTGAACGTGTTTAGAGTTCTAGCTACCATTGTTTTTCTAGTATTTGTTCAAATAAGATAGGTTTTAATAAATACAGCTCTTATTTATTTACTTATTATTTTTAAATTATGATTGATTTGTTAATCTGTTTAACTTGATTTTCTTTATGGTCTTATTTTGTCAGAGACATGAGATTGAATTAGTTTTGATGATTTGAATTATAAATTTCGACAAAATGTAAAATTTGAATTTTGCTAATGAAAGCTTTATTTTTTAGTCAATTGGTTTTTTAGTGCCTTTTTTCTTTATATATGTTAATTTCAATTGTAATTATATATATATATATAATATTATGAGTAATGCTACACAACCTAAATAATTAACTCAAATGATGTGGCAATTGAGTTGTCATCACCACACACATGTGATGATGTGGTTAATGAAAAAACTACTTGTCACATCATTTTAGTTGAAGTTTAGACTAAATTTTAGATCGTCTAACATTAATATTAAAATTTAAAAAATATAATAATTAAATACATTAAAATCTTTCTTATCTTGACGTAAATACATTAAGTCCTAATTATATATATATATATATTGACTTTAAAGGTCCAAATTAACTCTTTAAATATATTAAACTCTTTCTCATCTTGACATGAGTTGAACACGTAACTTCTATTTAACAAAAAAAAAAAAAAAACTTTTTAATAATTCATATATTATATTTTTATATAACTATAGTATTTAATTATAATAACAGATTTGAAAATTAATATAAAAGGCAAATGTTTGACTATTAAACAAAAAATTAAAATAAAAAAAAAAAGAAATGTCAAATTTTTATTGTAGCACTCTGTTGATCTTTGTATTTTATGAACAAAATGAAGTCTCTCCATTAAAGGTACAAACATAATAATTTAGGGCCAAAATTATAAGAAGAAAACATTTATCACTAAAGACACACTGCAACAAAAAAAGGGTTATTGGGACGAATTTTAGCCCAAAATTCGACATTGAAGACCTATAGGGATGAAAAAAATTTGTCTCAAAATACGTCGCCTTAAGTGGGTCGCAAAAAGTCTATTGGAACGAAAATTCAAATTCGTCCCTAAAGAGTACCAAATGAGACGAAACACAATATTTTTTTTTATAAATAATAATAATATAATGACGATAATAAAAATATAAGAAAGTATAAAAACTCAGCAAACGACCCAGATCTCACCCACTTACCCTACACCACACCATATAACACCCCTCCTACACATCCAGCTATTGTCAATGGTGAGAATCGAACCAGCGAGTCGGCGACCAACATACTACTTGAGATCAGTTATGTCACTTACAACTTGGCTACAAGTTCAACTTTGTTATCAATTTACACAATATCATTATATAACATATACAAGTTCTTAAATTTTCATCAATTATTTTGAATCAAAATTTTTTTGAAAAAATAAAAATAAAAAATGAAAACCTTGTTTGAAAAATTTAAACTCATTCCACTAATAAAAAAATTTTAAAATGTTTTTTTTGGAGATTTTAATAAAACTATTTTTTAAATCATGTTAGGGGTCTATCAGAACTTAGTGACATCAATTGTTATAAGCATAATTTGGAATGCAATTATCACTATAGAGGAGATGTTTCTCTATATTTTGCGATTTAATGAAAAAATGTAATACTCAAATTCCTATCACAAAAAGAGAAGGGGAAATGTACAACTACTTTCCTAAAAGTGGTTGTGCATTATAATATTTAAGGTCACAACATATTTAATATTGATATTCATCTTGATAGAGAACCACTTTGGACGAACATAATAATTCATATTGTCTGATTTTCTAATTTATATGGTAATTTAATTATTAATATATTTCGAAGGAAAATTTTCAAAAAAATAAAGAATATCAACAAAATTAATTAATTATTATAATTTTGAGGGATAATTACCCCTGTAGCCATTAATTTGATGATACAATATCAAAATGGTCATTGGATTGAGAATTGGTTTTAATATAGTCATTTTTAGCGAAAAGTGTGACATTAATGATCATTCCATCCAATTCCATCCGATAAGTGGCATTTTGGTAAATAAGGGAATGACAATAATTTATTTTAAAAAAAATTTAGAAATCAATTTTTTCAATGAGTGTCATTTTGGTAAATAAGGGGATGACATTAATTTATTTTAGATGTTTTTTTGGAAATCATTTTTTTAACGAATAATTATATTTAGTATGTAAATTTATATATATATATATATATATGTTTGAGATATGTTATGCATAATATACACAAAAAATATAATTATTCGGTTCAAAATACAAAAGAAAGGGTTTAGATTAATATACATGCCTCTTCTTTGTTTTTTAGATCAAAATAATTCATATTTTGATGGACTTAAGTCCGTCGACGATTGTGATGCAAATCAAAACTGACAAAAACGGAAAAGATAATGAAACCTATGGCCCAACACGCATTCAACATGATCAATGAAACCAATGGCCCATTGATAGTTGTGATGTTGATAATTGCTTCATAAATTCAAAACCACCCAACACGAATTCAATTTTTCTTCATAATACTCCACTAATATTACTCCAACACGCATTCACTATGACCAATAGCAATGATGTTGAAAATTGCGGTGCTTCATAAAATTTCTAACGTTTTTCATAAATTTTATATATATATATAATTGCCATGTCAGAGTAGACCTAAAAATATTTCAAGACTATTATTTTGTAACCTTAAAAGGTTGGTTTTTTTTAATATTACAAAGCTAAACCATGGCCTTGCGAAGAATGCCTTAAAGATTGTTGAAGATCTTTATTGGATGGAGGATTTTCCCTTTTGTGTTAAAGAAGCTGTGCAGTTGGACTCACATGTATAGGGTCCAGCTGCTTGTTCTTTTCTTTTGTTCTTTGAGTTTTGGTGTATTAAAAAATAAAAAATAAAAAAATATTACAAAGTAAAATAAAACTTTTTTGCTTAGCTTTGTAATGCCATTGAGATAGCTCTATAATGTTACAAAACGAAAATCCAAAAACCCTACCTCCAACAATTATGTGGTACAATTTATATGGTATATATTGTTCGAAATTTTTATAATACTAGATTTGACAGTACATGTAAGGCATGTAATTGATATATATTCATGTATATTTAAAATAAATAAAATTACAATAATTAAATACATTAAACTCTTTCTCATCTTCACGTGAGTTGAACACATAGCAAAAAACTTTTTAATAATTCATATATTATATTCCTATATAACTATAGTATTTAATTATAATAACAGATTTGAAAATTGATATAAAAGGCAAATGTTTAACTATTATCATTTAAAAAAAAATATGAATTGTCAAATTTTTATTGTAGCATTATGTTGATCTTTATATTTTATAAACAAAATGAAGTCTCTCCATTATATTAAACGAAGTTCAAACATAATTATCCAGGGCCAAAATTACAAGATGAAAACATTTATCACTAAAGACATACTGCAACTGCTCAAAAACAATTTCCAAACTCGAAAACAAAATGCAAAGGTTGGATAATATTCTTATCATTTTAAATTTCCATAAACATGTTATGTATGTGCACTTTTCCTCCACATACATCTTACCAGAATAAAATATCTTGTCAAGTACTTATCAGAAAACTCCCGAAATCATGAAATTTTCTTTTTATTTCATTTTTTCTACTTTACAAGGTGCTCCAACCTTTTTAAGTACACACTATCTTCTTATGGGTTCAACTCACTCTCCCTCCCAAAACCTACCCCGAACTATTGTAATATTTTTTTTAAAAAAAATCTCTATCCTACCTGCGTGTCAAATGGGTTTGGCCATTTACACCACATCTTGGAGAAGAAAATTCAGAGAAAGACCTGCATAGACTTGGAATTTTGGCTCCCTCTTTTGTTGACCCCAACGCTTTCGATTGTGCCATGTGAATGTGGAAAATTAGGACATAGCGTCGACTATACTTGCCCATACTTGTCATTCATAAAAACAATCGCATCGAAATTTATGGCAAGTAGTTGGATTTCATTAAAAGGTCCTAATTATATATATATAATTGCCCACACATTTACATATAGAAACCTCTAATATACTTACTAGTTATAAACAATAATGATAAAAACCATCAAATTAGAGACAATCAATCAGAGCTTACATGTTGAAACAGAAATACTATTATTGGTGAACAATCTTGACCGGAAATAATTTAATAGTTTTTTATCAGATTCATGGAAGAAATTTTAATATATATATCTTAATATTTTATCATATTCTAGTGACACATGAATGTACCTCCACTAGCCATCATTGGTTTTAATTTCCTCTTCCAATTATAACATCAATTGTAAGAGTCTTGTTCTTACAAAGTTTTTTTAATTTATTTATAAGATGAATTGAAGAATTCATGTCCTCATATCTTTATTTGCTAGCCTGTCAACGATTGTGATGCAAATCAAAACCGACAACCAACACGCATTCACTATGACCAATGTCAATGATATTGATAATTGCAGTGCTTCATAAATATTTGCAGTACATGCTTCATAAATTTTCTAGCATCAAAATTTATTGAAAGTAGTTGGATCTCATTAAAAATGTCCTAATTATATATATACGGTCCCGTTCACATCAGTGCGCACTGATGTAACTACATCAGTACCATTGCATGTAGACCACTCATTATGAAGAAGCTTTGACAGGTAGATATACTTTGAGTAAAAGTATGTAAATTTAATGGTCTACATCCAACGCACTGATGAAGTTATACCAGTATGCACTGAATTGAACATTTCTATATATATATAATTGCCCAGCCAGGATAGATCTGAAAATATTTTAACACATTCATTTTGTATCTTTACAAGGTTGGCTTTGTAACGTTACAAAGCTAAACAATATTACATAGTAAAATAAAACTTTTTGCTTAGCTAGTTTTGTAGTGCCATTGAGTTAGATCTATAATGTTACAAAACGAAAATCATAAAACCTTACCTCCAACAATTATGTGGTACAATTATCTGGAATATATTGTAATATTTTTTTTTTAAAAAAAAATTCTCTATCCTACTTGCGTGTCAAATGGGTTTGGCCATTTACACCACATCTTGGAGGAGAAAATTCAGAGAAAGCCCTGCATAGACTTGGAATTCTGGTCATACCCTCTTTTGTTGACCTCAACGCTTTCGATTGTGACTGAAAATACTTGCCTGCCATGTGAATGTGGACATTGTGTACGAATAGCAAATTGTGTCGACTATTTATTATGTTTAATTTATTAGTAAGAATATATTTTAACTTGGTATTATTTTCACTTTTGATCTCCATTTTTTTCTCTGTTTTATTTTTATTTGATTGGTTTACATCTCTTTTCTGCCGTTTCAAATTTTCTAAAGAGAAATATTCGAAACGGGTAATATTAAAATAAAATGGAGTGTTTTATAAAATTATTTTTTTTTAACGGAGTGTCTTTAAAATAAGAGTGCCAAAAGATAAAAGGGATAATTTTGGAAAAAAAAAATGAAATGTCTTTTGAAATTTTTTAAATTTAAATTTTTAGAATGGAGTGTCTTTAGAAATGAAGTGTAAAAAGAAAAATATTGAATTGTACTAAGAAACTCTCTAGAAGAATATATCCCCAATTAGACGATGTATTTCAGAATTAATGCACATCATCCATGTACTCTCCAAGCCTTCTACAAGAAGCTTTGCCGCTGTGGAACTATATTTCTCATTTGTTGCCATAACCAACTTCACCAACGGATGAACAACAAGTGTGGCTCATTGCAGCATAAATTGGATTCAAAGATGATGCTGGTGTAACAGAATCAATGAATCAAAACCAAATGAGTATCACAAGAGCCATGTCAAAATGATAGCTAATAAACTTCCTGGGCTTATATAAGACTTACAATATTGGACATACAAAATACAGAAATTCAAAATTCCAATCTTATCATCTTGAAATTAAAATTTATAACGCTGTGAAAAGATAATGGCTGCAGTAAAATATGATATAGGTACGGAAACATTTCAGTCGGAAACATCGCACAAAACTGTAATAATCTCTACTTATTTCATCTTAAGATTCAACATTTCAAGTTCGACAATGCTCCTGTAACAATGATATGAGATGTCATAGCATCTTGACTCGTTCCACCAACACAAGAAATCCAATCTTGCACTTTAAATGATTCTAGCCATGTCAATACTTTAATTTCCTCAACTTGAGAAATTCTGTGTTTCAGGTGACCATTCATAATCTTATCCATCTTTAGATGTTAGTTCTAGAGAAATTGGGTGTATTAATAACTTAAGAGGGTTTATAAATAAATTGTATTAAAATAAAAACATTCATTTAAATAAGGGTACTATTGGCATTAAGATGAGTGTTTATAGTAATGCTTTAATTTTAAATTTTAGGCATTGGTGTACTTATAAATATAGGTGTGTTTATCATATTTATGGGTGTCAATATCCATACCCATTTAGTAATTGCCCAAAAAAAAATTGTAAACATTGCACTATTGCAGCATAGATTGTGTTGGACTTAAATATATATATATATATATATATATTATTTTCCCCCTTTTTGGGTAAATTAGCGAAAATAGCCTTTCCCAACAATGTGTTTCTAGGAAATAGCCCCTTGGTAAAAAAATTGCTAATTTAGCCGCTTTCCCAACCCCATTTACAGTTATGCCCTTAAGTGGCCCTCAAGTGGAAATACCCGAAATTCCCTCACTCAATGTTTGAACAAATAAAACTTGATCACATTTACTAAATTACCCTCCCATTCTGATTCACCACAAAGTGACTAAATTACCCTCTGATTTCCCACAAAGTGACTAAATTACCCTCTGAAAATCCCACAAAAACTCTGCTCTGTGGTAATACAAACGGTCACAACAAGAACAACCAGAAAACCCAAAGTGAGAGGAAGGAGAAGCAAAGCAGAAGAAGGTTGCCGTCGCGTTGAAGGTCGCCGTTGCCCTCGTCGCCGTCGCAGAAACTCTGTTCTGTGAAATCGCAAACCCAAAACTCGAAACTCTGCTCTGTGTGAAACCGCAAACTCATACAACTTCAAACCAGAAATAGAGAGAGAAAGGAGAAGCACAAGGTTGGTGTTGTCGCCCTCACGTTGCCGTCAGCATTGAAGAAAGCACCCAAACCCAGACAATAACAAAGAAATCGCAAACCCAGTCAACAACAAACCAGAAATTGAGAGAGGAAGGATAAGCAGAAGTTCGTCGTTCTCCTCGTCGCCGTCGCCGTCGCCGTCGCCGTCGCCATCGGCATTTACGGAAGCACCCAAACCCTAGAAAACGCAAATTCCTTTGAAGGTACTAATTTGTTGGAAATTGTGGTTTTTGTTGGAGTTTGTTCTTGTATGTGTTTTGGGATGGTAGATTGTTCTGTTGTTTGTGTTTTTGATGTGTTTGTATGTGTATTTGGAGCGTGTATGTTATGTTTGAAGGGCAAGCATTATTGATTGATTGCTGTGAACTACACTGGAAATGTTTTGTTTTGGGTAGTGGGAGGGAAGAAAAACGTTTGCAGACAGTAAAGACTTATTTTGCATGTAGTGAAGAAAAGCATTATTGATGCATGTAATTTGTGTGCCTATGATTGATTTATATAAATAAGCATAGGACTGATGCAATGAGCCTAGGAATCAGCTGCTATGAATGTATGCATGTAATGTGTGAGCCTAGGACTGGATGCATGTATTATTTTATTTTATTTTATTTTTTAGCAAGTATGTATGTATTTTGTGAGCCTAGGAATCAGCTGCTGATGTTGAATGAGAATGCATGTAATCTTTGAGCCTTTGACTGATGATAAATGCATAATTTTGAGCCTAGGACTGGATGCAATGAGCCTAGAAATCAGCTGCTGTGAATGTATGCATGTAATGTGTGAGCCTAGGACTGGATGCATGTATTTTTTTATTTTATTTTTTAGCAAGTATGTATGTATTTTGTGAGCCTAGGAATCAGCTGCTGATGTTGAATGAGAATGCATGTAATCTTTGAGCCTTTGACTGATGATAAATGCATAATTTTGAGCCTATGACTGGATGCAATTAGCCTAGGAATCAGCTGCTGTGAATGTATGCATGTAATGTGTGAGCCTAGGACTGGATGCATGTATTTTTTTTATTTTATTTTTTAGCAAGTATGTATGTATTTTGTGAGCCTAGGAATCAGCTGCTGATGTTGAATGAGAATGCATGTAATCTTTGAGCCTTGGACTGATGATAAATGCATAATTTTGAGCCTAGGACTTATTTCCATAAGCCTGGGACTGATGTTTTCCTTTTATTTTCTTTGTTTAGATGCCGAGGAAAAATCCGAATCCAAACATGTGGCGGTTCCCAGACCATGAGAGCTGGGTTCCTGCTAGAGTAAATAGTGGGAGTAGACAATATTTCCTGACAAACTTGAAGGAGGTCCTACAGAAATTTGGGTTGGAAAAAAAATTCGAGGAGGGCCCCTTCGGCATATATTTGAAGTTGACAGAACCGTTGACACTTTACGGGCAGCTTATTCACAATATTTTGAAAAGAGAAATAATTCTCCCCAAAGGACAAAGAGAAGATGAGATGTGGTTTGGGTTGGGGAATTCGCAAGCCCGTTTCAACCAAGAGGAATTTTGTTTATGCAGTGGGTTGAATATGGGACAGCTGCCCCAAGGTTTTGCTAACAACAACAAAGTACCAGATGATTCGATGCTTAGAAGAATGTTCAATGGAAAAAGGCCGACTGCTAAGGTATTGTACGCCACATTGAGGAAAATGACGTCCGAAGAGAGTGAAGATGCGTACAAAATGTTGAATATATACATGGTGAGCCAATTCTTTGGCACGAATGACGGACGGACCACAGCCATCTCGGGGTGGCTGTTTACATTAGTCGAACAGGAAGAAGAATTCAAAAATTTTCCATGGGTTTCTTACATTTTCAGTTTAACATTTTATTTTCTGAAGAGTGTATTGAATGGACGGCTGCTCAATCTGAGAGGTCAAACAAAGAAGGAAGACAAGAAGGGGAAGCTGCAGAAAATGAAGAATGCAGTAGAAGAAGAAGAAGACTTAGAAGAACAAGAAGAAGAACAAGAAGAAGAACAAGAAGACAAGAAGAAAAAGAACAAGAAGAAGAACAAGAAGTTAGTAGAAGTGAAAGGGAAAGGGAAGCTGAAGAGAGTGGAAGAGAAGAGTGTGCAAGAGAAGAAAGATAAGAAATCGAAGTATTATACCTACAATTTGTCCGGGTTCCCTCTAGCACTTCAGGTAAGGTTTAAATGAAACTAATACAGCATATTTTCAGCATAGCAAAACTGTTACTGTGTTTCCCGTTTCATACTTTGTTGAATTGTTATTGTGTTTCCTATATTGATATTAGTTAGTTGAAATTGTATAGGTATGGGCCATGGAGAGGATAATTCGTTTTGATGGTTTGGTCGGACAGAGAGTTGGTACGGGGTATCCCCGGTTCAGTAGATGGGCATTTGATGAAAGGATTCAAGATATTGAATCAACATTCAACTCCCAGGTGTGTACTCAATGACCCTTTCTTTTTAGCTATATAGGGATAATTATCTTTGGAAATTCGGTAATAATTGATAGTTCCCAATATGCAGATGGCTTTATTTGATTGGGGAGTTGAAAAGTATGAAAAGGGTACAGATTACTTCAAGTCATTGAACTTGAAACGCGTGTGTCATCCACTAACTTCAAAGAAGAGAGAGAAGTTGGCTCTTCCTCCACCTCCAAGTAAAGTGGAAGAAGAGGTTGTTGGTGGTGATGACGATGAAGTAAATGACAGTGATGGGATTGACGCTTCTATTAAGAAGCAGGAGATAGGAGGCTCAGTGAGGAAAACTAGAAGTACATTTTCGGGTGAATATTCCCCCCCTTCGAAGAAGCGTCTATTCCCCGATGGGAATTCTAAGGTATGATTCCATCTACACTATTTGGTTTTAGACTTATAGTAAGCTATTCTTGTATTTATTGTAGTATTAATTATTGCATAATTCAGGTGCCTTCCACAATCCCAGAATTATATGCAGAGTTACGTGCTGCTATAGCTGATAGCGAGCAACGTATTGTTCACTTTTGTAAAGATGAATTTCCAAAGATTAGAAATGAGATGAAGGTTAGATGCATAAAGTTGTTGAAAAACATATTATTATTTATATATAATACTGTAGTCGTTAATAATACCACTAATTTATTGATGTTGAATTGTTGATGTTTAGAAGGGTGGTAATAAAGATGCTGCTGCTGTTGGTGATGACAAGATTTCTGATGAGGCCAATGTTGGTGTTGATAAGGCTACTGATGAGGAGGGTCTTGGTGGTTATAAGGCCGTCGATGATAAGGCTATTGGTGGTGATCAGTCTATTGATGATGTGGATGTTGGTGTTGATAAGTCTGGTGATAAGGCTGCTGGTGTGCAGGAGGATAGTGGTGATAAGGTTGCTGGTGTGCAGGAGGGTGCTGGTGAGGAGAATGCTGGTGATAATGCTGGTGTTGAGGAGGATGCTTGTGATGTGGCTGTTGCTGCTCAGGAGGATGTTGAAGAAGTGACTCAGAAGCAAGATGTTGAGGAACATGAGGATGTTGTTGAGGGTCTTTTGGCTGTTGGGTCTACTGCAATCGAGGGTGATGTGATGCTCAAGGTACATTCTATAAATATAATAGTGGTTTTGTCATTTATATTTATAACTAAGGATAATAGTGTTTATGTTAGTATATGGTCGAGGCCTGGGAACAATTATGTTCGGCCTGGGAAAGGATTGTGTTAGGGGTTAGGGAACAATTCCCTTACGCCTGGGAACATTTCTTTAAGAGTGTTTATGTTATGTATATGGTCGAGGCCTGGGAACAATTGTGTTCGACCTGGGAACAATTGTCTTAGGGTTTAGGGAATAATTCCCCTAGGCCTGGGAACAATTGTGTTCGGCCTGGGAACAATTCTGTTAGGATTTAGTGAACATTTCTATAATAGTGTTTTTGTGATGCATATGAGTATAGCAATAGTTTGTACTTTACTACATATTTAATTGGCTTGTAGGACTCGGGGGATAAATCTATCCTTGACTTGGAAGAATACCCATCCCCGCCCGTGTTTTTCCTAGGCCAGAACTTTCCCAGTAGTGTTGTGGCACTTACTAAGGCGGACCCGAATGTTGAATATCGAGACGTTGACAAACAAAGGGCTCGAAAGCGGTCAAGGTATCTCGATGACCCATACACAGATCTGATGCCAAAGAAAACAAAGAAATCAAAGGCAAACGAGGAAGATATAGACCTAGTTGAGTTCACTTCTTTCCTGAAGAACAACGACCAACTTAGGTAATATTCCATTCCTGTGATCTGTTGTATTCATTTTTTAATATCTATACTAATGTTATGTATCTATTTTTTAATAGTATTTATACGGGTCAAATCGAACCAATGACGCGTCAACATTTTCAAGACCTAGTCAACGTCGAAACGTGGATTTCAGATTTGGTAACATAATTTAACTAGGGGACTATCTATTTCTTCCTGGTTATTAACCCTTTCTGTAACTTATTTTGTAACATACATCACTGCATATACACAGCACATTCATTCATACTTTGATATCCTATGGAGGAGGCGATCCAGCAGTGAGCTGAATTATGCGCAGAATATTGGATTTGTGAACACATCTTTCTTCGTAAGTATCACCGTAGTTATCTGATACAGTATGTGAAACAGTATTTGAAAATGTGTTTTTGCATGTTTATGAAAAAGTGTTCATGAATGTATTTTTTGATGACAGCAAAGCATAAGCAAGATGTGGGCAGATGAAATGAAACTGCTGGACACCCAGAGGGACATAGCCCGATTTCAGAAGGAAGACCAGGAAAGAAGTCAGCCAATAGAAACTAATTCTCCTCCTTCTCCTTAAGCCAAAAAAGGTCCAAAAAAAAAGGTCAAGAAGACCAGTGATCCCTCTCCAAAAGCTGTCAATGTCTGGGAAGAGTACCCAGAATTCCTTCCTTTAAATTACCAGCCCAGTTCAGACATCTTGAGACATGTTACAGGGCATCAACTTCTGTACCCTCAACCTTGGTGGCAGTTGGATTCAGTAAGTTGTTGGAAATGATGTTGTGTTGTCATTATCTTATCTAATTCCCGAAATAATTTGCATCGCTTCTATAAACAGGTGCTCATTCCTTGCCATGTTCATGATGATCATTGGCTGTTATGCCATGTACTTCTGAAGGAAGGAAAAGTATAGGTTTATGACTCGTTATATGAACGGAGGAGCGGATATAGTCCTCGGCTGAAGGAAATTCGAGGCCTGCTTTACCTGTTTCCATCTGTGTTGAAGCATGCAGGGTACTACGAACATATGAAGATGGATCCTCATGGGACCCCATTCACAGCTTAAAGCATGCATAGTGATCTCATTCCACAACAAGATGATGGGTATGTTTGACATATTTATTTACTTTTTCTGCACTTTATTTACTTTCCTACAAATACTAATGTATGACATTTCCCATCATTTAAACAGAAACAGTTGTGGTGCCTTTTTAATGAAGTATGCCGAGTTGATTATGGCTGGAGTACCAACTCCATGGAAAAGTGTTTTTGGACAGAAGAATATCAAAAACATCAGAAAGGCTATTGCAATTGAAATTTACACAAATGGTCAACTCCGTAACTCCCCATAGACTTGTACAACTTAGGAATCATGTACAGCTTAGGAATCATGTATTTTGTTCAGAATGTTTTCTTTAGTTCAGAATTGTTGGGAAATGTTTATGATGTATTTTGTTTAGGATTGTTAGAAAAAATCTGTTAGGCCTGGGAACAACTCTTCAAGTGTTAATGACTGTTCCCAGGCTTACGATAATTGTAGTCACCAACAATGTTCTCAGTCACCATCGTTGTTACTTGATGTATTTATCCAATAACTTTGATGCACATTAGATGATCTTGAAATTAATGTCACATGCTGTAATGAGAGACTAATTCACACTAGATGCATATTTACATATGGGGATATATATACATATATATATATATATAAATATATACTTGTTCCCAGGGTAAGGACTCTAGGCCTAGGAGAGTTGTTTCCAGGCAAAGGAGAATTGTTCCCAGGCCCACGATAGTGGCTACCAGAATGTTTTGCTGGGAAATGTTTATGATGTATTTTGTTTAGGATTGTTGGAAAAAATCTGTTAGGCCTGGGAACAACTCTCCTAGGCCTAGACAATTGTTCCCAGGCCTACGAGAATTGTTTCCCACGAGTAAGGACTAATGGACATGGAGAGTTGATCTGAAAGCTAAGGACTGTAGGCCTAGGAGAGTTGTTTCCATGCATAGGATAATTGTTCCCAGGCCCACACATGTTAGTGGCTACCAGTGCTAAGGACTTAAGGACGTGTTCCCAGGCCTAGGACAATTGTTTCCAGGTCTAGGACAATTGTTCCCAGGCCTACGAGAATTGTTTCCCACGAGTAAGGACTAGTGGACTGTAAGACTGTAGAGTTGTTTCCAGGCATAGGAGAATTGTTCCCAGGCTCACACATGTTAGTGGCTACCAGTGCTAAGGACTTGCTAAGGACTTAAGGACGTGTTCCCAGGCCTAGGACAATTGTTCCCAAGCCCACGATAGTTGCAATCAAGGCTAAGGAATTAAGGACTTGTTCCCATGCATAGGAGAATTGTTTTCAGGCCTATGACACATGTTCCCAGGACTGCATGAGACTGGTTGCAATAAATTTGTGGCTTTTCATTACACCGGTTCATTTCATTCAAGGTGACATTGGTTAGTGTACCCGCCGCCGTTCATTTCATTTCATTTAAGCTACAACGGTTCATTGGTTGCAATGATTCATTTCATTGATTATTGAGGCTAATGAGGTGACTATATAAACACCCAATCTTCCTCCAAAAGTTACTCAATCTTCCTCGGTTGTTATTTGTTTCATCACTTCATTTTTCATTTTTACACAGAAATGGCAGCAAACGGCAGGTGCAGTGAAATTGAGAGGATGAATGCCGCTTTGGAAGTAATGCGTCAACGGCTTGCACTGGCGGAGGAGACCGTCATCAACGAGCGTGAAAATTACAAACGGCTACGTGATGATTATACTGTTTTGATGGGGAAATTTCAGAATCTAGAGGCTGAAATCATCTACTCCAGGGTTGACAGTGAAGCAAAGGAGAACGAAAACATTTGCAGAAGAGGTTGATGGACTTCAACGTTCCACCATCACCTTGAACAAATACAAATTTCAATATTTATGTTCTGTTTTTTTTTTTTTTTTTGTTCTCACATGCTGTAATGGTTTTTGTTTGTTTATAAAAAGTTAATGGAAGTAATTTGTTTGTTTTCGAATACGTTCACACCCATTTCAAAGACTGTCAGTATATATATTCGTTCAATCAGAACTCAATAAAAACTGGTTTATATTAATAAATAAAGCAACACCCAATAGAATAAACATCAAAAACAGATCTTTCAAACGATCTTGCCCACTATAACTCCCAAAACAAACACCAGTAGAAATATAAACACCATGACACCAGTAGTTCCTTGTTTCTCAGATACTTTCTCTGTAACATTGAAAGAAGATTCAGAACATGAAGGGCTTGAATGTACGGCACGTCTACTTATCGCTTCATATGCCTCCTCGGTTGAGTTAAACTTCTTGTAAGATGCTCCTGGAAAACCAACAACTTGATCGTGACATTCAGGCCAAGAACTGAACACACCGGTTTTCCTTCCTATGAAAACCACATAAACAGAATTCTTCCCCATTGGTGTTCGAAAAAAAGGTTTTGTGATGGTAGAAGGAGATGTTAGTTCTGAAAATAAGATGAAGGAAGAAGGACGATGGAGAAGATGAAGGATTTGTATCGATATAAATGAGAGAAGAAGATGAAGATGGGACAAGATGAAGGATTCACATCAGTAATTAGGGTGTATCGATATAAGTGTTTGACTAAGGCAAAATGAAGGGTGGGAGACAGCCTGTAATCAGAAGAAGAAGATTTGGTGGGATCGTCTACCATGCTGATGACGTGGGATCCACTACCGGGTTGATGACGTGGGATCCACTACCAACAGATATAGTTGGAACCCACTACCGAGGAAGAAAGATGACGTGGCGATTAAATGTGCAAGGTCAACTGAGGCTGGGAAACGATTTTCAGGCCTATGAACCAATTATGCTGTTCCTAAGAACCGTTCCCAGGCTTAAGAGATTTCCTTCGAATACGAAAATATGGGGGCCACGATATAATCTCAACGATCGGCATGGTCCAACGACGAAAGGGTATCAATGGAAATATGTACATGGATTTTCGAGATCATCTGACGATCGAGCAAGTACGTCCCTACCCATTACACACCTTTAGTAAATAACCCTTTGAAACATAAACCCCTAAGTGCCTAAGAGTTCTTTCGAAAACATGTAAGTTGATCACATTGTTGAATCGATATCCCGCGTTACATTCACACTTCCGAAATCGATTCTGATGGGTGCACACCGCTTCTAAATAACATCCTATGCAATTGGAAAAATAATACAAATTTTTAATAAAAATTATTTAAATCAATATTAAATACGCCATGGGCCTAGTAGTAATTCCTAGTCTTAAAGTACCGGTTCCTGGGCTTAGTTTGTTGTTTTGAGCACCAATACCGAGGAAGAAAGATGACGTGGCGATTAAATATGTGCAAGGTCAACTGAGGCTAGGAAAAGATTTTCAGGCCTAGGAACCAATTATGCTGTTCCTACGAACCGTTCCCAGGCTTAAGAGGTTTCCTTCGAATACAAAATTATGGGGGCCACGATATAATCTCAACGATTGGCACGGTCCAACGATGAAGGGGTATCAATGGAAATATGCAACAACCCTTTGAAACATCCTTTGCAATTGGAAAATAAATACAAATTTTTTTAAAAAAAAATTTAATCAAAATTCAATACACCATGGCAACTGATGACGTGGCAACAACAGACAACTGAGCCTGGGAAACAATTTACAGGCCTGGGAAACAATTTACAGGCCTAGGAACAATTGCCGTTTGGGCCTAGGAACCGTTCCCAGGCCTAAAACATTACTCACGGGCTTCACTCATATTCTGTTTCAAGAGCAATAACAGCAGCCTCAGCCAATAAAAACAGCAATATCAGCAGCCAATAACTGTTTTGGTTCAGCACCCACCCAAGACACTTAGACTGTAGGCCCAGCGACATTCCCTTCGTTCGTGTCAGTGAAGGTAGGCTCGAGTGGCTTGTCCGGACACTTCAGTCTATTGTGACCTTCTTTCTTACATATGCCACATGATCGGGGTTTTTTGGCTGGTTTGCTTGTGCTGGACGATGGTTCTGGACAAGCTGATTTATTGTGTCCTTTATTTCCACACTTTGAACAAGATTGTAACTTTCTTTTCTCCCCGGCGGATGGTATCCTCAACTTCTTTGGTCTTCCTGGCAGCTTTTTTTTCTTCCATGGCAATACAATACGGTTTCGGATTGCATCAGGAATGTCCCAAGATTCAGGATCCGGAACAGGGTTCACAGCCATTTCATAAGCATGTTTAAGATATCCTGTTGTGTAACGGTCAGAAGCCATTGAGTTGATTGACATACCTTTGAACCTAGGCCATAACACACCAACAAACACAAATTCAAGTTTGTAAAATAACCTATAACAGATAAATGTACATACTTAAAAGACCGGTAAGCATACCTAGCAACCGCCATTGCATGACAACACGGCAACTCATCTAAATCCCATTGATGGCATGAGCAAGAACTGTTTTCAAGGTCGATGATTCTAGGAATCCATTTGTCATCTACCTTAAATGTTTTATGGTGAATGGGGTGAATCTCAGACTTATTCGCTGTATCTAAACGATCTTTGATGTGTTCGTCTGCAAACGTTGTCAAGTATGTAGACATTTCATGTGCATTTTTTCGACGATCGTAGAACCACATTTGCAACAAATCTCTGATACATTCCGCCATTGCTGTGATAGGCAATTTTCGGACCGAAAGTAGACAAGAATTCATTGACTCGGCAATGTTGGTGGTCATAAAAGAGATCCTTAGTCTAGGACTATGTACACGTGAAAACTTCTCTACCCCAACGGCCAGGAGCTCATCGTAAACCTTAGGAGAAGTTTCTTTCAACTCACCCATGAAACGGTCAAAGTCCTCCATACGGTATGCATACGCAGCGCAATATTAAAGAATCATCACATCATCCCTCTGCTTGCAAAATCTTTTAAGATTTTGTGCCATGTGGTACACACAAATCCCATGTGCGGCATCTGGGAATATGGCTTCCATTGCATTGAATATACCATTGTGCCGATCCGATACTAACATCACACGGTCCGGATTTTTGATCCCTTTACGAAGTTTCTTCAAAAACCAAGTCCAAGACTTTGTGCATTCAGAGTTTGCAAGCCCAAATGCCAAAGGGTATATCATCCCGTTTCCATCTTTGCACACTGCAACTAACAAAACACCCCTAGTCCTAGCCTTCAAGTGGGTAGCATCGATGCATATAACCGGCCTAATAACATAATTGAACCCCTCTATAAAGGCTCCAATTGCCATGAATGCATATTTCAACCGGTTTCTCGAGTCGATCTTGATCTTTGTCACAGTCCCGGGGTTCGCTTGTTCCAAAACATAAAAATAAGACGGCAACCTCTGAAAGGATTCCCACGGATCACCGAATACCTGACTCAAAGCGTGCTTCTTCGACCTGTAGGCTTTATTGTACGAGAGGTGTATGCCATGCTGCTCCATCATCTCAAAAATTATATCTTTAGGACGGATTATGCGCCCGGGATCACGATATTTACTTGCATACAAATCCCCTATCACAGCAGCACTTACACGTTTGAATTCAACGTTGTAGTTGTCATATCTCTCACATGTGTGCTCATTAACAAACGCCTTCACATGCCAATAAGTCCCCCTATTCGACTTCCATGCACGAAGAATCCATCCACAACTTCTCTGACTACATTGCGCAGTGAATCGTGTATTGGAAGATCGTGAAATCCTGTGCTCAAACCTCTCTCCAAATGCATATGACCCTACAGCACTCTTCAATGTAGGCTTGTCCTTGAACATCTGTCCTTTGTATAATGGACCTTGGTTCCCTGGATTTTGAAACACATCCACTGATCGAACGGCTGGTATTGAGTAAAGATCTGAACCCGATACTGTCCACCGTGTGTTCAAGGACGATGAAGAACTGTTGGCTGTTCCACTCACCCCTCGTTCTTCTGTTACAGGAACTCTTGCCGCTAGCCCACTATCATCAGCACTCTCATCTTCTGTATCACTGGTTTTAGAACAATCAGACCTTCCTGAACTATCTATGCTTTCAGAACTATCCACAACTACATGCTTGGTAGTAGATGCTGGCGTCGGTTGTTCATTTCCTGCTGATGTAAATCCGGGTGAAGCAACCGGATTATTGCTGCCACTAACTGATTTAAAGTTAGGAGTACTGCCCGGAGACCGTGGAATATCGGTGTGTTTAACAGGAGAGACTGTACATTCTGATTGTATTTGATTTGGTGGAGATCGAAATTCATGTTTGTTGACAAATTCAACATCAATTGTGGCCCAACCTTTTTCCTTATGCATAATCACAAACTGTACATCGTCGTCACTCACAATAGACAATGTAAATTTATCATCCCCCGTTTCCACATGCGAAGTTAGCTTCAACTGAATTTGGTCTCTACTAACCCCTGTCCGCTGGTATATCGTTTCCACCAATTCCTCGTATGCTCCCTTGTCTTTTTTAGTTAGACGTATTGAAAACGAAATAGGACCTGTCAATGCGTTATGCTTCAAATGCTCACTGCACTGAACTAACACCCAAGACATGGTATCCTTAGACCCTGAAAAAAAATAAAAATAATTCAGTCAATAACAGTTATAACAACAACAATTACTGTCATTCAAATCAGGTCAGGGCCTAGGAACAATTCTTTTAGGCCTACGAATGGTTCCCAGGCCTAAAACATTCCTCCCAGGCCTACACATTCCTCCCGAGCTTGGCTCATCTTATGTTTCCAATTTCCACAATCAATAACAGCAGCCAATAACAAAAGCAAAATCAAATGGGATCAATAACAAGGGTCTATTTTGGTCAACCAACCAACACAAACAAATATACATACACCATCAACAACCAACACAGATCAACACAAACAAATATACATACACCATCAACCAACAACAATAGCGAAACCTCTTTTGGTTCAGCACCGATCAACACAAACAATCATCCATACACCATTAACCCTCAGAAAATCATATACAAATTCCCTAAACCTTTTCCCCACCAAACCATACAACACAATAAATGTGAAAACAAACCATACAACACTATTCACCAGAGTGCATTTTCTTCCAGTTATTCATGTGATAGTGAGGACGATGTGTGCACCCAACATAACTAAATACCTTTACTACAATAATACTGCCCCTCTTAAGAGCTTAATGTGGCATTTCATCAAACACCTTAACTAAACCCAAAAATACTACATACACAAACCCCAATTCATGGGCAACAAATCCAAAACCATCAATCAATCCCTCATTCTATCAAAAAGGTCTCAAATTTAAACAAGACAACAACAAAAGACCGAGAGATTCAATAACATGGGAAACTTAAGTATGATGACGGGACTTACATTGACTGTGCATTCTTGACAGTGAAGCTCGATTTCAAACTTGACAGTGAAGCTCGATTGAAGGAGGTGGCGGCACTGTCAACATTCCGGTCGCCGTTGCCGTCGAGATTACGGTCGGTAGAAAGATTCCAGCGGAGAGGACCCAACTTCGATGGAGTGGATTCCGGTCTACAGGAGAACGATGGAGAAGAAGAGTCAAGGAAGAATGACTGACCCAACTTCGATTGAGACAATTCCGGTCGACAGGAGAAGGATGGAGAAGACGAAATTTCTGAAAGTTTTGGTTTTCTTCAGTCAACTGAAGGAGAAGAAGAGATGGGCAATTTCGTCCTTACACAATGTAAGAGGGTAATTGAGTCATTTTGCACGGTTTAATTGTGAAGGGCATTATTGTCTTACAAGGCCTATTTCCTAGAAAGTCAATATCAAGAAAGGCTACATATGCACTTTTTTTCCCAATGGGCTATTTCCTAAAAATCATTGTTGGGATGGGCTATATTTGCAAGGGCCCCCTTTATTTTTTGAGATTGTCTTTAAATCATTTTCCAGATTTACTATAAAAAGCACAGTTTCCTTGACCCAAATTTTTTGTCTAACAAATAATTGTTGATACCCTAACACAGTCATTATTCAAAAAGAATAATAATAAAGTTGGGTTAAATTGGGCCACCAATCGGACCCAACACTTGGTCAGCCCTTAAGTCCAAACCCGATTAAAACTCCGACCCGTCTCTGTCCACTTACAAATTACAATCCCTTTGACTCCCAGAAGGCCAGAATCCCAGCCCGATGTCCCCAATTCATCAGCAAAAATTATCTAGGGTTTTGAAAATGACAACTTTCAAAGCTACAACTTCAATTCACAGAAATGGAGTCTCGTCTTTGTCTAATCTTTTTACTACTCCACACCCAAATTCTATTTCAAAAGACTCAGTGATGGCCGAGGAAGACCGAGCTCGGCTCCGTGAATTCCTTCATGGGAAATATAAATCAGGTGATATCGATCTCAATGAAGCACTTTACTTCTTTGATTACATGATTCATATGCAACCCACTCCTCCCATGTCTTCATTCAATGTTTTGTTTACTGCTCTTGTAAAGAATAAGTATTATGATCATGTTATTTCTCTCCAAAGAGATTGAAGTGAGTTGGGTTGGTGCCTGATTTATCACTTCAAACATTTTGATTAATTGTTTTTGCAAGATGAGTAGGGTTGTTGATGGTCTTGTGGTAATTGCTGCCCTTTTGAGGAGGGGTTTTAATTCAAGTGATGTGACTTTTACTTGTTTAATTAAAGGTCTTTGTATGGAGGGTAGAATTATGGAAGCCACTTGACTTCTTAAGGCAATACGATTGTTGCCCTTAAGTTTCATAAAGAAATAGTTCATAGTAATAGTAAATATGGTATTATTTGTAAGCCTGATGATGTTTGATACCATAGTATGATTGATGGTCTTTGCAAAGATGGGTTTATAGATAAAGCCAAAGAACTGTTTTTGGAAATGAAGGGCTAGGGAATCCCTGCGAATGCGATCACTTATACCTCTCTTATTTACGGTTTTGTTGTGTTGGTGATTGGGAAGAAGCTAAAAGCATTTTGTAGAGATGTTGAATCAAGGTGTACAACCCAATACATGGACATTTAGTGTGCTGCTAGATGAGCATTGCAAGAATGGGAAGATAGACAAAACAAATAAGTTGTATGAATTGATTATTAAGAGGTGTGCAACCCAATACGTTCACTTATAGCATACTTATGGATGTATTTTGTTTAATGGGTAGGATTCATGATGCAGAGAAATTGTTTGTTTCTATGGCAAATAAGGGGTGTATGACTACTGTTAGCTACAATATTTTTATGGATGGGTATATTAAGAATAAAAAGGTAGACCAAGCTATGGATCTTTAATGAGAAATGATTTCGATTTTCGAATGAAATTAGGCCACATACAACATTTTACTAGTTGGCCTTTTTATAGTGGGTAGAGTTGGAGACGCATGGAAACTGTTTGATGATATGCAAGTTAATGATGTTGTACCTAATACATATATATTTACTACTTTTATTGATGGGCTTTGCAGGAATGGTTGTGGTCTAGATGCATTGGAATTCTTTTATACTTTAGAAAATCGCTAGTTTGAAGTTACCATTGAAATTTTCAATTGTCTTATCGATGGATTGTGTAAATCTTAGAGGATTGGATTGGTGTGGGAGCTATTTTATAAATCGACTCAGAAAGGCCTAGTGCCAAATGTATTCTTTTGGAATGTGTTTTCAATGTCAAGAAAGCAGCATGGATTTGCAATGTAGTAGAAGCCTTATCAAGAGATTAGGGTCAAATAAGAAGCACCAAGGCATATTTTTATAGTCCTGGATATGATTGTAATTAAGTGAAACTTTCAATGTAATTATTTTGCATTTCTATGTAGCCAAGTGAATTTACTATGAATTTTGGAATTTCCATATAATTGTTTTTCTGATTCATCACAATATGTAATGCTGAGGTATGGAATTAATAAATTGTTCCCTTAACATAATTGCTGGTTTTTAAATGCTTATTGTTGCTTGCCATGGACCAACTTCTGAGAGGTGCTCAAGCTAGACCTAGAAACGAAGGATCTACCGAAACTTTTGATTGTTGTGCAATCACCTGTAATGGAGGAGGTATCATCTGTGCAACAGCTTTAGAGATTGTTTTGGAAGTAAAGGTATATTCTTGGCTTGAAGAGTCGTGACATGCAGCAATCGATTATCCAGTGACATGTTCGAGCATGGATGCAGAGTGGGCGTTTCCTGGTGATGGTGGATTTTGTTGATTTACTGGGTTCCTCAGCTTGAAGAATGTAAAAATAATTTTATTAATGTGAATGATGTTACTGGATACATGTATTTAAAATTCTCTTGGTTAGTGGTTGAATATCCTTTTTGTTGTCAACACATGATCTAGGATTAGAAAACGAGTTCTTCATTTTCTATTCATGTTTAAGTGACTAAAGAATATAAATTTGATGAATGAAATCAATCTCTTGTATTTGCCATCTACAGTTCCTAAAATATGCGATTTTATATCCTCAAGCATACATTTCTTCCAACCTAGACTTGTAACCAAACACCCTTCTCTAACCATGAGAGAAAAATTATGATTAATTTATATTAACTACTCGCTTTTTTCTTTACAATCTCCATAAATCCAAAAAATAACGCAATATGGTTACAAAAAGAAATAACGCAAAAAGAATATATTAACTACTCACTTTTTTCTTTACAATCATCTATGATGGTATTACATACACTCATACTGTATCATTTCGGCATAAATTTTGAACACTATCATTACTCATTCCTTAATAACCCTGCTTCATACTGTTTTAATCAATTTTATGAATAAGTGAGCAATTAGCAGGACAAAAAACATTGTCAAAAAGATTTATAAAAAAAAAAAAACAGAACTAGTGTAATGGACACAGTAAAGTACTATAAAGATTTAAGAATGATAGATTTTCTAATTATAATTATTCCTCAAGTAGAAAGGGCTTCCGCATCCTCGGTGAATGTCTTGGTAGAAGATAAGAAAATTAATTTAAAACTCCAACCACTTGGTGTAATAGACACAGGTCTTTGGGGAAATTAAGCCATCAGGAGTACAAAGACTTATCTGTGGACAAACTCCGCATGGGATGGAAGCGAACGCCCCTATCCTTGGTTCACTGGCACTGCCTCCCTCCTTTACAACTTTATAACAAACTTTTCCAACTGGAATATTATTAAACACTCCCGATCCATTACTCTTCACTTCCATAATCTCTTTATCCAAAACCATAGCTCTCAAAATCTCTTCGATTTGCTGTTTTGTCAAATCTTCCTTGAAGATCCCACTCCTTTTTAATGCATCTGAAATTCCCTCAAAAGTAGCAACCTTCAACCTAACTATATGCTTCACACATTGCTTTCTCACAATTTTTATGAAATCCATATCTAACTTCCCATCAGCATACCATGCCCCACCAGAGAGTTCCTTTGAGGGTTCAAACTCTACCGCCATGAAGTGTTTCCGTCCCTTGCTCTGGATGTTCACCACCTCTTTGATCAAATTCTTGGCTTGAAGTGACTTAAGGGATTTATTAACAGTATTATCAGAGAGGTTTGTCACCTGTTTCATATCCCGTGACCAAATACCCATATCTTGTTTGCTTCTAATTAAGTTATAGAGGGTGCGCTCATGATCCGTTAGAGAATCAACAGGTGATTTTGCATCTATCCGTTTCCGCATCTGTCCAACAAAAGAGATGAGCATTCATGAGAAACAAAACAACCATAGATCATACATCCCAAAATGCAATTTCACCACAAGCTTCGTGGTTGACAACAGGCTTTATCAAGCAACAATGACAAATTGGCAATAAAACTGCTCTGTTTTTATTTTATTTTATTAGAAGTGTTTTTCTTAATGGGAGAATCGCAAATACCCCCCCGACTTTTAACCAAATGGCAAATCAAACCCTCTGGTTTGAACAATCAGCAAACAACCCCCTACCGTTAAGAACCCTTGCATTTTTTGCTGCATGTAGGGGGTTATTTGCTGATTTGTAGGGGGTTATTTGCTGATTGTTCAAATTTGTAGGGGGTTGTTTGCTGATTGTTCAAACCAAAGGGTTTGATTTGCCATTAGCTTAAAAGTCGAGGGGGTATTTGCGATTCTCCCTTTCTTAATTTTTACTCAGCTTATAGTGTGCTTGTGAGTTATTTCCCTTTTTCTTTTAATTTAAGCTTAATTTTCTTCATTTCAAACATCAATGAACCTACTAAACTTGTTTAAGACTAGCTTGCTTGATTTTCTTTCAAAAACTTTTTATGATTCCTTGTATCCTTCTAAGTGATAGTAGTTTTGATAATGCTGAAACCACGAGTTTATGTTTGGAAAAAATGATCTTAGTTTATGATGGTTGTTGAAAGAAAAGAGAAATGGGGGTCTAATTCCTTAAATTTTAGGTGTGCCACAACTGAAACAAAAATACTTCTTTGAAAATTGTGGCCTACAAGATTACATCTTTAGCTATTTTGGGATTCATCATGTTTGACTCTTTTGGGTATTTATAAAGAAAATCAACACATTTCACTATCTTCCACTACAATGTCATTACGGGACAATTTGAGCCCACAGGATTTCAAAACCAGTGCAATGGTTTGCATTGCACTGGCCAATGCAGATATAAATCGGGAGGTAGCATATTTAAATGCACCACTCCTTTTTTCATATATCAGATTGTGTCAAATTCTAACTTTCCTAAATTCTATGAACTACAGGGAGTTGCTGATGAATATCAAATGGTAGAGGCTGCGTGTATTTAAGTCAAACGCTAAGGTAAGTGAAATTAACCTTTGTTTTTCTGTGTGTCTATTCAGTTTTCTCAATAACTAACAAGTCACAAATGAGCATAAGGAAAATTTAGAGACAATGAAAATTTTCAGCCTTTTGTGCACTTTTTGGATATTTAAAACTTTCAATATGATATACCCAGAAATCAGATTTTATTCTTCCACACATATAGCCTTCAATCAACCTGAAAAGAATTACAAACTAAGTTTCAAACTGTCCCTGTTTGAATACCGAGAAAATGTGGAAAATAAATGAAAGTAGAGCTTAGAATCGAACAAAAATTCCAAAGAACAAAACAGATTAATTACCTAATCTATTTATAGCAAATGCCTTAAAATGAGTGAAAACTTAAAGCAGCAGTTAAAAGTAAAATGGTTGTCATTGGAATGTTTATATCTTTGGTTTTTTTGAAATCAAAGATTTATTGAAACCATGTTCCAGATTATTATTATTATTATTCTTTGAGATTGTCTTCAAATCATGTTCCAGATTTCCGATAAAGTGTCACATGACTCACATCTATAAAAAGCACAATTTTTTGACCGAAATATTTTGTACAAAAACACATAATAAGCCTAACGATATTTGGTATGATAGTATGATTGATGGTTCTTGGGCTTTGTCAAGCTGGTGGTACGATTGTTCTTCAGTTACACGCTATCTCAGTGAGTCCATATGTAAGAGAGGTTTATGTTAAACTTAATGAAAATTTTATAATGAATTTCAATGATTCAGGGAATATAAGCAACACATATGCACTTTACAATTGTCAGTTCCATATTAAATCACATTAAATCACGTTAAAAATTTCAGAAGATGTTTGGCCCAACCCCAGGTTAGCCATACTCAAGAATAAAATAATGGTTAAAATTTGATCCTGCAAAAGAAACTCAAAACTGCAATATAATCTTACAACACAGCAGACAAGCTTGATGATGCATCTATTCATATTAATTCTTTAAGATTTTGGAGAGACATTTTAATCCCAGTACAAATCTCTTATTTACGTCAATTTCTCCAGAAATTACAATGTGAGGGTGATAAGAAACAAAGATTTTAGTATCACCAAAGCAAAATGAAAGGTTATCCAGAAAATAACATGTATGGAGCAATCAATAACCCTCAAGAAATAAAATATGGTGATACCTGACAGGTGACAGCCTTAAAATCCAAGGGTAGCTGGCTTCTTTATTCAGTGAGTACTTGTGTGGAGGTTGTCAAACGAATGGGACAATGAACTTCAATCCTCGTAAACACCATCTTCTTTAAGTTTCTTCCAAACACTCAATATGAATTCACATAGATGTTGGTGCTGCTGGGCTCACTTTACAAACCTCTACTTTAAACCCACAATCCATTAACAGCAGTAGCCATGTTCTTTGTTGTTCTGAGAGTCGATCCCTGGGGCCTTTATCTTCAACAAGCTTGGCTTCACCCCTGTATTCTTCATGGAAACGCCATAGCAACAAATCTGGCATACCTCTGGACCAGCTACCATAATCTTGAGCGAGATGTCAGCACAATGAGGCCAAACAAGGTCCCCCAATACAGACAACTGCTGCTCGAAGCTCAGAGAGGGAATGCCTGTCCCAATTAACTCCTTTGCAAGCTGTTACCATATGTGATTCCCATGATGTGATGATAATCTCCTCAGCCATACCATCATGTATTTTTTGTAGTTGAGATTCTATAAGGTTTTTTCTCACTACGTAAAAACTATTGGCTGCCAAATCCAATGGAGCAGTCTGCAAAATGGAAGAGACACATCTTTTCCTTTTCATAAAATCCCATCTTACAAAAGCAAAAAGAAACTACTAGAGGCAGATTGTAATTTGGAAAATAACAAATGTTTTATGCTAGATTCTGAAAATTAATTCATTCATTGCATCTTTCAAATAAAATTATTAACTAAACTTTTTAATTTGATTTGACATCTTTATCTTTCAATTATTAACTAAACTTGTTAATTTGATTTGGCATCTTTCAAATAAAATTATCAATATTCCCTGCACCTATTTTATCTTTTTCAGCAAAGTTATTTTTTACTATTTAGACGAGGTTAAAACAGTCAAACCATTGTAACAAATATAAAGAAGAGCATGATAGTCATTTATTCTATTTGCATGTTCCATGCCACTACATTTTCAAAAAATAAATAACTACAGAATTTTTCCTTTTGCTTATTTCCAAAACAAAGGGTATTTATTTCAAAAAAAAAATGAAATTTGTGTTTTATTTTGTAGAGAAGAAAAAAATAAATTGAAATTCTATTTCTATATGATAGTTGCAGATAACGAGGGACCTTGCAAACTTCAGTAGTTGGATATTTGTATATTGTGCTTTCTCACTCAATTTCTTCCACATCTGGGAGAGGAATAATTGGAGCAAAATGTAAGATCTGCTCCCTAAAGTCTCTCTGGTTTTTTAAAAGGCACACCCAAAACAATGAAAAGCAAGGGCTGAGACATTGATGTGTAAGCATGTGATTATGTGAATAATGTGTGTGTGTGTGCACGCACGTGCAAGAGAGAGAGAGAGAGAGAGAGAGAGAGAGAGCTTAGCAGCTCACAGAGAATACTACTACCTGAAACCTGGAGCGGAAAACATCAAGTACGTCAGAAAACAAGATATCCCACATGAGAAGCCCAAAAATAGTCAACCAAATGCCACTCTCAGTATGAACACCCTGACCCTGCCATCCACCACCTTCCCCAGCAAAAAACTGTAGAGCAAGTTGCTCCACTCCACATTGTTCTCCATCTTCACCATAGAACCTGCTCTTCATACCAGTTTCAGAATTCAAAGGTCTCCCTTGAATATGAACCTAATTATTTGCCACAATATCTGATTCATAATTAGAAAATTCATACTAGTTCAGAGTCAACATGGGAAATTTTCTATCATTAATTAAGATGTCAATATTCAAGAAGCATCTCAAATCTCAAAAAATCAAGAGAACAAATTATGTAATTACCTGTGTCATATTCTTTTGAATGGATTCTGAAAAACTAGGAGTTTTCCACCGCCTTGGTGGTTTTCCCAAGTGAAGAACCCTCCTTTGCAGTGCCATTCTTGAACCAGTACGCGCCCATGGATCCAGTAACCCTTCTTCAGCAACTGACAGTCTCTCATTGGGACAGCTCAAATGCTCCAAATCAATTGACAATCTTAGTGTCCAATATCCTCTTCTTCCATCACAAATGAAACTAATAAGCAACCGTTTCAGTAAATTTACAGCATCTTCGTACCTGTAACAGTGCAATAACATCCTTTTGGTAACCAAAGAAACCCAACTAGTAGCATGAATTGAGAAGACCTACTGTCCCAAAGTCAGTCCAACCTACTATATTACATTAATTCTCTCTAGACATTAGTCAGATCAGCTGTAACAAAGAGCATTATGCTTAATGGAAACATAATAAACCATGATAAAGTAACATAATAAATATTTTTACATAATAAATAGTTTTACAATTAAACCATCAATTAAATCAGGAATATCTACTTTCTAAAAGGTACAAAGTTCTTGTTTCAATTATTGAATTCAAGAGAAATTAAAGGAATAACTTCTTTCCATTCCGAAAGGGTTAAAATGAGATACAGCTCGTAATGCAAAGAATTGAGAGAGAAACAAGAAAGACAATGTGATCTATTAGTTAGTGTAAAATAAGGTGAAATCCTTTGAATGATGTAAGGGGTATAGGAACAACCTACCAATCAAAGAGGAGTATGTGCAACTCTTTTTTTTTTTGAAACAGCGAAGCTTTATTGAGGCAAAAGCCAGAGAAAAGCAGAGCACCAGCAGAGCCAAAAGGCCCGCCAAAACAGCCAACAAAACACAGAAAAACAACACCAAAGGCCAAACAAGCCACACACACAAAACCACCCAAACAACAACAACCAGACCAGAAGGAAACAAGAAGAAACAGGGGGGAACAGCCGACAACCCACAGCAGAAAAACCCACCAGAAGACACACCGAAGCCCAGACAGACAGCCTTAAACATTTCTCCAAATCACATCCTCCCCATCCATCTGCCGACCTTTCTTGGCGAGGGCATCTGCCAAAGAATTGGACTCTCTAGGAGCAAATCTAACCACCGAGCTGCACAACTGGACCAGCATCGTTCTAATGTCAAAAATAATCTCCACCAAAGGCAAATTGCCAAACTCCTCATCGTTCACCCAAGAGACAACGTATGTGCAACTCTTAATACATACTTTCTGTTTCCAATGACGAAAAACAAGAGCCAGCCTTGCTTAGGGCCAATTAACTTATTGGGTAAAAGATTCAAGGAAGCAGACCAAATTGGAAGCATGATAAAAAAATGAAGTTCATTGGGAACACATCAGTGGGCAATTAATATGGGAGAAAAAGAAATAGGGAAATGGAGAGAAAGAAAGACAGAGGCCATTCACAAGTCAAAAAACACAGTTGATAGATGAAGTCAAGCAAATAGATCAATTTTATAGTTCCAATAGAAACACCAAAAAAATATGTAAGCAATGGTCCATAATTTTCAATTCCATACCTACGCTCATGCTCAAGAAAGGAAATTCCTAATAAGACCACTTTTGAGAACACCCATGATGCTGAAAAGCATGAATAAAATGGGGTTGCCAATTCAGAAGGCGTGGGCTCAGCTGCTTCCCAACAAGTGCTGGATATTTGGGAATCAGCTATCATAATGCATCTTAACACCAATTCAACTTTGTTTTCATCAAGAGATTGATCCATTATTTGTGCCAATTCAATGGCCTGCAACAGATTCACATGTAAAATAAAAGCAACATAATGTAAACAATTTCATATGAAAACAATTCAAGACCTCTTCATAAGCAAGTCACTGTGATTGGAGAAAATTTGTTTCGAAATTATGCAGTTGTAAATTGGATATTTGACTATCCCCAAATCGACTAGCAGAAATGCTGACAGATCCTGATCTCCATTTAGGGAAAAAAGCCTCTGCACCAAAAAAAAAAAAAACCTAAAGAAATTAGATGTAAAATATACCCACAATTTTGCTCAAATACAATGCTGTATTAAAGAAACAGTGAAGCAACCTCAGCACGCCAGAGAAAGGATTCAGCTTTTGAAGATATTCTAATACAGATCCCTGTTTTATCCAGAACCATGCTTGGTAGAAGTTGGCTGCACAATAGAAACCAAGGACATTAACACAAAATTTGGTAACAACTCACTGACTTTACCAATCTCTTATAGCAAATCATTCATACCATAGCCCATCTTCATATGAACACAGAAGAGATGTAATAAGATCTTGCTTTCTTGAACCATGGTTTGAACTCTGTCTCTGAAGCCTCAATATAAAGCACATTGTGTAGAAAGACCTATCAGCAGAAGAATTATGAAAGAGAGAACATCATAGCAGTTGCAGCATCAAGTCCACTAGACCACTACTAGAAGCCATTTTAGTTATGTTCATCAATTCCCAATTCTATCAATATGAACAACGGTACACTACACAAATGGGATTCTCTTCTTTTCCTTGTCTAATAAAACAAGGAGGTGGCAAGGCTTGGAAATAAAAGACATGATGCGAAAGACAGGTTGATGTAGAAGTGTAGAACCAACACGAGATTTAGAATAAAGGGAGAATTAGGGTTAGATAAAAGGTTAGAAAAAAGGGGGTAAACTATAGAAGAAAGGGGAGGACATTAGATGAAAAAATAGAGGGGAGACGAATAGGAGGAGAAATTCAACACAATTTCTTTCATCAAATAGTAGTCTGAAAAACAAATACATAGAAAAACCTATTTATAGGCACCTGAACTTATTCAAATTGGAAACTAAATCACTTAAATAGGAAAGAAAGAAAATCCTCAGAAAATCATAATAAAAGAAAATTGATCATTAAACCATAATTTTAATAAAGTTATAAATCTCTAACATCTATTATTTCTTATTTTCCATCATTCTCCTTCGCTATGAAATACTTGACTCTTTACAAGTTTGAAAAACAAATGCATAGAAAAACTTATTTAAATAGGAAATAAATAAAATCCTAAGAACATTGATCATTAAACTCTGATTCTAATAAAGTTATAAATCTTTAAAAATATAATTATTTCCAATTCTCCATCACAAGTACTTATTACAGTCATATCCTCACTTGGCAGAACCTGATGATCTAAAAGAGTATCGCATAATGTATACAGATACATACCCATTTGAGCATACAAGTTAAAATGGAAAGATTATTGTCAAATCTAAAACAAATTATTTAAAATGAAATGAAATCAACAAAGTAGTTAGGCATTCAGTATGTCAAAAGCTCTTATATCTCAAAGCCAAACACTTAATATTATAGTATGAAGCATATCGTATATGAGGCTACATGCAATATTCTCGAACAAAAATTGATCTTGACTCAATGCATAACTCAGTGACATGCATAATCTCAATGAAATGAAGCATAAGGAAAATTTAATGAATTAATTTTGCTTACTAATAACTTCACTCCTATGAATGCCCATATTAAATGAGATTTATACTCAATGGAATAAAATTTCAACTGATAATTCTAAGGTAGTCATCAACATGTACAAGATTCTCGACAAAATAATGGAAACACGTAAGAAAGCAAACAAAATGAGACTAACTACATGAACTGTAAAAAGAAAAAGTAAAAGAAAAAGAAAAACCTTCAAAATTTCACATAGCTCAGAAACGGTGAGTAAATTGCAAATCTCCTCTATGTCATCATGGAGTTCATTAGCATCTTCACGGAGGCATAAAAAGCCATTACCTGCAATGTAATGTGAGAAACAAATTTTCTGTTCAGAATTCATAGTCATTTGAAATCAATATATTTAATAGAGATAATTACCCAACAGCTCCTTTATTGATTCTTGCAAATTTGATACTTCGGAATAAGAAATATTAGACAGCCGAAACCATGGCCCTAGAGAATGACCAATATACAAGCTTAGCTCAGTCATGGGAAAAATAAGAGGTTGAAAGAGAAAATACTCTCAATCTTATTCTATAAATTTGTATGTACAATTGTACACAAATAAGTAAAGTTGTACACCTATTCTAGAAAAGGCAAATGATTTATCTTAATTAGTATGGACTGATTTCTATGGTCAAATATAAAAGGCAACTAATTACAATTAGGAAAGCAAAATACAATCAATACATAATTAGGAAAGTCAACACAATTAATCAAGATAGCTAACACTTAAGAGAGCAAACATTAATCCAGTAGCTTTAACAAAACTAATACTATCACTTACTTCATAAATTGATAAACAAATACACAAACCACGTTAACATAACATCAAAAATTGAACAAAAACATGCAGGTATGGCGTATAAAATTGAATTTGCAACATCTAGAACTTGTAATAGAAATATAGAATTAGCACTGCAGTTCTCAGTCTGCATCATCAAAAATCAGTATTCACATATTTAAAAGAAAGAGCAAGTCAAATATTTTGCAATTTTAATTACATTCCACGCCTTTTTAGAAATTTTCGTCATTGAAGATTAAAGTGACACAAAATAGTAGTTAATTACATGAGCCAATTCACTTGGAAAAAGTTACATAGAACACATTTGAAGCAAAACTAAGGGATGGCCTATGCAGCACAAAAAAGCCAAGAAATCAAATGGAAAGTCCCTTGTAAACCTCAGTTCAGCTTAAAACAATGGAAACACTAGTAATTAATGATTCTAAGATCACACTTTTGCCAACTCAGCATAAATTTGCAAATATATAACCAAGTGCTCTACTGCAGTAAGAAACTTTATAAAGGAATGACACAAAATCTAATAAAATGGTTCTCACATGAAGATGACAAAATTTATCAATTAGAATACATCTCTCAATATGTAAATTGAAGAAGACCTTATACATTGTTTATGCATCTCAATGGGAGTCATGAGAAAGTATTGAGGTACTAGTATTTAGCTACAGAGGCAGCCTGATCAACATAAATAAATATACTTGGGAGATTTTTCATTAAGATCTATCCAAGTTGCACTTCTTGATTGAAAGCAAGAAAAAATGATGTTAATGAAAGCACTTTAGGGTTATGGGGAAAACTATTGTCAGCATGGTTGGAGAAGTATAGTAATAGCACAGGCACTTTCACCAATACTTTTCAAAGTACTGGTTCCAGGGGGATGAAAGATACTATTATCCTAAAAGAAAGATATAGAAATGATAGCAAATGATAGCAGATTTGTTCGGTATTATTTTAGTCTGCACTAGGAAAGAAGTGCTTAATAACAAAAAAACAAAGAATAACACACGTAAAGGAATTGGCAGGCGTATATGATTAAAAAATGTGAGTTACCCAAAAAAGGTAAGTCACTCAGCTTGTTTAATATATTGTAGTGTAACAAAGGGAAAATTTTATACCAGAGGAAACCAGTTTGATGCTTGGATACTTTAGCTAGAATCATAAGGGATGTAGACAGATAAGGGGTCCAATCCAGCGGTGATGGAAATCAATCATGAGGGGCATACATTCAAGTCAACATTAAAGAATTGTTTTGGTCAGCAATTTCAAGTAATACAAATACTCTATGCATCAGCTGAGACGAAGAAAATGGAAGGAGGTGGAGAGCACATTTAGCAACAGGGGAAAGTTATTTATACAAAAGCATATTAAATTGATAGGCAAAACTTTTTTTTGATCAATAGTTTATCCTTAATCATTGTAGCGTGCACAAATTGTCATAGAGACATAGAGTGAGACAATTATGTTGGGGTTATTTAAAATGTTTTCTGAGTGACTTAACATAAATCTTGCACAGTATCTCTAGATAACCAAAGTAATACAAGAAGCCATTGCTCATCAACTTATGCAATTCTCTCTTCTAAGTAGAAATAATTTAGGCAAATAGCTTTTTCAAGAAGAAACAGAAATAGGCATATGAGAGAGCTTAAAAAATAACACAAAAACAACGTAAAAAACATAAACATATAGAAAAATGACCTTTGCGAGTATAAAGCTGAACAAAAAGCCTTTGACTATCCCCAGAGAGTGCAGAGAATGATTCTGGCAACAGAAAAATCAGGTAATAACCTTACTAAAAATATAAAACAGAAGATATGATATAACCAAGTAATGTAGTAGATACCCATGAAAATCTTTTCATCATCTGTAAGAAGGTGAGGGGTACTTCTAAGAACTTCTTGTATTAAAAGATTGAAATTTTGCTGATATTTTAACATATTGGATGGATAATTCTTTGCAAATTCGGCTACATGAAGAGCCTTCTTCCACAGAAATTTAAAAACCTCAATATCATCATCTTTCCCACCATTTGATATAACCTTGTTACAGGTAATCGTAATTGGAACATCAAGAGAATTATTTGAAGTTGAAGTCACATAACCCTGCAAAAAATCCTGACGTGTTGTAATAATCAAGAAAGTCAACCATTGTCAATCTTTCAGTTTCAACACACAACTTGTACGATAATGGCAAGAGAATATTCATTCAAAAGTAGACACTGGGGATTGGAAAATGTGCAATTGAAACAGAAGCACATACAATGAAACCAAAAGGCCAAGGAAGTTCCCCATAAGATTAAACATCAAGGAGTTCTGAGGAATTAACCATCAATTGCAGTTGACAAATATGCATCAATAAACAGCCTAATAAGCAGCTTAACTCTATTCAATTAAATGATTTACATTAGCAATATGGTTTTCTATATTTTGCACATAGTTTTAAGCAAGATCAATGCAAATATGCATACTTTTCTTCGGATTTCCGAATCCTTTGAAATCAAATGAAAATCAAGAAGCATGTTCATAAAAAATGTAAAATGTGGATTTCATAGAAAACAAGAGATATGCATAGTAAACTTTATACACATGCAACCATTATTTAAAGCCTATGTTTGATTTGCGCAAACATATAATATTAAGACTAGTTGTTCATAAAATATAGGTGCTTTTCTACACACATCTAACTCTGATGAAGGACAGAAAGAGAAATAGAGATTGATAAGAAAAAGAGTTAGTAGGGCTAGAAATTAAGATAGAATGGGGAGGAAAAAGGAATAAATAAAAAGGGGAAATTAGAGAGAGACTGAAATCAATATCATTTAATAATAGGTCTGAAAAACAAATAACATAGAGGGATATATGTATAGGCAACCAAACCTATTCAAATAAGAAACTATATTCCTTAAAACCAAGCGGTAAATCCCTAAAATATATTTGTTCATAAAATATAGGTGTGATTAATACAAAAGAGGATATAGGTACCCTAAAATTAAACAATACTATATGCCAATTTTCATTGAAAATAAAAGGAAAAACGATTGACTTGTGTGTAAATACATTCATATAATGATAAAGAAAATGATAATCATAGTTTCGTCTGATTAGGTTTTTCAAAGTGATAACAGGAGTGTTGTGTTCTTAAATGGTCCTTAGAAAAGAGAGAAAAAGAAAAAGCCTGCAATAGCGAGCTACACACACATACCCCGTTTACTTTCCACAAATTTTCTATCATAAAATTAAGTAGTTGACCTCCCCTTTGAAAGGAAGAGAGATTGAACTTTACTACGAAGGAAATTGGCTGAACAAATGCACTGAGAAAACCGGTAACATTATTCTCTTAGAACTGATTATTTATTTTAACTTTCGTTTTTTACATTTTTCACATAAACAGAAAAAATGGTCATGCATGCATTAAGCAAATGAATACATCTTAACTTATATGACAGTTCCCTACTCAAAAACTAAATCACCTCAAAGTCTAGGCAAAACTTCTCAATCAGAGGTGACAAATATTGAGATAACTCACGAGGAAGATAACCAAGCGCTTTACAGCATCCAGAATCTACAGAAAGGACCTGACTCCAAAGGACAAGTCAAGTCATTATAATATATTTATATATATATATATATATGAAAATGAAAAATCATGCAAATTCACAGCCAAAGGGAAATAAAATACTTTGGTAGCATTGGGATCCTTAACATTGTGAGGCTCTCTCAAAAGTCTGATGTGAGCTCCAAAATTTATCCCCTTTTCATCACTAAACCTACGGTCAACAATAAAAGTTTGAAGAGTAGCTCCGGATATGTTATCAATATTCACGTCCACGTCAAGTTTGGGCACCTCGTTATTCGGAGATGATGAAGACACATGATTCTGGCAGTGGATCCTTTGATGGTTGATTGGGGTTTCAGTTGAACCACCAATGTTAGTTTTCTTAACCGATTTGAGGTTCAATTGTGATCCATAGGCCATAGCAATGGTTAATGTCATTTTCTTCAACTAAAACATAGTCGATCCACAAAGGGCATTCTGTGGAAGACTCTCACAAACCACATCAGTCCTTGAAAAATCTGTTTCATTACATTGAATATGCACTTTTGATTGTGCAGAGAAGTTAAACTGAAGAAGGGTGCGCTGGGACAACTTACGTTTGGTTCCTCTAGACAAACAGGCATCTGGAAGCATGTATTCAAAGTGTAAGCATAAACTAATATAATTAGATTACATCACTCAGTCTATAACATCCTTTATCAAATAATCAAATGGACATAAAAAAGTTTTCTTTCCCTTCCCTTCCCTTCAAACTCTAACACCTGCATTGCTACCCCAACAAATGGTGCAAAAAGTAAACAATCTTAAAGTTTAAAGCTTTACTGGCTCACATGTATTTGGGCGCATGTACTATAATGGAGTTTAGTATATTAACAATGAACTATATATGGTCATAAGCAGAATACTTGAAAATCATAAAACCCAAACAAAATGAAGAAGAAAAAAGCATACCCAAATGAGAATTGATGACGGAATCATCGCCGGGAACTTTGATGGCACAAACAGGACAGGTTACCACAGGAGAAGATGTAGAATTGGCAGCACCATTTTTATCAGAGCAGAGACTGAAAGAGCTCTAGAATACAATACAAAACAAAAATGATTCAATGAAACGAATTTGTGAAAATAAAGAAAAGAAGAAAGATATAATAGGTTACCTAGACAGGAGAAGAGAGGAGAGAATCACGATTTGGAAGAAATCGCCTGCGCTTGCCGATCAAACGAATCAAACTCTTTCTTCCTGCTAGCATTTTCAATCTCTACACTACTAGGTTGCTCGTCTGCTCCTAATCAACCCAACCCAACACTAATCCAAATTTAACCATTATCCACTTTAACACTATAATCAGTATAATTTCAGGTTGCTCGTCCCGCAGTTTTTTATTTATTTATCATTATTTAACTATATTTGGGGGTAAAAATATAAAATAGAAGAGAAGAGGGAGTTTTTGTAATTTTTTTCAAAAATTTTGAGCATTCAACTGGTCCAATTTTTGTAAAAATAGTAATAATAAAAAAAATAAAAAAATAAAAAGCAACCGTTACACAATTGTAAAAAAAATATAAAAAAATCTAGCGGACCAACGATCGACCCACCGTGCCGACCTTTGGGTATGGCATGAGGGTCTGGCATGCTATACCGAGGTGACACGGTGTGCCAGAACCCAAGGCCCAGCATGGCACGTGCCTTGGGGCCATGCCATACCAAGCACGGCCTGCCTGCCTTGGCGGGCCCAACAGCACTAATAAATTCATTTGTAAATGAAATTATGAAATAAGAACAGAAGAAGTAGCATGTTTATATTATATTACACATGAATTATTCTACAAACATTTAAGGCTTAAAGATCACTTCAGTTTGTCAACAGAGCACAAATAATATCTTCTGTCTTGTCAAAATGAAAATGAAAATGAAAAACATATTGTACACCGCCCTGAAAATGAAAAACATACTGTCAAAATTTTGGCTATATTTTCAAAGTTATTGTAGTATTAATATCAAAAATGGTACTTGATATATATTACCAATACTTTATAAATTTAGATCCCTCCATATCCCAAATCCATGTTTACTTTCTTGTCCTGAACATATGTAACACATTATCGGATGCATCAAAATTCATGACAAAGGAAAAAACACATATTAGCATTAATTATCAGAAATTGCAGAAATCAAATTATCAGTTATCACAACAGAAGGAGATGTAAAGGTCAGAAGTACGTTACCATTCAGCTTCTAGCGATTATAATTTATAGGCTGCCTCTGAAGTTTGGCTATATTCAATACCATTGCAACGTAAAGCTTGTCTTTTGTTTGGTTTAGAAATTGGAAATAAGCATGTCTCCACGACCTGTTCAAAATGAGAGAGCCAACAACTCCCCAAAATCCTACAATGAATCCAATCGCCACGCAAACGTAGAATTCTAGAGTTACGATCACATCCTCGTTGTTGCTATATTGTGTGATGACAGCTGGTGCTTCGCCCTCCTGACACTTGTTTAGAGGAGATCCACAAAGTTGAGGATTTCCCATATATGAATTAGCATTAAAGCTCTGCAGTTGAGTGCCCAAAGGAATTTTTCCTGACAAGTTGTTGTTTGACAAGTTCAGCATGGCAAGAAAATTCAAGGAAGAAAAGCTAGGAGGAATTTCACCAATAAGCTGATTATTTGATAAGTCAAGCGACTCAAGCAAATTTAAGCTGCCGATTTCTGGAGTGATTGGTCCAGTTAAACTATTTCTTGATAGATTCAAGGATATTAATCCCTCGAGAGCTGTAATTTCAACAGGAATTTCCCCTGAAAGTTTATTGCTTGAAAGATCGATGCATTTTAAGTATCTCAAATTCTCTTTGTACTCTCGATCCATCCCTTTCCACACTATTATTGTCACTGAGATTTCAGCATCAGTCATGCCTTTAGAGCCAGACTCCGTGTACGAACTATAATAACTAATATATCTGATGCTGATAGTAGAATCTGAACTCAATTTCTGAACCATTGCAGTTAAGTTGTTGAGACACTTTGGTATTGTCCCTGAGATGTTGTTCAGAGAGAAATCCACAAGTTGGATATTTGATAGTTGGCAGAGTTGTAGAGGTATGCTTCCGTTGAATCGATTGGATCGTAAAGCAAGAACTATCAGTTTTGGTAAGCTATCCCCTATCCATGTTGGAATTGTCCCAGAAAAATCATTATCTCCAACATCAAAAATCTGAAGCCGATCGCACATATTCAATGATCGAGGCAGTTCCCCAATAAAGTTGTTATTGCGTAAATTCAGTGATTGAATTGAACATGTTGAGCCCATCAAGTCTGGAAATTTTCCAGAAAAATTATTGTTTGCCAAATGTAGGACAATTAAATTTTCTAAGGGCCATGAACAATTGGGCAGCTCTCCTGATAGAAGGTTATCTGAGAGATCCAGATATTCAAAAGTTTCCCCACGAACTGAACATAAGAAAGAAATTGACCCTAAAAACTTATTTTTGGAGAGATTTAATGATGTGACATTGGAAGGAACTAGGGGAATTGGACCTGCAAAATCATTGGAACTAAGATCTATTCCAGGATATCTGACAAACTTCAATGATAAATCTGGCAACATGCCTTTCATATCGTTATAAGAGAGATTTAAAAAATATAGATTAGGAGAGAGGTCCCAAAACCAAGTGGGGATAGTGTCTGAAATAGAGTTATTAGACATATCAAGCTCTGAAAATTTCTTTTGAGTTTTGAGCCATTTTGGGAAATGAGGCCCCTGTTTGCAAGCCCCCAGTCTAATGGTTTGAAGTTGAAATGAAGGAACCCATCCAGAGCTGAAGTTCAAAGTCAACAATAAGTTTGAATCTAGGTACAAAAATTTTAGTTCGGGGAGATTTGACATGTGGACTTCCGTGATTGTACCTTCCAAAGAATTTGACGAGATATCTAGAAGCTCAAGCTTGAGAGGTTGTCCAATACTTGTGGGAGTGATGGCATTTAATCGGTTGTACCCGATATCTAGTTCCTTCAATGAAATAAATTCAGTGAAATCTGGCAATGAACCACGCAGCATGTTTTTGTATAATATCAAACTTTCCAATGCCCCTTTGGTGCAATCAGACAAGTTGAAAAGAAGGTCGGAAAGTGGTACAGTGAGATTGTTGTAATCTAGATATAATGTTTTTAAACTACAAATGTTTGTGAAGGCTTCTGCATCAATACCATCAATTTGATTTTCAGAGAGATAAATATGCTGAAGAGATGTCGTGTTTGAGAAAGTATATTTGAGAATAGGTCCTTGTAAGTTGTTGCTAGATAAGTCAAGATGGTGAAGAGATGTCGTGTTTGAGAAAGCATATTTGGGAATAGGTCCTTGTAAACTATTGTTAGATAAGTCGAGATGGCGAAGGAATGTCATGTTTGAGAAAACATAATGGGGAATAGGTCCTTGTAAGTGATTGGAAGAGAGGTCAAGATGAACAATGCTGCTACTGACGTTGGACAAGTGAAGATATATTGAATTAGATAGATCATTCCCAGAGAGATCTAGAAGAGCAAGAGATTTAGAAAAATTAACAAAGGGAATAGATGATGAGGAAGTAACAAATGGAAGATTGCACCCACCTAACTGCAATTCTGTTAAAGATGGGAGTTCACTAATAACTTGCAGCCAATCTACAGCTTTTGTAAGATTAACAGAATTTAGACTAATGTGTCTTAAAATGGAGAGATGGGAAAGCCACTCAAGTTTGTCAGCATACATACCATCATAGTAATTGTTATCGCTGAGATCAAGAGATTGCAATCTTGATAGATTCCCAAGTTGATAAGGAACTCGACCACCAAAAACAGAGTTGGATAGATTAAGGTGCTGCAATTTGTTCAGCGAGCCAAAGAATTCTGGGATCGGCTGTTCTCCAAAATCATTGGAACTCAAGTCCAAATAATTCAATTGCTGCAATTCAAGCAGGGAAGAACTGAGGTTACCTCTCAAAGGCTTTGGATTGAAAAAATCAAATGAAGATTGAAGATTGAGCTTGAGCACGTGACCCGTCCAGTTGCTACAGGAGACACCTCTCCATTTGCAACATTCTTTTTTGTCTTCGTCATTCGCCCATGAAGAAAGATGGCCATATTCATCAATAAGGCCTTGTTTGATCATCAAGAGTGCATGTCTTTCACTCTCTATGCACTTTATTATGTTACCATCTTCCACTCCTGAATTGAATCCAAAGACATTATGTTTAGAGACAAGTGAAAGTAAAACGAGCAAGATGAAAAGCAGTTGGGGAGACCTTCCACTACTCATCATTACAATCAAATGCATATAAAAGCGAGGATGAAGATGAATAAAAACACAACTGTTTAAGATTTGTAGAATTGTTTGGTTGCATGTTTGAGCTCACAACCAACACACATTTATATACTGAATGACTCGTGAGTTTGACGTAGACCACTGGCCTAACACGTGACTCGTGAATTTCCAAAGAATTGTGATGCAAATCAAAACTGACAAAAAATGAAAAGACCAATGAAACCAATGGCCCATTGATAATTGCAGTACCTTTTTCTAACGTTTTTCACTAGTATATGGCCCATTGTCCTAATTATATATATAACATTGCCCTGTCATTTTGCAACCTAAAATATTTCAAGACCGTCATTTTGCAACCTTAAAAGGTTGGTTTTTTTTTTTTAATATTACAAAGTAAAATAAAGCTTTTTTGCTTAGCTTTGTAATGCCATTGAGTTAGCTGTCTAATATTACAAAACGAAAATCCAAAAACCCTACCTCCAACAATTATGTGGTACAATTATCTAGTATATATTGTTCGAAATTTTTATAATACTATATTTGATGGTACATGTAAGGCATGTAATTGATATATATTCATGTGTAATAAAAATAAATAAAAATATAATAATTAAATACATTAAACTCTTTTTCATCTTTTTTTTTTTTTGACAATATCTATTAATCTGGGATCAAGTATTTTTTTTTTTAAAGCTTCTGTCATTTGTAGGATTCGAACCGCTGACCTAAGAGTTATTTGCCCAAATCCCAAGCCCGTACATCTACCAGCTGAGCTACACCCCCATTGGCAAACTCTTTCTCATCTTGACGTGAGTTGAACACGTAACTTGTGTAATAAAAATTAAACTTTTTAATAATTCATATATTATATTCTATATAACTATAGTATTTAATTATAATAACAGATTTGAAAATTGATACAAAAGGCAATTTGCTAGCTTGATGGACTTAAGTCGTGATGTTAGTGATGTTAGTAATATAAACGAACTGTTTTTTTATTAATTATTTTACAATTAAATCTTGAATTTCAATATTTATTTTTGGTATTGAAATTAGTACTCACTTTGCCAAGGATTTGAACGTGTTTAGAGTTCTAGCTACCATTGTTTTTCTAGTATTTGTTCAAATAAGATAGGTTTTAATAAATACAGCTCTTATTTATTTACTTATTATTTTTAAATTATGATTGATTTGTTAATCTGTTTAACTTGATTTTCTTTATGGTCTTATTTTGTCAGAGACATGAGATTGAATTAGTTTTGATGATTTGAATTATAAATTTCGACAAAATGTAAAATTTGAATTTTGCTAATGAAAGCTTTATTTTTTAGTCAATTGGTTTTTTAGTGCCTTTTTTCTTTATATATGTTAATTTCAATTGTAATTATATATATATATATATATATATTATATTATGAGTAATTCTACACAACCTAAATAATTAACACAAATGATGTGTCATCACCACACACATGGGATGATGTGGTTAATTAAAAAACTACTTGTCACATCATTTTAGTTGAAACTTAGACTAAATTTTAGATCGTCTAACATTAATATTAAAATTAAAAAAATATAATAATTAAATACATTAAAATCTTTCTTATCTTGACGTAGACCAAGAAGAAATCATGTCCTCATATCTATATTTGCTAGTTTGACGGATTTAAGTCCGTCAATGATTGTGATGCAAATCAAAACTGACAAAAAAAATCTTGTGTATCAAAATACTCCCCTAATCTTACTCCAACAGGCATTCACCATGACCAATGAAACCAATGGCCCATTGATAATTGTGATGTTGATAATTACAGTACGTGCTCCATAAGTTTTCTAACGTTTTTCACAAGTATAGCCCATTGACCTTATCATTCATTAAAATTTATTGAAAATAAGTGGATTTCATTAAAAAAAAAAAAAAAAAAAAAAAAAAAGGTCCTAATTATATATATATATATATTGACTTTAAAGGTCCGAATTAAATATATTAAACTCTTTCTCATCTTGACATGAATTGAACACGTAACTTCTATTTAACAAAAAAAAAAAAAAAAAAAAACTTTTTAATAATTCATATATTATATTTTTATATAACTATAGTATTTAATTATGATAACAGATTTGAAAATTAATATAAAAGGCAAATGTTTGACTATAAAAAAAAAAATTAAAAAAAAATAAAAAAGAATTGCCAAATTTTTATTGTAGCATTCTGTTGATCTTTGTATTTTATGAACAAAATGAAGTCTCTCCATTAAAGGAAGTTCAAAACATAATAATTTAGGGCCAAAATTATAAGAAGAAAACATTTATCACTAAAGACACACTGCAACAAAAAAAAAGGGTTATTGGGACGAATTTTAGCCCAAAATTCGACATTGAAGACCTATAGGGATGAAAAAAATTTGTCTTAAAATACGTCGCCTTAGGTGGGTCGCAATTAGTCTATTGAGACGAAAATTCAAATTCGTCCCTAAATAGTACCAAACGAGACGAAACACAATATTTTTTTTATAAATAATAATAATTTAGGGATGATAACTGAATTCGGTCCCCTTTGAAAATCTATAGGGATGATATGACGATAATAAAAATATAAGACAGTATAAAAAACCCAGCAAACGAACCAGATCTCACCCACTTACCACACCATATAACACCCCTAACAACACATCTAGCTATTGTCAATGGTTAGAATCGAAGCAGCGAGTCGGCGACCAACAAACTACTTGAGATGACTTGGTCACTCACCACTAGGCTACAAGTTCAACTTTGTTGACAATTTGCACAATATCTATATATAACATATACAAGTTATAAAATTTTCATCAATTATTTTGACAAAAAAAAAAAAAAAAAAAAAAAAAAAAAAAAAAAAACCTTATTTGAAAAATTTAAACTCATTCCACTAATCAAAAATTTTTAAAATGTTTTTTTTTTGGAGATTTTAATAAAACTATTTTTTAAATCATGTTAGGGGTCTATCAGAAGTTAGTGACATCAATTGTTATAAGCACGATTTGGAATGCAATTATCACTATAGAGGAGATGTTTATCTATATTTTGCGATTTATTGAAAAAATGTAATACTCGAATTTCTATCACAAAAAGAGAAGGGGAAATGTACAACTACTTTCCTAAAAGTGGTTGTGCATTATAATATTTAAAGTCACAACATATTTAAGATTGATATTCATCTTGATAGAGAACCACTTTGGACGAACAAAATAATTCATATTGCCTGATTTTCTAATTTATATGGTAATTTAATATTAATATGTTTCGAAGGAAAATTTTCAAAAAAATAAAGAATATCAACAAAATTAATTAATTATTATAATTTTGAGGGATAATTACCCCGGTAGCCATTAATTTGATGATACAATATCAAAATGGTCACTGGATTGAGAATTGGTTTCAATATGGTCATTTTTGGCGAAAAATGTGACACTAATGGTCATTCCATCCAATTCCATCCGATAAGTGGCATTTTGGTAAATAAAGGGATGACAATAATTTATTTTAGATGTTTTTTGGAAATCAATTTTTTCAATGAGTGTTATTTTGGTAAATAAGGGGATGATATTAATTTATTTTAGATGTTTTTTTGGAAATCATTTTTTTAACGAATAATTATATTTAGTGTGTAAATTTATATATATATATATATGTTTGAGATATGTTATACACAAAAAAAATATAATTATTCATTTCAAAATACAAAAGAAAGGGTTTAGATCAATATACATGCCTCTTATTTGTTTTTTAGATCAAAATAATTCATATTTGCTAGCTTGATGGACTTAAGTCCGTCAACGATTGTGATGCAAATCAAAACTGACAAAAAAGGAAAAGATAATGAAACCTATGGCCCAACACGCATTCAACATGACCAATGAAACCAATGGCCCATTGATAATTGTGACATTGATAATTGCTTCATAAATTCAAAACCACCCAACACGAATTCATGTCCTTATATCAATTTTTCAATTGTTGGAAGAATCTTGTTTATCAATTTTATAATACTCCACTAATATTACTCCAACACGCATTCACTATGACCAATCAATGATGTTGAAAATTGCGGTGCTTCATAAATTTTCTAACGTTTTTCATAAATTATATATATATATATATATATATTTGCCATGTCAGAATAGACCTAATAATATTTCAAGACTGTTATTTTGTAACCTTAAAAGGTTGGTTTTTTTAATATTACAAAGTTGAACAATATTACAAAGTAAAATAAAACTTTTTTGCTTAGTGTTGCAATGCCATTGAGGTAGCTCTATAATGTTACAAAACGAAAATTCAAAAACCCTACCTCCAACAATTATGTGGTACAATTTATATTGTATATATCGTTCGAAATTTTTATAATACTAGATTTGACGGTACATGTAAGGCATATAATTGATATATATTCATGTATATTTAAAATAAATAAAATTACAATAATTAAATACATTAAACTCTTTCTCATCTTCACGTGAGTTGAACACGTAACAAAAAAACTTTTTAATAATTCATATATTATATTCCTATAAAACTTTAGCATTTAATTATAATAACATATTTGAAAATTGATATAAAAGGTAAATGTTTAACTATTATCATTTAAAAAAAAAAAATGAATTGTCAAATTTTTATTGTAGCATTCTGTTGATCTTTATATTTTATAAACAAAATGAAGTCTCTCCATTATATTAAACGAAGTTCAAACATAATTATCTAGGGCCAAAATTACAAGAAGAAAACATTTATCACTAAAGATATACTGCAACTACTCAAAAACAATTTCCAAACTCTAAAATAAAATACAATGGTTGGATAATATTCTTATTATTTTTAATTTCCATAAACATGTTATATCTTGTCAAGTAATTTCCTCCACACACATCTTGCAAGAATAAAATATCTTGTCAAGTACTTATCAGAAAACTACCAAAATCATGAAAATTTCTTTTTATTTCGTTTTTTCTACTTCGTAAGGTGCTCCAACCATTTTAAGTACACTCTATCTTCTTATGGGTTCGATTCTCTCTCCCTCCCAAAACCTACCCCGAACTATCCTACCTGCGTGTCAAATGGGTTGTAATATTTTTTTTTAAAAAAAAAAAAAAAATTATCTATCCTACTTGCTTGTCAAATGGGTTTGGCCATTTACACCACATCTTGGAGGAGAAAATTCAGAGAAAGCCCTGCATAGACTTGGAATTCTGGCCATACTCTCTTTTGTTGACCTCAATGCTTTCGATTGTGGCTGAAAATACTTGCCTGCCATGTGAATGTGGAAAATTAGGACATTTTGTACGAATAGCAAATTGTGTCGACTATTTATTATGTTTAATTTATTAGTAAGAATATATTTTAACTTGGTATTATTTTCACTTTTGATCTTCATTTTTTCTCTGTTTTATTTTTATTTGATTACTTTACATCTCTTTTCTCCCGTTTCAAATTTTCTAAAGAGAAGTATTCGAAATAGTTAATATTAAAATTAAATTGAGTATTTTTAGAATTTTTTTTTTTTGAATAAAATGTCTTTAGAATAGGAGTACCAAAAGATAAAAGGGATAATTTTAGAAAAAAAAAAAAAAGTGTCTTTTGTATTTTTTATGAATTTAAATTTTTAGAATGAAGTGTCTTTAGAAATGAAGTGTAAAAAATTTTTTTTTTTTGAACAACAGAACTTTATAAAAGCACAAGGCCAGAAAAACAGCGCAAAACAACCCAACAAAAAACCAAACAAACCAGGCAAAGGGAGCAGCGCACCAAACAAAGCACCAAAAACAGAGCAAAACAGGACACAAACAAAACCACAGACAAACGCAAAACGGACAGAAACCAGAACCAACCAAGGCAAACCCAACAGCAAGACTAGCCATTTTCCCAAATCAAGATCTCCTCCTGCAAACCAGAGCCTTTCTTTGCTAAGGCATCGGCCACAAAATTACTGATTCTAGGCAAGAACACCACCTTCACCCTATTCATTAAAGCCAAAAAACTTTGAATCTCCTTAATAATCGGCTCCACCTCGGGCTCCATCGTCCCTTCATCGTTCACCCACCGAACCACCAAATTTGCATCACTTATGATAGAAATCGGTTTCCTTCTTATACCCAAAGAAAGAAAACATAACTTACAAGCCTTTAAAATGGCTGAGGATTCTACAACCGAAGCACTAACAAAGCCAATGTGGCTGGAAAACAGCCCCAAAACCTTCCCGGAATCACCCCTCAACACCTCACCAATACCTGCAGGACCAGGATTCCCCCTGGAAGAACCATCCACAAAAAACCTTAAGCCATCGGAAAGAGAAGGGACAGCAGCCTGCGTAGAGACATGACTTGCACCGTGATTGGAGGAAACACTGTCCGGAAAGTTGACGATCAAGTGAGTTATCGGATCCGCAATAGATTTCCCCAAAAACTTGAACCACCAAACAACCCTGAAAACCACCATATCGGCAGCCATAGATAAGGAGGCTTGCTTGCTTTTGAAGATCAAGTTGTTCCTGCATTCCCACACTGTCCAAACAATAGCAGCAAACATGGAGTTCCACGCACGGAAGTATTTCTTTCTAAGCATAAGCCCAGACCAGCCCCTTGCCCATTCCACAACAGATTCATTACAGCAAAACTGCACCCCCCAAAAATTCATACATTTATACCACAGCTTTTTAGACCAAGGGCAATGAAGGAAAAGATGATCAATCGATTCCTCTTCCGAATTACACAAAACACAATTCAAAGGAGACCCGGGATCAAAGCCAAATCTGTTCAGAATGTTACGAACCATGACCCTACCTTTAAACAATTGCCAAAGAAAAACTTCCACTTTCGAAGGGCATAAACCTTGCCAAATCAAAAAATGATCCAAATTAAGCTTGGAGTTAAAGTCTTCTAAGGAACGTCCAAAGGAGCTAACAGAAAAGCACCCATTCGGATACAAGACCCAACTAATGGAATCCGAGGCAAGATCATTCATCTTAAAACAATCTAAGACAGCCATCAAAATGTCTCATTGGAACTTCTCCCAACCAAAAAGAGGTCTCCTAAGAGTCACCTCCCACCTCCAACCCGAATAAACCCTCCTACCAAAATCCGCCACTTTGCCACGCTTGTCAACAGCCAGAGCGTACAGCCTAGGACAAACAGTTCTAAGAGGGGTATTCAACACCAAAGGATCATGCAAAAAATTTGCTCTAGACCCATTCCCTACAGAGATCATCATCCCTTCCGCTAGCACCTTATAGGAGACCGTCTCCCTCCCAAATAGGCTTCCAACAGCCTTTATAAAACAAGACTCACTCTTTCCGCTGCTCCAATCCCAAACCAACGAAGATATTGGCACATCATACTTAGAACAAACCACCCTTCTCCATAAAGCATTGTCCTCCTTACCAAACCTCCACACCCACTTGGCAAGGAGACTTTTGTTCTTGTCTTGGATCCTACCAATGCCTAAGCCCCCATTTCTCCTACTTTTGCACAAATCATCCCACCTCACAGCATGGATTTTTCTTTTTTCGCTCCCATCACCCCAAAAAAACGATATTTGCAACTTCTCTATCTCTTTGGCGATCCCCACCGGAATTCCAAAAACCGACATAAAATAAGTTGGAATACTAGAAAGAACCGATTTGATGAGGACTAACCTTCCCCCTTTGTTGATGAATTTCCGTTTCCACGGAGCCAATCTGTTCCTAATGCGAGACAGAATTGGTTCCCAGGCAACTTTCAAAAGCTTTTTGAACCCAAGCGGCATCCCAAGATAAGAAATAGGAAAATCAGCTTTTTTGCATCATAAATTCTCAACCCACACGTCACCATTCTCAACCCTCTTCCCCACTTTAGTTACACTTGATTTGAAAAAATTAATCTTCAACCCCGAAGCTAGCTCGTAGCATCTCAAAATTCTTCTAGTATTCGAGAGATACTCCAACTTGGGCTTCAAAAAAATAATCGTGTCATCCGCGAACTGCAAATGAGAGACGTGAACCAAGTTAGACCCAATCAAGGCCGCTTCCATAAATCCTAACTCGAAAGCCTTCTGGAAGAGTCTACTAAGAGCTTCAGTCACTATATTAAAAAGGAAGGGAGAGAGGGGATCCCCATGTCTCAACCCCCTTTCAACCCCAAACTGAGAGGTCGGGCTGCCATTAACTAAAACAGATAACTTCGGGGAGGAAATACAACTCTGAATCCAAGTCCTCCACTTGATACCAAACCCCATATCCTCCATCGTCGAATCCAAAAAACCATGATCCACCGAATCGTAAGCCTTCTCAAAATCGAGCTTAACCACCAACCCTCCTTCGGCATCATCCTTCCACATGTGAATAATTTCTTCGACGATAACAAAACTATCCAAAATCTGGCGACTTTTAACAAAGGCCATCTGCGATTCCCCAATAATAGTGTTCATGACACCTTTCAGACGGTTAGCCAAAATTTTCGCCAACACCTTATACAAACTACCCACCAAGCTTATAGGTCTAAAGTCAGAGATCATCTCGGGTCTACTACACTTAGGAATTAACGCAATGAAAGTGTTGTTTAATTCCTTAACAATGGAGCTATCGGAATGAAATTCATGTAGAAAAACCATGAAATCGACTTTAATAACCTCCCAATTAGCCTTAATAAAATTAATATTTAAGCCATCCAGGCCAGGCGCTTTATTTCCGTCACATTGACATAACGCCTCCCACACCTCCTCATAACAAAAAGGTCTCTCTAGCATGGTAAATTCATCAAACGACAGTTGATTAAAATTTAAGCCAGTTACCTTTGGGCGCTACCAAGAAGCTTTCTTGAAATGGTTTGCAAAATAGTTCAACATCTCTGATTTGATAGCAGTAGGATCAGTGAATTTCTGCCCATTTATAGTAATGTCCCCTACAAAATTCCTCCTGCGTCTACCATTCGCCATGGCATGGAAAAATCTGGAATTTCTATCCCCATCAATTAACCAATTGATCCTAGATTTTTGCCTTCATATTTGCTCTTCCCTTCTAATTTCTTTCCATAATTCTGACAACACACTCAACCTTTCCTTCCGCAGCTCCACAGTCCAGCCAACCGTAGTGGCTTTCCTTTCAATTTCATCAAGATGTTTCTCACACAGCCCAACCGCACCACTGTCTCTTTTCTTGGCAGCCGCCCACTCCTTCAGCCTAGACTTCGAAGCCTTCAACTTAGAGAACAACTTCCACCCAGCAGAACCAGCCACCTTGCATTCCTTCCACCCAACCATCGCTTGCTTCATCACCTCTTTCTCCTCCAGCCAAATATTGTAAAAACGAAACGGAGAGGGACCCCAATGCACCTTGAAATCCCCTATCATGATGGCATTATGATCTGAAACACACTTCGGAAGACCCTTTTGAATCAAATGAGGGAACGTCATAAGAAACCAAGGGGATAAGAGAAATCTGTCTAACCGAGCCCACGAAGCCGACTCCCTGTTATTAGTCCAAGTAAACTTGATCCCCACCAAAGGAATATCGACCACGTTTGCTTGAGAAACAAAACAACTGAAATTCCTCATGGAAATATGATTCCCGTCTCCTCCTTTCCTCTCGGAAGCACTAAGGACCGTGTTGAAGTCCCCTCCCAAACACCATAGGATAGGGAAGGATTGTTGAACTTGAAGAATAAATTCCCACAACGCCTTCCGATCACGCTCAACATTCGCCGCATAAATATTACAAAAGACCACATCTTTATCATGCCCCAACATTCTCCCCACTAAAATGATACAATTTTTATTGGAGATACAATCCGAAACTGAAAACGAGTCCTCATTCCACAACGATATCAAACCTCCCGCAGCTCCTTCCGCTTCAACCCCAACCCCTCTAGCTAACCAACCCCCACCTAGAGAACGAATAACGCTGCTGTCAAAGAATCCAAGTTTGGTTTCTTGAAGAAACAAAAGCATAGGTTTATACTTTAGAACCACTCTCTTCACAACTCTCCTCTTCTCTCATCTCCCAAGACCTCTAATATTCCAAGAAAGACTTAACATAGAAAATTCAGAAACCCGAAACGCAACCAAACACAACACAGCTCAACGGTCCTCATACCGACCAAAACGGTCGTTGTCCTCCCTTTCTCTTAGGCGAATGAATTCTGCTACCTCAGTTTCTTTCCCCTTAAAATCAATGCCCAACCGTACTCCCATATCCATAACCAATAACACTTCTTCATCCTTATTCCAGCTAACTTTTCTATTCAACTCACCTCCCCTGTTGTCCGCACTTCTGGCCTGTTTCTGCTGCTCCTTGGAAACCTTATTGATCCTCGCCTGACCTTTCCGAAGAATTTTCAGAGATAATTCCGATTCATCCTCCCCTGTCTCCCTAGTCGTTGAAATCGAGTCGAAGCTTACTCCTTCCATATCTTGCTCCTCCTCTGAACCTGAACTCGCACTAGAGTCTTTGGTTTTTCTAACCACCGAAACAGAACTCTCACTGTTGCTCTCCTCCAAATGACCATCCCGATTTTGGCTATCCTCCACCGACTGGGTTATTTTCAACTGAGAGGAATTGTCCTTTTTTAATTTGGCCCTAATAAAAGCACATTCAAGTTTGTCCAAATAATCTTTAAGAGACCCATTCAAAGACAGACTTCTAGATATCACAATATCCTCCATCTCATTAACTCCTTTTCTTGTGATCTGCCCGCCTCCCAAATCCAATTCCAAATCCACTTTCTGTAGAAAATCCTTAACAGGCCCATCCAACGAAGCACTTCTAGAAATGGTTTCCTGAAGCCCATGACTAACTTCACTGGTAACCAGCCCAATGCCTTTAGCAACCTTTCCTGTCACTTGTAAGTTAGGCCTTGAACATTCTCCCCTCTCCCCCTTCACTTTAAGAATTCCGAAAACAACCCCTCATCCTCTGATGAAGATGTATTATCTGACTCCCCTTCCTTTCTAGAAAAATCTTGGTTTTCACAAATAGTCAATTTTCCACTCTCTTTCCTTTGAGCTGGTTGTCTTGAACTCTGGACCCATTTCTTCTTCCCCTTTTCGTGAGAAGTCTTCTTAGAAATGTTAGGACAGCCATTCCCCTCCTTTGACACAACTAGGCTGGCTTTGTCAGACTCCCTTTTCTTCCTGCTTGAATTTTTCCTTCCATTGGTCTGACCACTTTTAAACCACCCCTCTGCTTTTTCTTGAGCCTCACAAACTTCTGCTGATGTCTGACCTCTCCTGCCTGATTTCTGCCTTATCGTCACCCACTCATCTTCCTCATGCCAACCCTTCTCGCAGGAGGCCACCGTTTTCAACCCCAAGAACTCTTCAATCCATTGTCCGTCCACCTCCTCAGATTCTTCCTTAACTGTGACTAAGAAAGACCCATTCCCCACCTCTACTCTCACCTTGGTTGATATTACCTCTTCCTGACAGATTAGAACTAGAATTCTTCCTCTATCCAACCTCCTCCTATTAATTGTAGCTTCATCTACCAGCAGGGGTTCACCAATCATCCATCCTAATTTCACAAAGAAATCAGAACACCAGTAGCTTAATGGAATCCCTGAACATTTTACCCATGCCATGCGCATATTAGAAGGAGAATTATCATACCAACTATGCATTGAAACGAATTTATCATCCCAGAAAAATCTGTTGTTGATAAAACCTTCTTTGTCAAGTTCTGATTCAAAACACTAAAGAACACTTTTAATCCCAATGAAATGGGAAGTAAAATTAAAACCCCTGTTCTTCAACCTGTCATTAACACAATCGACATTAGAAAAAGATCTAAGAGCTCCCACCGCACAACTTTTTAACCAAAGATCCTCTCTTTGGTGACTGCTCCAGACCATAGACAGCTCCTTCCCCTTGCTACGATACTTCTCTGATTGATTAAACCCATTCCTACTCTGCTCTTCCTTCAACCCTCTGCTGTCTTTGTTGTCTTTCAGGATTTCAGCAAAGGTCCTGATGTCCTTAGGAGTTTGATCTTTGAGGAACCCATTAACTCCTCTCCCCATCTGACTGGGATGAACTTGTTGTCTGATACCTTCAGTAGATCTCCTATTGTTCCACCCATAAGAAGCAACCTTGGCTACGATCGGCCATCCATAAATGTGCATACCGTTTGTCACTCTAGCCACCTTGGTTGCTTCTTCCAAGGTTTCAAAATGGATGAAAGCAAACAAGCTTCCCCTAACATTATTTCTAGGTGACATATATACATCCCGAACCCTTCCGAAAGGTTTGAAGATACTCCACAATCCTACCTGATCCATGACTGGATTTATATTGTCAATGTGCACCGAAACCAGTTTACTCCTAAAATCCTCACCACCTCCATGAATCTTTCCATTGACATAGGCAGAGCCTCTCTCTCTAGCTTTCTCTCTCATCTTTTTTCCCCTAATTATATAAACTTGAAGTATATGACTTTTTCATAAGTTTCATGAAATGTAAAAAAATATGTATTTAATTGTACAAAGAAACTCTCTAAAACAAAATAAAAATTGTTAAATGATATATATAACCCTCATTTATTAATTGTGCCTACATATTTGAAGGTAATTTTCTAAATATATTAAGGATACGAGAGTTATTTTGAATCAAACAAATTAAATTGGAGTTAAAATTTGAATATCAATACTTTTTTTTTTGTTGAGTCGATTGATAGAATAAAGTTGACTTCAAAACGTTACATTAGCCGTATCTCGATCTTTCTCGAAGCAACTTATTTTTCAATCACATTAAAATGAACTTCACGTATGGATGTAAAAATTGACTTAAGAGTCCTTGTCGATGAATTCAATTAATATGGCAAGATAGAATAATACTTTTCTTGATGGAAAAACCTGTGGAAAAACTTTTCTTTCTTCAAAAATTATAAAATAAATATCATTCAAAACGTGTTGATCGAGTACGACAAAATGTGAGTTTGATTTCCAAAAGGGTAAGGTTATATCAACTCAAATTATGACTTAATTTTTTAATTTCAATATCTAAACCATACATTTGCTCATGTGCTCTTTAATCCAATAGTTAAGATATTGAAGTCAAAAAAATTAAATCAAAAATTTGAGTTAATATAGTCTGACCCTTTCTAAAATACAGTAACAGAGGCAACATATGAGAATATATATATATATATATATTTAAAAAGATACAAATTGAGATCGAGACCAATACCCATCAAGGGTGTCTGTAGGGACTTGTGACTTGTTTAACTAAAGGCGTTTGTATGAAGTGTAAAATTATGGAAGCCACTCGACTTTTTAAGAAAATAGGACTTTGATTCACGGGCTTTGTCAAACTGGTAGTACAATTGTTGCTCTTTAGTTACTCAACGAGATAGTTCATAGGAATAGTAAATTTTGTGTTATTTGTAAGTTTAATGATGTTTGGTATGATAGTATGATTGATGGTCTTTGCACATATGGGTTTATAGATAAAACCAAATAACTATTTTTTGAAATGAATGACAACGGAATCCCTTTGAATGCGGTCACTTTATACCTCTCTCTTTTCACAGTTTGTGTTGTTGGTGAAAGATCTAACAAATCTTTAATTCAGATAAAGAAAAAGAAACCAATCAAACCATATCAATCTCAAAAGTCTGATCAGTTTAGTATTTACTTAATATAAAAGTATTCCATCTTTGTCGTCTATGTTTGAGCTAAGTTGCTCGGTATGAGTCTCCATGATGGGTTTTCCAGATCGTGGAGACTCCTCTGAGATCTTACTATTTTTTTTACCTTAATATTTTTTTAGTTTGTCAATTTTAAAGAGGGTATAAAAGTAAATTCGTCACATCAGTCAAAGTCAAAGGTGTAATTCAACAGTCAACAAGAACCAAATTGGATTTTAGAAAAATCAAGGACCAATTTGGTACTTGTGAAAACGTTAGAGACCAATTTGGTTGCAAACAACTTGAAATTTTTTTAAAAAGTCCAAGACCTATTTGGTAAAGGTGCTGATATTGACACCTATAAATATGATAAACACACACATATTTTAATAAAAATTTTAATTACAAAATATCCCAATAGGAATTTACCAATAAGGACAAATTGGTTTAATTAAAAATAAATCAAATACTATGTACACCCATTAATTACACACATATCTTCAACTATATTACTTTATTAAAAAAAAAAAAAAAAAAAAAAACTAAACCCTAATTAAACCCCAATTCTATTTCAAGTATCAAAATTTTAGTTTTTGTTGAAGAGAAAACAAACTTAAATTATTTTTTACTTGAAAACTGAATTTTGGGTGTTCTTTTTGGATTCGAAAGAATCAAAATAAGGTTTCCAAAGTCTTCCTAATCGATGCTGGTACATCATGATGTTCTCCAATTGAGTTGGGTGATGGACCGCTTTTACACTCTATCTAGAAGAATATATCCCCAATTAGACGATGTATTTCAGAATCAATGCACATCATCCATGTACTCTCCAAGCCTTCTGCAAGAAGCTCTGCCGCAGTGGAACTATATTTCTCATTTATTGCCATAACCAACTTCATCAACGGATGAACAACAAGTGTGGCTCATTGCAGCATAAATTGGATTCAAAGATGATGCTGGTGTAATAGAATCAATGAATCAAAACCAAATGAGTATCACAAGAGCCATGTCAAAATGATAGCTAATAAACTTCCTGGGCTTATATAAGACTTACAATATTGGACATACAAAATACAGAAATTCAAAATTCCAATCTTATCATCTTGAAATTAAAATTTATAACACTGTGAAAAGATAATGGCTGCAGTAAAATATGATACAGGTACGGAAACATTTCAGTCGGAAACATCGCACAAAACTGTAATAATCTCTACTTATTTCATCTTAAGATTCAACATTTCAAGTTCAACAATGCTCCTGTAACAATGATATGAGATGTCATAGCATCTTGACTCGTTCCACCAACACAAGAAATCCAATCTTGCACTTTAAATGATTCTAGCCATGTCAATACTTTAATTTCCTCAACTTGAGAAATTCTGTGTTTCAGGTGACCATTCATAATCTTATCCATCTTTAGATGTTAGTTTTAGAGAAATTGGGTGTATTAATAACTTAAGAGGGTTTATAAATAAATTGTATTAAAATAAAAACATTCATTTAAATAAGGGTACTATTGGCATTAAGATGAGTGTTTATAGTAATGCTTTAATTTTAAATTTTAGGCATTGGTGTGCTTATCATATTTATGGGTGTCAATATCCATACCCATTTAGTAATTGCCCAAAAAAAAAAATTGTAAACATTGCACCATTGCAACATAGATTGTGTTGGACTTAAATATATATATATGGGGAGGGATCGGGGGACACAATTTTTGACACAAGATTTGACACGAGTTTTCAACCATTAGATTTATGAGATTTGGATGGTTCAGATTTATTACATTGATTTTTTTATTATTTCCTTCTCATTTATCTTTTCATTAATTTCTTTTCTTTTCTCTCTCCTCCCTCCTCTTTCATAGATTCACTTTCCTAAATAATATCTAATTAATATTTCCTATTCAAATTTATATTTGCTCTTCCAGTCTTGCGTTTTTTTTTTTTTTTTTTACTCTTCAATGTTAATTTCTCTTCTTTATCAATAAGTCTAACTTGGGTGTTAAATAAAAATAAATAAAAATAAAAATAAACGTCTAACATGCATCTGTAAACAAGTGAAAGCATTTTTATTTTTTTTTAAACACAAATATTTCAAAATATTATGTTAGATAAATCATGATCATGCATCTGTAAACGTCTAACATGAATTCATGATCATGAACTTTTTAGATAAATCATTCAAATATTTGTGTTAAAAAAAAAAAAAAATGCTTTCACTGGTTTACAGATGCATGTTAGACGTTTTTTTTTTTATTTTTTTTATTTTTTTATTTAACACACAAGTTAGACTTATTGATAAATAAGAGAAATTAACATTGAAGAATAAAAATAAAAAAACGCAAGACTGGAAGAACAAATATAAATTTGAATAGGAAATATTAATTAGATATTATTTAGGAAAGTGAATCTATGAAAGAGGAGGGAGGAGAGAGAAAAGAAAAGAAATTAATGAAAAGATAAATGAGAAGGAAATAATAAAAAAATCAATGTAATAAATCTAAGCCATCCAAATCTCATAAATCTAATGGTTGAAAAATCGTGTCAAATCTTGTGTAAAAAATCGTGTCCCCCGATCCCTCCCCTATATATATATATTTTTTATTTTTTTTTATTTTTTGAGATTGTCTTCAAATCATTTTCCAGATTTACTATAAAAAGCACAGTTTCCTTGACCCAAATTTTTTGTCTAACAAATAATTGTAGATACCCCAACACAGTTATTATTCAAAAGGGCAAATTGCACTGAACCCCTTGAGGTTTGTACAAGTTACACTTAGATGGAAAAGTTTTGTTATTATACACTAACACCCCTAAAACTTAAATTTGAATTTTAAAATGCCTAAAATGCCCTTAGTTATATTATTTTATACTTTATTTTTTTTACCTTTTAACTAAAAACTTTATAAACTTTAATAAAATTAAAAAATTAAATAAAAGATATGATTAATTAAATAAATAAATAGTTTTAAAAAAATAAATAAATAAATAGTTTTAAAAAATTAAATAAATAAATATTTTTTAAAAATAAATAAATAAATAGTTTTTTAAAATAAATAAATAAATAGTTTTTTAAAAATAAATAAATAAATATTTTTTAAAAAAAATAAATAAATAGTGTTAAGAAATCAAATAAATAAATATTTTAAATAAATAAATAAATGAAAAAATTGAAAACATTAATTTTTTTTTTTTAAGGATATCCATTAATAAGGACAAGAAAAACTCTAAATATTCAAACTTTTACGGTAAGGATGATGGTGAGAGAAGGTTCAAGGTTCCCAACTCTAAATGAAATGGTTGAAGAAGGCAAGAAGACTCCCAGTGTTAGGAACCTTGAAACTTCTCTCATCATCATCCTTACGGTAAAAGTTTGGATATTTAGAGTTTTTTTTGTCCCTATTAATGGATATCTTAAAAAAAAATTAATTTTTTTAATTTATTTATTTATTTATTTTTTAAACTCTTTATTTATTTAATTTTTTTAAAACTATTTATTTATTTATTTTTTAAAAAAACTATTTATTTATTTTATTTTTTAAAACTATTTATTTTTTTAAAATTTTAAAGTATTTATTAATTAATTAATTAATTTAATTTTTTAAACTATTTATTTATTTAATGAATCATATATTTTATTTAATTTTTTTATTTTATTAAAGTTTATAAAGTTTTTGGTTAAATGGTAAAAAAAATAAAGTATAAAATAATATGGGGCATTTTAGGCATTTTAAAAGTCAAATTTAAGTTTTAGGGATGTTAGTGTATAATAACAAAACTTTTCCATCTACGTGTAACTTGTCCAAACCTCAAGGGGTTCAGTGCAATTTGCCCTATTCAAAAAGAATAATAATAAAGTTGGGTTAAATTGGGCCACCAATCGGACCCAACACTTTGTCAGCCCTTAAGTCCAAACCCGATTAAAACTCCGACCCGTCTCTGTCCACTTACAAATTAAAATCCCTTTTGACTCCCAGAAGACCAGAATCCCAGCTCGATGTCCCCAATTCATCAGCAAAAATTATCTAGAGTTTTGAAAGTGACAACTTTCAAAGCTACAACTTCAATTCACAGAAATGGAGTATCGTCTTTGTCTAATCTTTTTACTACTCCACACCCAAATTCTATTTCAAAAGACTCAGTGATGGCCGAGGAAGACCGAGCTCGGCTCCGTGAATTCCTTAATGGGAAATATAAATCAGGTGATATCAATCTCAATGAAGCACTTTACTTCTTTGATTACATGATTCATATGCAATCCACTCCTCCCATGTCTTCATTCAATGTTTTGTTTACTGCTCTTGTAAAGAATAAGTATTATGATCATGTTATTTCTCTCCAAAGAGATTGAAGTGAGTTGGGTTGGTGCCTGATTTATCACTTCAAACATTTTGATTAATTGTTTTTGCAAGATGAGTAGGGTTGTTGATGGTCTTGTAGTAATTGCTGCCCTTTTGAGGAGGGGTTTTAATCCAAGTGATGTGACTTTTACTTGTTTAATTAAAGGTCTTTGTATGGAGGGTTGAATTATGGAAGCCACTCGACTTCTTAAGGCAATACGATTGTTGCCTTAAGTTACATGAAGAAATAGTTCATGGTAATAGTAAATATGGTGTTATTTGTAAGCCTAAGATGTTTGGTATCTTAGTATGATTGATGGTCCTTGCAAAGATGGGTTTATAGATAAAGGCAAAGAATTGTTTTTGGAAATGAAGGGCTAGGGAATCCCTGCGAATGCGATCACTTATACCTCTCTTATTCTCGGTTTGTGTTGTGTTGGTGATTGGGAAGAAGCTAAAAGCTTTTTTCTAGAGATGTTGAATCATGGTGTACAACCCAATACAGTGACATTTAGTGTGCTGCTAGATGAGCTTTGCAAGAATGGGAAGATAGACAAAGCAAATAAGTTGTATGAATTGATTATTAAGAGGTGTGCAACCCAATACGTTAACTTATAGCATACTTATGGATGTATTTTGTTTAATGGGTAAAATTCATGATTGAGAGAAATTTTTTGTTACTATGGCAAGTAAGGGATGTATGCCTAATGTTGTTAGCTACAATATTTTGATGGATGGGTATATTAAAAATAAAAAGGTTGACCAAGCTATGGATCTTTAATGAGAAACGATTTCGATTTTCGAATGAAATTAGGCCAACATTTGTTACATACAACATTCTACTAGTTGGCCTTTTTATAGTGGGTTGAGTTGGAGACGCATGGAAACCGTTTGATGAGATGCAAGTTAATGATGTTGTACCTAATACATATATATTTACAACTTTTATTGACGGGCTTTGCAAGAATGGTTGTGGTCTAGATGCATTGGAATTCTTTCATGCTTTAGAAAATCGCTAGGTAGAAGTTACCATTGAAATTTTCAATTACCTTATCGATGGATTGTGTAAATCTCAGAGGATTGGATTGGTGTAGGAACTATTTTATAAATCGACTTAGAAAGGCCTTGTGCCAAATGTATTCTTTTGGAATGTGTTTTCAATGCCAAGAAAGCAGCATGGATTTGCAATGTATTTGAAGCCTTATCAAGAGAAAGGGGTCAAATAAGAAGCGCCAAGGCATATTTTTATAGTCCTGGATATGATTGTAATTAAGTGAAACTTTCAATGTAATTATTTTGCATTTCTATGTAGCCTAGTGAATTTACTATGAATTTTGGAATTTCTATGTAATTGTTTTTCTGATTCACCATGGTAGACTATGGGGTATCATCACAATAGGTAATGCTGAGGTATGGAATTGATAAATTGTTTAAGCTGCCTTGTTCCCTTAACATAATTGCTGGATTTTAAATGCTTATTGTTGCTTGCCATGGACCAACTTCTGAGAGGTACACCTAGAAATGAAGGATCAACCGAAACTTCTATTTCAAGAGAACTAGTGTAATGGACACAGTAAAGTACTATAAAGATTAAGATTGATAGATTTTCTAATTATAATTATTCCTTAAGTAGAAAGGGCTTCCACTTCCTCAATGAATGTTTTGGTAGAAAATAAGAAAATTAATTTAAAACTCCAACCACTTGGTGTAATAGACACAGGTCTTTGGGGAAATTAAGCCATCAGTAGTACAAAGACTTATTTGTGGACAAACTCCGCATGGGATGGAAGCAAACGCCCCTATCCATTACTCTTCACTTCCATAATCTCTTTATCCAAAACCATAGCTCTCAAAATCTCTTCGATTTGCTGTTTTGTCAAATCTTCCTTGAAGATCCCACTCCTTTTTAATGCATCTGAAATTCCCTCAAAAGTAGCAACCTTCAACCTAACTATATGCTTCACACATTGCTTTCTCACAATTTTTATGAAATCCATATCTAACTTCCCATCAGCATACCATGCCCCACCCGAGAGTTCCTTTGTGAAGTGTTTCAGTCCCTTGCTCTGGATGTTCACCACCTCTTTGATCAAATTCTTCAGTCCCTTGCTCTGGATGTTCACCACCTCTTTGATCAAATTCTTGGCTTGAAGTGACTTAAGGGATTTATTAACAGTATTATCAGAGAGGTTTGTCACCTGTTTCATATCCCGTGACCAAATACCCATATCTTGTTTGCTTCTAATTAAGTTATAGAGGGTGCGCTCATGATCCGTTAGAGAATCAACTGGCGATTTTGCATCTGTCCGTTTCCGCATCTGTCCAACAAAAGAGATGAGCATTCATGAGAAACAAAACCACCATAGATCATACAATCCCAAAATGCAATTTCACCACAAGCTTCGTGGTTGACAACAGGCTTATCAAGCAACAATGACAAATTGGCAATAAAACTGCTCTGTTTTTTATTATTAGATGTGTTTTTCTTAATTTTTACTCACCTTATGGTGTGCTTGTGAGTTATTTCCCTTTTTCTTTTTATTTAAACTTAATTTTCTTCATTTCAAACATCAATGAACCTACTAAACTTGATTTTCTTTTAAAAACTTTTTATGATTCCTTGTATCCTTCTAAGTGATAGTAGTTTTGATAATGCTGAAACCACGAGTTTATGTTTGGAAAAAATGCTCTTAGTTTATGTTGGTTGTTGAAAGAAAAGAAAAATGGGGATCTAATTCCTTAAATTTTAGGTGTGCCACAATTGAAACAAAAATACTTCTTTGAAAATTGTGGCCTACAAGATTACATCTTTAGCTATTTTGGGTTTCATCATGTTTGACTCTTTTGGGTATTTATAAAGAAAATCAACACATCTCACTATCTTCCACTACAATGTCATTATGGGACAATTTGAGCCCACAGGATTTCGAAACCAGTGCAATGGTTTGCACTGCACTGGCCAAGACAGATATAAATCGGGAGGTAGCATATTTAAATGCACCACTCCTTTTCATATATCAGATTGGTGTCAAATTCTGACTTTCCTAAATTCTATGAATTACAGGGAGTTGGTAATGAATATCAAATGGTGGAGGCTGAGTGTATTTAAGTCAAACGCTAAGGTAAGTGAAATTAACCTTTGTTTTTCTGTGTGTCTTTTCAGTTTTCTCAATAACTAACAAGTCACAAATGGGCATAAGGATAATTTAGAGACAATGAAAATTTTCAGCCTTTTGTGCACTTGTTGGATATTTAAAACTTTCAATATGATATACCCAGAAATCAGAGTTTGTTCTTCCACACATATAGCCTTCAATCAACCTGAAAAGAATTACAAACTAATTTTCAAACTTTCCCTGTTTGAATACCGAGAAAATGTGGAAAATAAATGAAAGTAGAGCTTAGAATCGAAATGAGAATCGAACAAAAATTCCAAAGAACAAAACAGATTAATTACCTAATCTATTTATAGCAAATGCCTTAAAATGAGTAAAAACATAAAGCAGCAGTTAAAAGTAAAATGGTTGTCATTGTAAAGTTTATATCTTTAGTTTTTTTGAAATCAAAGATTTATTGAAACCATGTTCCAGATTATTATTATTATTATTCTTTGAGATTGTCTTCAAATCATGTTCCAGATTTCCGATAAAGTGTCACATGACTCACATCTATAAAAAGCACAATTTTTTGACCGAAATATTTTGTACAAAAACACAAAATAAGCCTAACAATATTTGGTATGATAGTATGATTGATGGTTCTTGGGCTTTGTCAAGCTGGTGGTACGATTGTTCTTCAGTTACACGCTATCTTAGTGAGTCCATGTAAGAGAGGTTTATGTTAAACTTAATGAAAATTTTATTATGAATTTCAATGATTCAGGGAATATAAGCAACACATATGCACTTTACAATTGTCAGTTCCATATTAAATCACATTAAATCACGTTAAAAATTTCAGAAGATATTTGGCCCAACCCCAGGTTAGCCATGCTCAAGAACAAAATAATGGTTAGAATTTGATCCTGCAAAAGAAACTCAAAACTGTAATATAATCTTACAACACAGCAGATTAGTGACAAGCTTGAAGATGTAGCGGGTTACCATCTATTCATATTAATTCTTCAAGATTTTGGAGAGACATTTTAATCCCACTACAAATCTCTTATTTACACCAATTTCTCCAAAAATTACAATGTGAGGGTGATAACTGATAAGAAACAAAGATTTTAGTATCACCCTACTAAAGGGCAACCAAAGGTCATTTGAATATAACCAAGGCAAAATGAAAGGATATCCAGAAAATAACATGTATGGAGCAATCAATAACCCTCAAGAAATAAAATATGGTGATACCTGACAGGTGACAGCCTTAAAATCCAAGGGTAGCTGGCTTCTTTCTTCAGTAAGTACTTGTGTGGTGGTTGTCAAACGAATGGGAGAATGAACTTCAATCCTCGTAAACGCCATCTTCTTTAAGTTTCTTCCAAACACTCAATATGAATTCACATAGATGTTGGTGCTGCTGGGCTCACTTTACAAACCTCTACTTTAAACCCACAATCCATTAACAGCAGTAGCCATGCTCTTTGTTGTTCTGAGAGTCGATCCCTGGGGCCTTAACTTCAACAAGCTTGGCTTCACCCCCGTATTCTTCATGGAAACACCATAGCAACAAATCTGGCATACCTTTGGACCAGCTACCAGCCTACCATAATCTTGAGCGAGATGTCGGCACAATGAGGCCAAACAAGGTCCCCCAATACAGACAACTGCTGCTCGAAGCTCAGAGAGGGAATGCCTGTCCCAATTAACTCCTTTGCAAGCTGTTACCATATGTGATTACCATCATGTATTTTTTGTAGTTGAGATTCTATAAGGTTTTTTCTGATCGGTTGCCAAATCCAATGGAGCAGTCTGCAAAATGGAAGAGACACATCTTTTCCTTTTCATAAAATCCCATCTAACAAAAGCAAAAAGAAACTACTAGAGGCAGATTGTAATTTGGAAAATAACAAATGTTTTATGCTAGATTCTGAAAATTAATTCATTCATTGCATCTTTCAAATAAAATTATTAACTAAACTTTTTAATTTGATTTGACATCTTTATCTTTCAATTATTAACTAAACTTTTTAATTTGATTTGGCATCTTTCAAATAAAATTATCAATATTCCCTGCACCTATTTTATCTTTTTCAGCAAAGTTATTTTTTACTATTTAGACGAGGTTAAAACAGTCAGACCATTGTAACAAATATAAAGAAGAGCATGATAGTCATTTATTCTATTTGCATGTTCCATGCCACTACATTTTCAAAAAATAAATAACTACAGCGTTTTTCCTTTTGCTTATTTCCAAAACAAAGGGTATCTATTTCAAAAAAACAAAACAAGAAAAAAATAAATAAATGAAATTTGCGTTTTATTTTGTAGAGAAGAAAAAAATAAATTGAAATTCTATTTCTATATGATAGTTGCAGATAACGAGGGACCTTGCAAACTTCAATAGTTGGATATTTGTATATTGTGCTTTCTCATTCGGTTTCTTCCACTTCTGGGAGAGGAATGATTGGAGCAAAATGTAAGATATGCTCCCTAAAATCTCTCTGGTTTTTTAAAAGGCACACCCAAAACAATGAAAAGCAAGGGCTGAGACATTGATGTGTAAGCATGTGATTATGTGAATAATGTGTGTGTGTGTGCACGCACGTGCAAGAGAGAGAGAGAGAGAGCTTAGCAGCTCACAGAGAATACTACTATCTGAAACCTGGAGCGGAAAACATCAAGTACGTCAGAAAACAAGATATCCCACATGAGAAGCCCAAAAATAGTCAACCAAATGCCACTCTCAGTATGAACACCCTGCCATCCACCACCTTCCCCAGCAGAAAACTGTAGAGCAAGTTGCTCCACTCCACATTGTTCTCCATCTTCACCATAGAACCTGCTCTTCATACCAGTTTCAGAATTCAAAGGTCTCCCTTGAATATGAACCTAATTATTTGCCACAATATCCGATTCATAATTAGAAAATTCATACTAGTTTAGAGTCAACATGGGAAATTTTCTATCATTAATTAAGATGTCAATATTCAAGAAGCATCTCAAATCTCAAAAAATCAAGAGAACAAATTATGTAATTACCTCTGTCATATTCCTTTGAATGGATTCTGAAAAACAAGGAGTTTTCCACCGCCTTGGTGGTTTCCCAAGTGAAGAACCCTCCTTTGCAGTGCCATTCTTGAACCAGCACGCACCCATGGATCCAGTAACCCTTCTTCAGCAACTGACAGACTCTCATTGGGACAGCTCATATGCTCCAAATCAATTGACAATCTTAGTGTCCAATATCCTCTTCTTCCATCACAAATGAAACTAATAAGCAACCGTTTCAGTAAATTTACAGCATCTTTGTACCTGTAACAGTGCAATACCATCCTTTTGGTAACCAAAGAAACCCAACTAATAGCATGAATTGAGAAGACCTACTATATTACATTAATTCTCTCTAGACATTAGTCAGATCAGCTGTAACAAAGAGCATTATGCTTAATGGAAACATAATAAACCATGATAAAGTAACATAATAAATAGTTTTACAATTAAACCATTAATTAAATCAGGAATATCTTCTTTCTGAAAGGTACAAAGTTCTTGTTTCAATTATTGAATTCAAGAGAAATTAAAGGAATAACTTCTTTCCATTCCAAAAGGGTTAAAATGAGATACAACTCGTAAATGCAAAGAATTGAGAGAGAAACAAGAAAGACAATGTGATCTATTAGTTAGTGTAAAATAAGGTGAAATCCTTTGAATGATGTAAGAAGGGGTATAGGAACAACCTACCAATCAAAGAGGCGTATGTGCAACTCTTAATACATACTTTCGGTTGCCAATGATGAAAAACAAGAGCCAGCCTTGCTTAGGGCCAATTAACATATTGGGTAAAAGATTCAAGGAAGCAGACCAAATTGGAAGCATGATAAAAAAATGAAGTTCATTGGGAACACATCAGTGGGCAATTAATATGGGAGAAAAAGAAATAGAAAGAAAGACAGAGGCCATTCTCAAGTCAAAAAACACAGTTGATAGATGAAGTCAAGCACATAGATCAATTTTATAGTTCCAATAGAAACATCAAAAAATATGTAAGCAATGGTCCATAATTTTCAATTCCATACCTACGCTCATGCTCAAGAAAGGAAATTCCTAATAAGACCACTTTTGAGAACACCCATGATGCTGAAAAGCATGAATAAAATGGGGTTGCCAATTCAGAAGGCGTGGGCTCAGCTGCTTCCCAACAAGTGCTGGATATTTGGGAATCAGCTATCATAATGCATCTTAACACAAATTCAACGTTGTTTTCGTCAAGAGATTGATCCATTATTTGTGCCAGTTCAATGGCCTGCAACAGATTCACATGTAAAATAAAAGCAACATAATGTAAACAATTTCATATGAAAACAATTCAAGACCTCTTCATAAGCAAGTCACTGTGATTGGAGAAAATTTGTTTCGAAATTATGCAGTTGTAAATTGGATATTTGACTATCCCCAAATCGACTAGCAGAAATGCTGACAGATCCTGATCTCCATTTAGGGAAAAAAGCCTCTGCACCCAAAAAAAAAAAAAAAAAAAAAAAAAAAAAACTTGAAGGAATTAATTAGATATACAATGCTGTATTAAAGAAACAGTGAAGCAACCTCAGCACGCCAGAGAAAGGATTCAGCTTTTGAAGATATTCTAATACATATCCCTGTTTTATCCAGAACCATGCTTGGTAGAAGTTGGCTGCACAATAGACACCAAGGACATTAACACAAAATTTGGTAACAACTCACTGACTTTACCAATCTCTTATAGCAAATCATTCATACCATAACCCGTCTTCATATGAACACAGAGGAGATGTAATAAGATCTTGCTTTCTTGAACCATGGTTTGAACTCTGTCTCTGAAGCCTCAATATAAAGCACATTGTGTAGAAAGACCCATCAGCAGAAGAATTATGAAAGAGAGAACATCATAGCAGTTGCAGCATCAAGTCCACTAGACCACTGCTAGAAGCCATTTTAGTTATGTTCATCAATTCCTAATTCTATCAATATGAACAATGGTACACTACACAAATGGGATTCTCTTCTTTTCCTTGTCTAATAAAACAAGGAGGTGGCAAGGCTTGGAAATAAAAGACATGATGCAAAAGACAGGTTGATGTAGAAGTGTAGAACCAACACGAGATTTAGAATAAAGGGAGAATTAGGGTTAGATAAAAGGTTAGAAAAAAGGGGGTAAACTATAGAAGAAAGGGGAGGACATTAGATGAAAAAATAGAGGGGAGACGAATAGGAGGAGAAATTCAACACAATTTCTTTCATCAAATAGTAGTCTGAAAAACAAATACATAGAAAAACCTATTTATAGGCACCTGAACTTATTCAAATTGGAAACTAAATCACTTAAATAGGAAAGAAAGAAAATCCTCAGAAAATCATAATAAAAGAAAATTGATCATTAAACCATAATTTTAATAAAGTTATAAATCTCTAACATCTATTATTTCTTATTTTCCATCATTCTCCTTCGCTAAGAAATACTCGACTCTTTACAAGTTTGAAAAACAAATGCATAGAAAAACCTATTTAAATAGGAAATAAATAAAATCCTAAGAACATTGATCATTAAACTCTAATTCTAATAAAATTATAAATCTTTAAAAATATAATTATTTCCTATTCTCCATCACAAGTACTTATTACAGTCATATCCTCACTTGGCAGAACCTGATGATCTAAAAGAGTATCGCATAATGTATACAGATACATACCCATTTGAGCATACAAGTTAAAATGGAAAGATTATTGACAAATCTAAAACAAATTATTTAAAATGAAATGAAATCAACAAAGTAGTTAGGCATTCAGTTTGCCAAAAGCCCTTATATCTCAAAGCCAAACACTTAATATTATAGTATGAAGCATATCGTATATGAGGCTGCATGCAATATTCTCGAACAGAAATTGATCTTGACTCAATGCATAACTTCAGTGACATGCATAATCTCAACGAAATGCAGCATAAGGAAAATTTAATGAATTAATTTTGCTTACTAATAACTTCACTCCTATGAATGCCCATATTAAATGAGATTTATACTCAATGGAATAAAATTTCAACTGATAATTCTAAGGTAGTCATCAACATGTACAAGATTCTCGACAAAATAATGGAAACACGTAAGAATGCAAACAAAATGAGACTAACTACATGAACTGTAAAAAGAAAAAGAAAAAGAAAAAGAAAAACCATTATTAAGAGCAAACATATAATATTAAGACTAGTTGTTCATAAAATATAGGTGTGCTTTTCTACACACATCTAACTCTGATGAAGGACAGAAAGAGAAATAAAGATTGATAAGAAAAAGAGTTAGTAGGGCTAGAAATTAAGATAGAATGGGGAGGAAAAAGGAATAAATAAGAAGGGGAAATTAGAGAGAGACTGAAATCATTATCATTTAATAACAGGTCTGAAAAACAAATAACATAGAGGAATATATGTATAGGCAACCAAACCTATTCAAATAAGAAACTATATTCCTTAAAACCAAGCGGTAAATCCCTAAAATATATTTGTTCATAAAATATAGGTCTGATTAATACAAAAGAGGATATAGGTACCCTAAAATTAAACAATACTATATGCCAATTTTCATTGAAAATAAAAGGAAAAACGATTGACTTGTGTGTAAATACATTCATATAATGATAAAAAAAATGATAATCATAGTTTCGTCTGATTAGGTTTTTCAAAGTGATAACAGGAGTGTTGTGTTCTTAAATGGTCCTTAGAAAAGAGAGAAAAAGAAAAAGCCTGCAATAGCGAGCTACACACACATACCCCGTTTACTTTCCACAAATTTTCTATCATAGGATTAAGTAGTTGACCTCCCCTTTGAAAGGAAGAGAGATTGAACTTTACTACGAAGGAAATTGGCTGAACAAATGCACTGAGAAAACTGGTAACATTATTCTCTTAGAACTGATTATTTATTTTAACTTTCGTTTTTTACATTTTTCACATAAACAGAAAAAATGGTCATGCATGCATTAAGCAAATGAATACATCTTAACTTATATGACAGTTCCCTACTCAAAAACTAAATCACCTCAAAGTCTAGGCAAAACTTCTCAATCAGAGGTGACAAATATTGAGATAACTCACGAGGAAGATAACCAAGCACTTTACAGCATCCAGAATCTACAGAAAGGACCTGACTCCAAAGGACAAGTAAAGTCATTATAATATATATATATATATATATACGAAAATGAAAAATCATGCAAACTCACAGCCAAAGGGAAATAAATTACTTTGGCAGCATTGGGATCCTTAACATTGTGAGGCTCTCTCAAAAGTGTGATGTGAGCTCCAAAATTTATCCCCTTTTCATCACTAAACCTACGGCCAACAATAAAAGTTTGAAGAGTAGCTCCGGATATGTCATCAATATTCACGTCCACATCAAGTTTGGGCACCTCGTTATTCGGAGATGATGAAGACACATGATTCTGGCAGTGGATCCTTTGATGGTTGATTGGGGTTTCAGTTGAACCACCAATGTTAGTTTTCTTAACCGATTTGAAGTTCAATTGTGATCCATCGCAATGGTTAATGTCATTTTCTTCAACTAAAACATAGTGAGATCCACAAAAGGCATTCTGTGGAAGAATCTCACCAGGACTCTCACAAACCACGTCGGTCCTTGAAAGATCTGTTTCATTACATTGAAAATGCACTTTTGATTGTGCAGAGAAGTTAAACTGAAGAAGGGTGCGCTGGGACAACTTACGTTTGGTTCCTCTAGACAAACAGGCATCTGTAAGCATGCATTCAAAGTATAAGCTTAAACTAATATAATTAGATTACATCACTCAGTCTATAACATCCTTTATCAAATATTCAAATGGACATAAAAAAGTTTTCTTTCCCTTCCCTTCAAACTCTAACACCTGCATTGCTAGCCCAATAAATGGTGCAAAAAGTAAACTATCTTAAAGTTCAAAGCTTTACTGGCTCACATGTATTTGGGCTCATGTACTATAATGGAGTTTAGTATATTAACAATGAACTATATATGGTCATAAGCAGAATACTTGAAAATCATAAAACCCAAACAAAATGAAGAAGAAAAAAGCATACCCAAATGAGAATTGATGACGGAATCATCGCCGGGAACATTGATGGCACAAACAGGGCAGGTTACCATAGGAGAAGGTGTAGAATTGGCAGCACCATTTTTATCAGAGCAGAGATTGAAAGAGCTCTAGAATACAATACAAAACAAAACAAAAATGATCCAATGAAACGAATTTGTGAAAATAAAGAAAAGAAGAAAGATGTAATAGGTTACCTGGATAGGAGAAGAGAGGAGAGAATCACCATTTGGAAGAAATCGCCTGCGCTTGCCGATCAAACGAATCAAACTCTCTCTTCCTGTTAGCATTTTCAATCTTCTTCTCTACACTACTAGGTTGCTCGTCTGCTCCTAATAATCAACTCAACGCAACCAGTGCCGGCAGGAGGCTTAGGCAACCCCGCCTAAATCTTCCTAAAATTTAGGCCCCAAATTTTTATTTTTAAATGATTCAATTAGATAGTTTCTTAACTCTAGCACTAATAATTGAATCTTTTCTCATTATCACACATTCTCATTAATTTCTCAATTGATTTTTAATTCACATTAGACCGTAATCCAACATTACTAAATTAAAAAATTTATAAATCCAAAAATATTTGGGGGAAATTATTATTCTCCCCCTGTAGTTTACCGTATTCTCTAGTTTCTCCCCTCTAGTTTCAAAATTCTTCAAGTTTCCTTCTCCCATACCTATTTTTATATGATGAAATTAGTTGTATTTGTGCATAGGTGGAGAGAAATTGGAGAATTTTAAAACTAGAAGGGGAAAACTAGAGAATACGACAAACTACAGAGGGAGAATAATAATTTCCCAATATTTAGAGTACAATATATCTTTTTATAATATATACTGTATATATATATATATATAGTGACACCAATTTGGGGAACGACTGGATGGATGCATTTTACCCTAGAAAAATTAGAATACAAAGTTTAAGTATTTCTTTACAACGAAAATTAAAATAAATTTTATTTTAAAAAATTTCAATATTACATACAAAAGGCCTAATTATTTTTTTCCGCCTAAGGCCTCAAATACCCTTGAGCCGGCCTTAAACCCAACACTAATCCAAATTTAACCATGCGGTTGTTGCCCATTATCCACTTTTAACACTATTTTTCAGTATTAATTGATATGAAATTGTTTGATATAAATGTATAATGTGTTTGAAAAGCTGTCATTAGAATTTCACTACTTGAGAAAAACATAACAAAAAAAATGGTCAACACAATAAATAATGGATTAAACACGAGCTGATTAATTTAATCATAAAGAATATGAAAAAAATTTCATAATAAAATTTTTCATCTCCTAATTCCCTTCTCATCATCATTTGTACGTTTTCCCACCCCATTAATTGTTTTTTTGAAAAAATCAAAAGCTAAAATTATTTAAGTTCAAAATAAGAAACCATTTCCTGCAAGCAATGCTAGCTATGAAGTGGTCGAGAGCAATGACTCGGTGGTAATCAAACCTCACAACGAAATTGAGGTACCAAGTTCGAATCCCGCTCCTACAAGTCAAACCATGATTTAAAAGTATAACAAACCATGGTTTGATAATATTTTTCATCCATTTAGTGATACCTAATCAACTTTAACAATATATTTATTGGTTTGATTAGTTAATTAATTGATCATTTGAGACAAGATTTTGGTTCCATGATTCCTTTAGCATATCCAAAGGCATTGTTGCAGCTAGATGTGACTTCAATATTTGGCAATGCTGATTCCAATTTAACATCTTCTAAGGTGATGTTTGTGCAAGGAACATTGTCGCTGCAATTTAGATTGATAGCAGCCACTGGAGTTGTTGTTGTCCCAAATGCCTTCATGTATCGCACATCGCTTATTTTCACTCCAGTTTTCTTTCACATATATAATAAACAAGAAAACATATCAATAATTAAAATTAACTAAGGGTGTTTGTTTGAGCTATAAAATAGGATTTTTAAAATACTTAATAGCACTGGTAAAAATGTTCTTACTTATTATTATTATTTTTTTATTATGTAAAATAAGTCTCGATAAAGAAAAATTAAGTCTCGACCAACAGGTAATAATTTGAAGAATTATTTCTAAAAAAAAAAAGAAAAGAAAAAAGAAAGTGACAAAAAAGAGTTGAATTAAATTTCTAATTATTACCGTTGCTTTGCAGGAGTTGGCGACATCGCAATAATGCTGATCAACAAAAAAGAGTTGAATTAAATTTCTAATTATTACCGTTGCTGTGTGTTTCTGTTCTGCTTTGCCAGGTTCTTGGCCAATAAATCTTCTTCTCTTGGTTGTCAAAAAAAAAAATGATTAATGGATTTTTCACTTTTGTGAAATTTAAATTTGAGAACTCAACATTTCGAACTTGTCCTGTCCCTGTCTATAAAATAATCAAATTTCATAATGATTGCATTATAGTTTAATTATTTGAAATCAATATAATCACACTATAATAAAAAGTAATTATTAATATATATACAGCTTGATAATCATAAAATCAAATCATATCCGAATAAGATTTTTTTTTTTTTTTTTTTCGTCATCGGTAAGATTCGAGCTATTGACTTGAGAGTTATTTGTCTATGCTCCAAGCTTGTCCATTCAGAGCCGTCTTCAGACATTTCGGAGCCCAATCGATTTAAGGATATTAATAAAAATCGGGACCCTAAAAAATTATTATCATTAACATAAAAATTAACCCAAAAGATTGTGGGTAGTTTCAATGGTTCACACTTTCAATTCAATCTAAAATGAGCCAAAAAGATTGTGAGTAGTTTCACACTTTCACAAATCACCATTCAATTCAATCTGGGCCCAAAATCAGTGGAGAAAGATTGGACCCTAAGCAAAACAACCAAAAAGCAAAAACAAGGATTATTTGAAAAAAAAGAAAAGGGATTGGGCCACTTGAGGGCCCAGCAAAATGCTGGGTTTGCTGCCCCTAAGGCCAACTCTGTACCTATTTACTAGGTGAGCTATGCCCTGGGGCTGGGGTCTTATCTAAATAAAAATTAACTATAGCAATTCAGATTCGTTAAATCTCAATCTAATTTCGCCATCGTAACTAACTACCCTGTATAGTAACGGTTCTAGTATACTAATTAAATCCGATAATTAATAATTAAGATGATAATTAGCATGAATAGTAACAAGTAAGAGGAATGTTGATAGAATTACATACTTGCCATGTCTTGATCCGGCCTCCATTGGTAGTCTGATTGAATTGAATGTGTTTGATAGTGATGTTTTCTACGTGCACCTCTTTTCCACTAGTTCTACCTAAACTTCCAATGCTATATATATATATATACATATCACCACAAATTTAATTTACCACCACATAAATGGTAATTAAGTAAACATTTTAATATATTTACCTCATTTTAAATTCATTAAATAAACAAAAATAAATAAATAAATAAATAAACATTTACCTCATGCCATGGCCAGGTCCACAGTTGCAATAGCCGACATGAATGTTTGTAGTGTTATCTCCAATAGAAACACAATCGTCACCTAATCACATTTTAATTACAAGAAAATAACAATTAATATATTTCCATTTTCCATTTTTGTTTTTAAAGTTAATATGTAAAAAGACTAATTAAATTTCCCTTGAGAAGCAAAATGGAGATATATATATACCAGATTCAAAAGTGGAGGCATGAACCCACACATTGTCTGAATCAGAGATGTGAATTCCATCGGTGTTGGGGCTTGTTTCTGGAGATCTAATTACCAAAGATTTGAAATATACATATTGGCTCCCCATCACCAGGATGTGAGTTTGGGGGCTACTTACTAGAAAAATATTGCTCATATTTACACTGTTACATTCCCTAAAACCAAGTGCCTGCAAATTTATAAAATTGCCATAAAATTTATATCCATGAAAATTGTGCTAAATACATATCGAAAGTGAAGAAAATTTATAATTTCTAAAAAATAAAATAAAATTGTATAATCCAAATGATCGGAGTAAATATTGAACTCACCGTAGGTGCAAGTGAGGTACATCCCTGTTAAAAATAACAAATGTGGAAGTGTTAGCTTGTATACGTGCAAGAAATTTTTCGACAATTAAATTTTGGGATTTTTATTTTTATTTTTTTGAGATCCGACACCAAACAGGTCATATAGTTGTCGATATGATATCTACTTTCATAATCCAACCAGAGGGGGGAGCAAACCCAGCATTTTGCTAGGCCCCCAACTGGTCCAACTGGTCCAACTGGTCTAATCTGTTATGTAAAAAAGATAGTGTATATATATATAATTTGTTTCATTATATACGGTGCATAAGATTTGTATTTGTTAATGGCTGTTTTAAAAATAAATCTCAAAACCCAAATGCTATTGATGGTAATCCTATTAATATTATAACCCTATAGATTTTTAATGATAATAAAAAATTTTACGGGGCTCTGATTTTTGTCAATATTATTAAATAGATTAGGTCCCAAAGTGTAAAGACGGCCCTGATCGAAAGAAGTCGACTCTCCACATTTATTGCAGTTTTATAGGCAATGGTGAGACAATATATATAAAGGTGTCAAGGCTTGATGAAAATTATTATGAAGTCTCAGGCAACTAAGACAAGGGGCTTTTGACAAGTTCGGTATTATCATATTCTTAAGATTTCATGCAAAATACAGTAAAATTGGTGAAAGTGTATGTGCAAAATACAGTAAAATTGGTGATATACTGATATACCTTTAATCCTGGATGATCTCTGCAGGACTGATCCCACCATTTCTGTCCACTCCCATCTAACTGGCCAAAGCCATCGATGTTGAGCCCTTTTATGCCCTCAAACCCTAACCACTTTGCCAGATCATGATCTTTCCATGCACTAGGATCTTCAGGGGCCTTCACTGTTCCAGATAGCTACAACAAAACAAAATAACACACTTGTTCATTTATATATATATATTAACCGATCATATTCCAAACAGCACATATATGTACTGTTTGATGATCTCGACGACTACATGTTCGGATAACAAAATAATATTAGTTACTTTATTGCCTCCATCAAGTTATTGATCATTAAAAGTATTTTAATTTGTCTCTGTTTTTTTTTTTTTTTTTTTACCTGAACATAGACTGTAGTAGACTTGCACGGGCCTAAAAAATCTATGGCATGCACCAAAAATGTCTTTCCTTTTGGAATAATCATGGTTGGTGTGCCTGTAGTTGCACTACATGTCTCATTCCATGCCTTTAGAAATGCCTACAAATATACCATTCAAAAAAGAAAACAATAAATAAATATATAATGTATGTATATATATATTAAAAACATGCATGCATGCAACTTCTATGAGAGGTACTAAAATGGGAATAATTAAAGATATTATTACTGTGGAATCATCTGATTTTCCGTCGCCAACTGCTCCGTAATCTTGAACATTAAACGTATTATTCTGACTGGCATGGACATTATTTATCAACTGAATTGATATCATTGAGAACCGGCAACTTAAAATGCATATCCTAGCAAAGAAATCCTGCAAGACACAAGACACATAATTAAAATGTTGTATATCTAATTTTATTTTCATGATATTAATTCCATATAGTCTAGCTAGAAGATGGCTCTTCTCTTACCATTGAAGAGTTGAGCATTATTCGATGTGAAAGCCGAAGAAAATCCAACTATTCTATTGAGTACTACTGACAATGAATATACACTAAGACAACAAGGCTGTTAAAATGATTTCAATATTGGATTTGAAAGGGAAAATATTTATTTAATTAATTTCCTTTTATTGATTCACAGATTTTCATTTTTGTTATGTAATCCATCTGGATCCTATCCTCACATTAATTGTCTACACCTCCATAATTTAGTGTCATGTGTCTAGTATAGAAAATCAATGGTCTATATTAGTTCTATTAATTTTTATGTCTTCACTCTGCCAAAATAAAATTAATCAAGACCATTGATTTTAGTGAGGACAAGATGATGTGAAGTAAGGATCCAAATCCAATCTACAATGTTTAATAAGATAAGGAGTTTTCATTCCTAATTAGCTTCTTTTGCCTTTGCCTTTGCCTTTGATAAGAAATTACTCAACCAAAAGATATAATTAATCCAAACCATTGATTTATGTGAGGACAATGTGAGGTGAGGAGGGGATCCAAATCCTTGTAGATTAGATTGGTTGGATTTCAAATTAATTAAATTTTTGTATTACCAAATAACATCAACTACTAAATTTGCAATTTTTTTTTTTATTATAAGGCAATTTTTTTAGATGTAATTTCTTTTTTCAGCTATCTTACTAGTATTGTGCATTGCATCCCAGCCACCAATGTGGAATCAGTTGCTTGCATGGGATTAAAAAAAAAATCTCATCTCATGCAAGCAATAACAAATATGGGAATATGACTATTTTTCGTCATATTTCATCTCTTCCCATGTAACAAACAGAGCCAAAGAGAGGTTCGAAAATTAAATGACACCTTTTTGAGGTGGCATTTGAGGTCGAACTACCTCCAACAATTGACCTCCAATGGAGGTTTCAAGGAAGAAGATGGAAAAAAAAAAAAATTGAAAATTTCATTTTTACCCAAAAAGTCTCGAAAATTACCAAAAAGTCTTGGAAATTACCAAAAGTCTCAGAAAATTTCATTTTTACCCAGAAAGTCTCGAAAACTACCTGAAAAGTCTTAGAAATACACGAAAAGACTTGGAAAAAAATATTAAAAGTCTTGGAAATTACCTGAAAAGTCTCAAAATTAACTGAAATGTCTCGAAAATCACATGAAATGTTTCGAAAATACTTGAAAAGTCTCAAAAAATTCAAGACTTATTGGACAAAAAAAAATTTCATCTTCTTCTTCATCGACCTCCAATGAAGGAATCAACCTCCATTAAAGGTTGATTTCGACCTCCAACGGAGGTTGAACGACTTTGACCTCCGTTGGAGGTCGGTTTCAACCCCCATTGGAGGTCTGTTCAACCTCCATTAGAGGTCTGTTAAACAAACCTCCAATGGAAGCCGACGAAGAAGATTAAAAAATAAAATAAAAAATTGAAAAATTGAAAGGTAAACAAAATATATAAGTTAGGGCATTTTTGGAAGTTCATTTACTTTGGTGCCTTAAAAACTTAAGTTATTAAAGTGGTGACACTCTTGAAATACCAACTTAAAATAGTGACAAAACCCCCTATTTCCTCGGCCAAAGAGTGCTATTTTCACCAATTTTCTCATTACAATAACAGGCTTAAAAAATTTCTAGCACTCTTTACTCATCTACTTTTGTGACTAGCTAGCATTAACTTAATAACTTGAGTTTTAATAGCACAAAAAGTGTGTTTCTAACAAAAAATACCCTTAAAACGCAATCACAAAAATAATTCTCACGCTTTTTTTTTCCGAGACTTATTTTGGTATTTCGGAGACTTATTATATATTTTTGAGACTTATTTTGGTATTGCCGATACTTATTTTGCATTTCCAAGACTTATTTTGGTATTTCTGAGATTTTTTGAACATTTTTACAAATTTCGAGATTTACTAAGCAAAAAAGAAATTTTCCATAATTTTTTTTTTCATCTTCTTCATCAACCTCTATATTGAAGGTCTGCTAGACCTCCAATGGAGGTCAATAGACCTTGACCTACATTGGAGGTCGATTCGACCTCCAATTGTGGTCGAACAAACCTCCAATGGAGGTCTTTTACCTTTAGTGGAGGTCTGTTCCACCTCCATTGATAGAGGTGACCTCCATCATTGGAGATCTTTGAAAGAAAAAAATCAAACAAAAAAGGATAGAGAAAATAATAAATGAAAAAATGGGGGTATTTTTGTCATTTGTTGCCATTTAAACTCAAATTATAAATCAAGTGCTAATCTCAAAAGTCAATATGGATTTGGTGCCATTTAGGCCTATTTCCTCTTACAATAATTCGGGATTTTGTGGAGGCTAGGAGACATGATTCAAACATACAACCTCATGATGTTGGTGTGAGGGGTATACCATTGAGCCAACCCCATTTGATTTAACTATGTAAAAGGTGTTAGTAAGAATAATATTCGTTTAATACTAATTCATTTGTAAATAAAAATCCAACAATAAGAACCGAAGAAGCAGATATATGCATAGCATGTATATATTATATTACTCATAAATTTTCTTCAAACATTTTATCAAGTAAATTAAATATATACGTGGTTTCCAGAAAATTATAGCATGCATGCATTTGAGGCTTAATTAAGATCACTTTAATTGCTTTCCAGATCACTAATAATATCTTCACATTTCAAATATGTCTTGTAATCTTGTATACACCTGCCCTGAATCAAGTAAATATAAAAAATTTCGGCTATAATTTCAAAGTTCACTACAAAAAATAGGGTATCTTTGGTTATTCCAACATGTGTTATGCTATCTTTGGTTATTCCAACATGTGTTATGCTATCTACAGAAAATTCCAACATGTGGGGCAACACATGTAAATATTAAATGTGTTATGCTATTTTTGGTTAAGCCTAAATTAAAGTGATCTACTTAAGATTTAATGTTTTAAGGCTTAAAGGTGTAATTGTCATGGAATTAATGTGTAGATACCAGAGTGCTATTTCTAATTTGATGTTATATCTAATTTGATGAGGGGCCAAATTAGAAATAGCAATCCTTATAATAATCTGATTATTATATATAAGGGTTATGGTCCCCAAATTACACGATACTTTTCACTTGTCTCCATCTCCATCAACAGAACAAGAGAGAAAAATTTAGGTTTCAAAAGGTCATGATAATTTGGAAGGTCACAACCCGTCCACCATCCTCCGGCTATGGATTCAGGTACGCTTCCGCTTTCTATTATCTCCCTCTTCTCTTGAATTGATATGGGTTAGTAACATGTATTTAGGGTTTGATTATTTCATGATATAGAAACATGTTTAGGTTAAACTTTCAGATTAATTATGTGCATATATATGTTGATTGTGTGTTAATCGAATTCCTTACGGTATACACCTGCCCTGAATCAAGTAAATATAAAAATTTTCAGCTATAATTTCAAAGTTCACTACAAAAAATAGGGCCATTTGCAGCGGACAAATCCCTAGCAACAGTCAGAAAGATAGCAAGGGATATATAGATGGGTTTGAAGACAAAGGGCTCTTACTAAAAACGTAGAGTAATGAAGAGAGAATTGAGATGGAAAGAGAAGAGATCTAAAGGAAGGTACCCAAAGAGTACAATAATTGGGAACACAAAAAGGTGTCGTTTGATACCTTAGAGATTTTCTTGCCAATTGCGCGCATAGAGATATCAACATTATGAAGCCATAAGATGATAATGTTATGGCAAGTAAGCCACAAAAAGGTATTGTTTGTTTCTATGGCAAGTAAGGGGTGTATGCCTATTGTTGTTAGCTACAATATTTTGTTGGATGGGTATATTAAGAATAAAAAGGTAGACCATGCTATGGATCTTTAATGAGAAATGATTTCGATTTTCGAATGAAATTAGGCCAACTTTTGTTACATAAAACATTTTACTAGTTGGCCTTTTATAGTGGGTAGAGTTGGAGACGCATGGAAATTGTTTGATGAGATACAAGTTAACGATGTTATACCTACATATATATTTACTACTTTTATTGACAGGCTTTGCAAGAATGGTTGTGGTCTAGATGGATGGGAATTCTTTCATACTTTAGAAAATCGCTAGTTTGAAGATACCATTGAAATTTTCAATTGCCTTGTCGATGAATTATGTAAATCTCAGAGGATTGGATTGGTGTGGGAGCTATTTTATAAATTGACTCAGAAAGGCCTAGTTCCAAATGTATTCTTTTGGAATGTGTTTTCAATGTCAAGAAAGCAGCATGGATTTGCAATGTAGTAGAAGCCTTATCAAGAGAATGGGATCAAATAAGAAGCACCAAGGCATATTTTTATAGTTTTGGATATGATTGTAATTAAGTGAAACTTTCAATGTAATTCTTTTCCATTTCTATGTAGCCAAGTGAATTTACTATGAATTTTGGAATTTCTATGTAATTGTTTTTCTGGTTCACCGTGGTAGATTATGGGGTATCATCACAATATGTAATGCTGGGGGTATGGAATTGATAAATTGTTTAAGCTAGCTTGTACCCTTAACATAATTGCTGGATTTTAAATGCTTATTATATTGTTGCTTGCCATGGACCAACTTGTGAGAGGTGTTCAAGCTAGACCTAGAAATGAAGGATCAACCGAAACTTGTAATTGTTGAGCAGTCACTTGTGGTACGATTGTTCTTTAGTTACAATAAGAGATAGCTGATAGGAATAGTCAATATATGCGGCGTTATTTATAAGCCTAACGATGATATTTGGTATGATAGTATGATTGATGGTCTTGCGAATGCGGTCACTTATACCTCTTTCTTGTTCACGGTTTGTGTTGTCTCGGTGAGGAGGCTTAAATTAAGCTTTTTCGTAAAGATATTGAATATATCAAAATGTACAACTCGATACAATGACATTTAGGGTGATGCTCTATGAGATTTGTAAGAATGAAAAGAAGGACAAAGCAAATAAGTTGTATCAATTGATGATTCAGAGAAGTGCACGTGTAACCCAATACCAAACTTAAGGATGATTATTGCTTAATGGTGATTATTGCTCAATAGATAGAATTCATGAATCATGATGCACGAAAATTGTTTGTTACATGCAAACATACAAAGATTGTTAGATTAGATTATGCTTGACATGTTAAAAGAAGTTTGTAAATGGCTCGACTTATTAAACATTTCAAAGATCTTGTAAATGGAGAGCAATCAGAGTATTGATTTAGTTGTTGACCTTAGGCCCCAAGGTGAGGGGGCTCAGAGAACAGAGTCGGTGATGAAGGGAGTTCGAACTCCAGAAGCTAGTTCAGACAAAGGTTCAGAAGATGCTTCTCATCTAGCTACGCAGGGTGGGGGTGTGACAGCTGTTGTTAAGAAACCGAGAGGTAAGCGGGGTGAGTCGTCTATCAAAACCCACCCAATGGTTACCAGAGGTCCTAAAAATAGTTTATCGCAGCCTGGAAGCAAAGAGAGAGGTATGAAGGCTATTTGTAAAAAGGTTTTATGGAATCTGGAAGAGGAAATTGCGAAGGTCATTGAGAAGGGAGCAGCATTGGGTGTTGATTTTAAGTCTAAGAAATTGTCGGGGAATGGAGATGAAGAGGGTCAGTCAAGACCGAAAATGATGGAGTGGGATTTGGTAGAGGAAGTTACCAGAGTCTTTGAAACAGGAGCTGCTTTGGGGTTTGATTTCAATGGTTATGAGGAGGAAATTGTGGAGTATGTGATGGTTAGAGAAAGGGAGGATGAGTCAAGAAAGGAGAGGTAGTCCGTTTCTCTTTGTTTTGCCGTTGTTGGGTTTCGTCCTTTTTATGTTAGCCATGTCTTGGAATGTCAGGGGTTTGGGCAAGGGGGAGAAGAGGAGAAAAGTTAAGAGTGTGGTTTTGAGTCAGAGACCGGCAGTGTTGTTCATTCAAGAGTCTAAGTTAGATGTGTTTGACTATAGAATTATTAGAAGTTTGGGTGGTTCCATCCTTTCCAGAGGAGTGGGAGTGGAAGCAGTGGGATCTGCTGGAGGCATTATAACGTTGAGGAATGAAGATTTAGTTACGATCAAAGATTGTGTTTCGAACAAATGGTGTATTGCTCTTGCGGGTGTTCTGCATAATTTGGATATGGAGGTGGTTTTTTGTAATGTCTATGCTTCTAATTTAGATTCTGATCGGAAGGACTTATGGAAGTTCATTATTGAACAACAGGTCTTTCCCATACCTTGGATTATTGGTGGGGATTTTAATACCACTTGTAATGAGTTTGAAAGACGAGGTAGTAGTTTCAATAAGTGGTCTGCTAGGGCCTTCAACAATTTTATTCTTCAAGCTCAAGTGGTGGATTTGCCAATGCGGGGTGTTAAATTCACTTGGTCTAATAATAGGGAAAATGGTGCTTGGGCGAGACTAGACAGATTTTTAGTGTCCCCAGCGATTTTAGCCTGTCTCCCAGATATTGTGCAAACTGGTATTCCTAGAACCATTTCGGACCATTGCGCTGTTACTCTCGGAGAATCTAAGGCTGCTGGGGGACAAAGGCCTTTCCACTTCAGTAACGAGTGGTTGGAGGATAGTGATCTTTTATCTCAGATCAGAACTGAATGGGTGGGAAGTGCTTCGCAAGGGTCCAGCAGTTTCACTCTTCAGTCCAAGTTAAGAAAAGCAAAGGTTTTGATCAAGCAAAGGGCGGTCCTTAAGAAATTAGCTAAGAACAATACAAAGGATTTAGAGTTTTAGGTTGGCAAAGGTGGATGAAAGAGCTGCAGTTAGTGGGTGGTCTGATGATTTGAGAAAAGAAAGGTTAGATATTCTATCAAAGTTGTGGGTGGAAATTAAGCGGGAAGAGCAGGAGTGGAGGCAGAAATCAAGGGTCAAGTGGCTTCTCGAAGGTGATAGGAACACCATATTTTTCCATCTAGTTGCCAGCAGAAGGAGAAGAAACAATTTTATTGACAAAATGATGATCAATGGGAAGTGTCTTTCTAAATTAGAAGATATTCAGAACGGTTTGGCTATTTTTTTTGAAAGACAGTATATGAATGTGGCGTGGAGAAGACCTAAATTTAATGACCTCCATTTAAAAAAAATATCGGCTGTGGAAAGGGAGTTCTTGGAAGAGGAGTTTAGCATAGAGGAGGTGTGAGGGGCATTATCTTCTTGTGATGGAAATAAAGCTCCTGGGCCGGACAGTTTCAATCTAAATTTCATCAAGAGGAATTGGGAGGTAATTAAAGTTGATTTTATGAGGTTTATGGCTGATTTTCATAATGATGGGTCCATTGTCAAAGAGTTAAATCAAACTTTCATCACTCTTATTCCCAAATGTACAAATCCGGAATCCATAAAATATTATAGACCTATAAGTTTAGTTAGCTCTCTTTACAAAGTAGTGGCTAAAGTTTTGGCAAATCGTATGAGGAAGGTCATTGGTTCAGTCTTAGGGGAAACTCAGATGGCCTTCGTTAAGGATCGCCAAATTCTTGATAACGTCGTCATAGCCGAAGAGATCATTCACCATTGGAGAAGGAGTAAGGAGGGGGGTTTATTGGTGAAACTGGATTTCAAAAAGGCTTATGATAGCTTGGATCATGGTTTTTTGGATGATATGTTATGTAAGATGGGGTTTGGCGAGAAATGGAGAAATTGGATTGGTAGTTGTATCGCCACTCCGTTGATTTCGGTTTTGGTTAACGGGAGTCCTTCGAGGCAATTCAAGATCGAAAGGGGCCTTCGTCAAGGTGACCCTCTGTCGCCGTTTTTGTTTAATGTGGCTGTGGAAGGTCTTAATGTTTTATTCAAGAAAGCGGTTTCTTTGGAGCTTGTGAAGGGGGTTGAGTTTCGAGAGGAAGCGGTCCAGGTTTCTCACCTGCAATTTGCTGACGATACTATGTTATTCCTTCAACCTAGAAGGGAGTATCTCTTGAATGCTAGAAGAATTTTAAGATGCTTTGAGGTTGTTTCGGGTCTTCGTATCAATTTCCATAAAACGAGTATTGTGAAGGTTGATAAAGGGAGGGATGGGGAGGAGAATTGGGTGGATATCTTCAGGTGCTCTAAGGCTTCGCTTCCTATCACGTATTTGGGGCTTCCGTTGGGGGGTCGGCCTAGTTCAAAAAATTTCTGGTTTCCTTTAATTCATCGGATAGAAAATCGTTTAGCCCCTTGGAAACGGTCCTTCCTTAACAAAGGTGGTAGGTTAGTTCTCATTAAAGCTGTGATGTCTAGCATTCCCATTTTCTACATGTCCATTTTTAAAATCCCGGTTGGGATTGCTAAAAGGACAGAAGGGCTGCAAAGAAATTTTTTCTGGGGGGATGGTGGCGAAAAGAGAAAAATTCATGCGGTTAAGTGAGATACTTTGTGTTAGGCTAAATGTAATGGTGGTCTTGGGATAGGTTCAATCATTAAGAAGAATAAGGGGCTCTTAGCAAAATGGGTTTGGAGGTTTGGCAAGGAAGACAATCCGTTGTGGAAAAGGGTGTTGTGTGCTAAATACAATATTCCAACAAATGTTCTTTTGTGGAATTGGAGTTGCGATGCTCATTGTTCTCTGTTTTTAAAGGCTGTCGGCATTCTATTCTTGCAGGATTCGGCGTCTGCTAATATGCTCGAGGATGGTCTGCGGGTGATTGTCGGTTGCGGTGATAAAGCTAGGCTATGGTTGGATGTGTTAGTGGATGGGCAGCCGTTGAAGGATGTTTTCCCCAGAATCCATGCTCTGGCTTGTGTAAAGGATGGCTGTCTTCGAGACTATGGTAAGTGGGATGACAATGAGTGGAATTGGGATGTTTCCTTAAGAAGACCTTGTTTTAGATGGGAATTGGAGCAATAGGATGCTTTCAAGGTCTGTTTGGGAAGGATCAAGATTATTAATTCCATTCCGGATACTATTGGTTGGAAATTCTGTCCCAATGGGGTTTTTTCTGTCAACTCTTTTTGGAAAAAGCTGGAAGGAGAGTCTTTGGTGCCGTATAAGGATGCCAGCAGGGTTTGGCAAGGTTTTGGGCCTCCGAAAATTGAGATTTTCCTCTGGTTGTTGCTGCAAGGTCGTGTTATGGTGAAAGAGGTTCTGGTGAGTTTTGGTATGCAATTGGGGTCTGATGTCTCCTGTCCAATATGCAGCAATGGTATTGAGTCCATTAATCATCTTTTTCTCCATTGTGAGTGGTCTAGGAACATTTGGATTAGTAGTATGGGCTGGTGGGATATTAGTTGTTGTTTTTCTTTGTCGTTGTTGGAGTGGTGGAAAGGGTGGCCTAGTTTATGCCCAAGGAAGTCTTCGGAAAGAGCTTGGTTCTCTTTATTTTATGCTGTCGTGTGGTCTATCTGGGAAGCTAGGAATGGTAAAGTTTTTAAGAATGAAATTGCTTCAGCAGTGAAAGTTTTGGATTCGGTTAAATTTAGAGTTGCTTGGTGGTTCAAAAACTATGGGAATGGCTCTCAGGATCCCTTAACTATGATTCTTCTTGACATAGCAGACAGATGTGTGGATCCAATTAAGGTTAAGATTCCGAAGTTGGCTGTGTGGATCCCTCCGTTACCTGATGTTTTAAAATTTAACGTTGACGGATCTGCTAAGGGTGCTCCGGGTTTGGCTGGTGTAGGGGGCGTCCTTCGTGACGATTCCGGAAAGGTTTTGTGCTCTTTTTCGATTCACATTGGGTGGCAAGATGCCATTACGGCTGAATTGAGAGCCATTGCCAAAGCTTGTGAGTTATGTTTGTCTAAGCCTGAGCTGTGGAGTAAAAGTATCATTATTAACAGCAATTCGATGGATGCTGTTTCTTGGGTGAATAGTTGTGATTTGGGCAACTTTAATTTAGCTTATCTGATTTATGAGATTCGAAGCATGTTGATGCGGCTGGGCCAGACTAGTGTGGTGTTCTGCTCTCGTGTCACGAATGCCTTGGCGGACTCTCTGGCTAAAAAAAGGGTCAGCTAACGTTGGCAATGGTATCTGATGGACTCTGGAGTGATGTTCCCGTTTTCTTTGTCTTTGTTTTTTCCCCTTCTGCTGTGGTTCTGTGTTGTGGTTTTTTGGTCTGTTTGGGGGCTTTTTGTTTGTGCTTTTCTTTCCTGTTTCGGGGTGCCTTGTCAAACTCCTACGACAGTGGCTCTGTTGTGCTTCTGTCGCTGGCTTTTGATGTTGGTGGGGTTGGTTTTGCTTGTTTCTCTTTGTGTTGTTGTGCTGGGCCTTCTGGGGCTTGAATAAAATTGCTTTTCAAAAAAAAAACATTACAGGCTTACAGCATAGATTGTGTTGGATTTAAATAAGATTTATTATTATTATTATTCTTTGAGATTGTCTTCAAATCATGTTCCAGATTTCTGATAGTCACGTCTTTAAAAAGCACAATTTCTTGACCGAAATACATATCATCTATATGGGTGGGCATATTGCCACGGTGCCACCCTGCCGAGAAAATAATTTAAGCACCCAATCTAATTAGTGAAGAGCCCGAAAATCTCCAGTTGAATTTTTCGTAAGTTGGTGGGCATTGACAATGATAGAGCGAAAATAGTAGGTCGTGCACTATGAGATCCTGTAAAAAAATAAGAAGGTAGAACGGAGCGAGAGGCGGGGGGTGTCCAGTTGGGGACTCTTCAATGCTCAAGTTAGACAATTTATCAATAAATAAAATAATTTCAAATCAACAATTAAACTGAATTAAATCTAAATTGAATAAAATCTAAATCAAACCGTAAACAAAGTTGTCGAATCCTGGGTGGTGTCGTTCGGAGAGCCTTATGTTCGCTTGGGCTGAGCGTTTAAGCAAATTAAATTGCTAGGAGGAGACGAGGCAAGACCATTGTCGAACGGGTTTTATATGATGTAGAAAATATGGATGTTAGTTGAATAGTCTTCAAGAACAAGGGTGTTTGTTGTGGATCAGTTGACAAACTGAACAAGTTGAACCAAAATAATAAACAAATTGAGTGGGCTCTATTTGTCCTCTTGCTTTTCTATTTTTATGTGAGTGGGAGAGCAAATCGTGTCCCTCTCTTTTTTTTCTTCCCTTTTTGCAAATGACAAGGTGCCTCTATTTATAGTAAATGTGAGATTGTCTTTCACAAAGAGATCATGTGATCCCACTTATCTTGGCCAAGATATCCAAATATCTTTGAATTTGTTGATAGTTGAGCAACATCACAAACTTAGTCTACACACAGACTTGGTCTTTGTAGACTTAGCCAAGGTTTGCACTTGCTCTTGGGCCTACGATTGGGCCTGATTCATATAAAGTATTTGGGCTTGTCAGCAGTCCAGATCAATAAAAGCCTAGTTACAATTTGAAATGTGCTATTTTTTGCTACCATGTTTAGCCCCCCACTCTCTGAGTTAAAGTCTTCAAGTTAGAGAGTGGACTGTTTTGATTGAACTCTTGTGTTGAAAGAAAGTCGTTGGTAAAGTATAATCGAAAAATCATGGGTTGGATTATTTAAATAGCCCCATTCTTTTGTAATGAATTCCTAAGAAGTCATTTGAGCTTGATTATTTTTGGTTCATTGTAGAGCGCTTTTTGAGGCTCCGTAGAGCGCTTGTTATAGCTTATTGTATAGCATTTTTTGAAGCTCTGTAGAGCACTTCTTATAGCTCGTTGTAGAGCGTTAGCTCAATTGTAGAATGATAGCAAGATTCAAATTTTGTAGGTGGCTTGACATAGAATCATAGATCTCTATAGTTCAACATGCAAATTGATATGAAATATAAAATCATGGATCTTTGTAGTTCGACATGCAAGTTGATACAAAATATAAAATCATAGACCTTTGTAGTTCGACATGCAAAATGATATGAAATGCATACAACTTACCAGGTTATACAATGTCGTAGTTCAACGTTGCGTAGTGTGACTTGGATCACTTTTTATTTTACTTTTGCTATCTGTAGCTCGAGATAAAGCGTTGTTTATAGCTGTCATAGAGCGTTATTATTTTTAGCCTCGTAGAGCATTTTTCAGCTCTTCGTTGAGCGCTTTGTGTAGTTCATCGTTGAGCGTTTTGGGATCGTAACTTGGAAGTCATCATTCTAACTCATAGTAAGCTCAATGTAGAGCCTTTTTCTCTTCTTCTTTTTTAATATTTTTTTTAGGCTCCATAGAGCGCTCGTATAACCTTTTTTGAGGCTCCGTAGAGTGCTTGTTGTAGCTCGTTGTAGAGTGTTTTTTTTTAGGCTCCATAGAGCGCTTGTGTAGCTCGTTGTAGAGCGTTTTTTGCCATAGGTTACTTGCTATAATAAGCTGAACCTATTATTTCATGTCAGCAAGCATTCATGCTATAAATTTTAAAATGTAACAAAATAGAGTAATAGTAGAGAAACTGAACCTATTCTTTCATGTTAGCAAGCAGGCCAAGCATTCATGCTATAAATTTTAAAATGTAGCGAAACAAAGTAATAGTAGAGTTTATATTACTAGAGTTCATTAGAGCATGCCCAGGCAAGGTAAATATGAAATGGTGAATTTAAACAATGTAAAGTAGGATGCAGAAAACATGGATATCTTAAATTGTTAAGTACCTCAGCCAGTGTTGATAGCATGACACGAATTTTTAGGTTTGTCCTTTCTCGTGGGTAGGATTACAATTGCGATGCCCGGTGTGCTTGAAGTGTCTTCTTCCGGAAATAATTGGGTTATCTTTTATTTTGATTTTTGTTTTGATAGGTTTGGAAAACATTTTATGCTTTCAATCAATGAGAGACCAATAGTTGTACCTGTAGATTCAGAATACACAAAGGCAAAGAGAAACTATAGATTGCAAACGCTTTAGTTACAACCAGAAAGGTTAAAGATTGGAGCATGTATAGACTGGCTTCAGGGTTTCAGGCAGACAAGTTGCAGGACACAAGAAAAAGGCCATGCATTATATCGTATTTATTCCATTCTTCACAGAAAATCATTTCTATATGTTTTACTACCAAGCACCAAATCTAAACTCTTATCATATGGTCATTGGTGACTAGTCAAAAGTAAAATTACCACAATTAGATATTTGGTTTTACTGTATCAGTGTATCTTATGCAACGACAAAGATTTAATGCAACGACGTAACGCTGAAATAAATGGTATGCTTATACAAGCAAATAGACTAATTATTAGCCTTTCCCCGAGCTCAGATGCTCCTGTACTAACATTCTTTAGGCTTATTGCTCAAAACAGATTTGCACAACTCATAATCAACTCAAAATAGCTTGTGGTAGCATAAAAAGTCTAAAACAAGTTAACAGAGCTACTACACAACTTCAAACCGTTTGAAGAGACAGAAATTCCTGAGATATATTTTCAAATTGCAACAAGACTTGTCTTTTGGTTTAAGCGGAACAAATTCAACAATGGAAACAGAGGGAAAGTACAGACAATAAAAAATAGGGTTTTAGTTTCTCAAGCATCAAATAATCCAACAATGAAAAATCTAAGATACAAATTCACAAATTCCAATATATTTCATGCATTTTCTAAGCAAATTGACGAGGCATAAAATTTTCACAAAGATCAAGAATTTTTGTTAGAGCATTTCAACCAATTATAAATCAAAAGAAAAGGAAAAAAAATTCAAATTGGAAAGCAAAAGTAAGAATCTTTGACGAATAAGTACAACAAATCATTTCCAGCTTAACCTCATTTCAAGAATATAGTAAAGAATCATAAAGTAAAGTAATTAGTAAATGAAGAACCTTGAATGTAGATTTTGCATTAAATAATTGCCAGGGCCCCACGGTGGGTACCAAACTGAAGAGCCTGAAAATCTCCAGTTGAATTTTCGTAAGTTGGTGGGCACTGACAATGGTAAAGCAGAAATTAGTAGGTCGTGCGCTACGAGATCCTGTAAAAAAATAAGAAGGTAGAACTGAGCGAGAGGCAGGGGGTGTCCCGTTGGGGACTCTCCGATGCTCGAGTTAGACAATTACCAATAAATAAAATAATTTCAAATTAATAATTAAAATGAATTAAATTCAAATCAAACCGTAAATGAAGCTGTCGAATCCTGGGTGGTGTCGTTCGGAGAGCCTTATGTTCGCTTGGGCTAAACGTTTAGCAAATTAAATTGTTTGGAAGAGAAGAGGCAAGACCGTTGTCAAACGAGTTTTATATGATGTAAAAAATATGGATGTTAGTCGAATGGTCTTCAAGAACAAGGGTGTTTGTTGTGGATCAGTTGACAAACTGAACAAGTTGAACCAAAATAATAAACAAATTGAGTGGACTCCATTTGTCCTCTTGCTTTTCTATTTTTATGTGACTGAGAGAGCAAATCATGTCCCTCTCTTTTTTTCTTCCCTTTTTGCAAATGACAAGGTGCCTCTATTTATAGTAAATGTGAGATTGTCTTTCACAAAGAGATC